>CANTUR010001623.1:0-80261 GCA_947683625.1 Mallotus nudiflorus
CGGTCCGTCTCATGACTCCCGATTTTGGTCATGACATTATGTCTATTTCTCTTCGATCTGATAAGGAAGCTAAGGATTATTTGTCTTAGGGACTTACTCCTTCGAGTCAATTTTTAGTCAAAAGTGCTTATGCTTCTTTGTGTATAGGGATGGGAGATTCTGTTGATAATATTCAGAAGTTAATTTGGTGTGTTTAAGTTTCTCAATGGTATCAGGTTTTCCTTTGGTTAATCATGCATGAGAAGATTATGACTAATGTGGATAAAGTGAGACGTGGTTTTGCTCAATCTAAGGTTTGTCCTGTTTGTCATAATTATAGTGAGATTTTTCCTCCATTTACTTCAAGATTGTAGTTTGCCTATGCAGATTTAGAAGAGTCTTCTTAGTCCAAGCATATGGCAAAAATCTCAGGCTTTGGATTTGAATAATTGGATTAGGAGTAATTTACAAAGGGTGATTAACAATGGTAGTAATTCCTCTTAGACTGCTCACTTTTCAATGATAGTTGGTGGGCTATGGAAATGGTGCAATGCTATGTTTTTTTATCATGCTACCATTACTTAAAGGATAGCTTATCCTTCTTATGGAACCTTTGGAAGGATATCGACATGGATTATGTCGAGTTCTTTGAGTCAAGGGACTCCAGGGCCAAAAAGGGTAATGTTGATTGGGTGGTCTACTCCTCCACAGGGCTAGTGTAAACTTAATACAGATGGGGCTTGTAAAAGGTAATGCAGGTATAACTAGTTATGGTGGTGTTTTGCAAGATCACCATAGGACTTGAATTAAAGGTTTTACATGTAATATGGGGGTTTCTACTGCATTTATGGATGAATTATGGGCAATGTGCATAGGCTTAAGGATGGCTTGGGATACGAGGTTGCACCAGAGTTGTGTTGGAGATTAACTCTCAGGCAGTTTGTCAAGTGTTAATAGGAGGTAATCTTCATGTTTTAGTTTCTGCCAACTTGCTTTTCAATTGCAAGGAGCTGCTCTCAAGGAATTAGGATGTTTCAGTCACTTATGCTTACCGAGAGGCAAACAAAGTTGCAGATTGTCTGGTGAACCTCTCTCTTCAACAGGGGAATGGGCTTCAAATGTTTCAAGTGGGTCCTCATGATGTCCCAAGACTTAGTTACAGAAGATATTTGGGCATTTCTTTCCCTAAGCTATTTATGTTTAATGGGTTTCCTCCTCCTTTGTAAAAAAAAAAAAAAAACACACACACGCACATTTTTTGTAAGAAATAAAGATAATTAATTTTGCTATTTTATTATTATAACATTATAAATTAATCTTAATTACCTACATCATAATTTTGTTTAGAGAAATACATGTTAATCTATAAGCAAAAATTCTTGAGTTAGTTTCAATATTCTATTGTCTTGACTTGCTCTTATAGAATTAATAAAGAAATAATCAATAATGTTCGCTTGGCTGGTAGAAATATATTCTCATTTAAATAATATTTTAAATTTAAATTGTGGTACTTATAATTGTATTAAATTATTTGTCGAAAGATTTCCATCACCTTTGTGGTGATATTCGAATCAACCAAATTAACTAAAGTCCAATAAATTTTAAATATCAGTAGTGTAGACAAAGAATAAAAAAAGAGAATTTCAAAAACAAGAAAATTAAATTCAACATGTTTGATTAAAATGCACTTTTAAAAGGTGATGTAGTTGGTGTTGTATTAATATGTAAATCATCAACTATTTGTTTTCTCTAATTTTGAAGTCAAAAATATTCTTGCATCCTAATACATAGCATAAAAAAGCAAAAACAATTAAGGAATTGCTTGAGAACAATTTGCTGATACTTGAATGTAGTTGGGAAAATATGGATAATTTGCTGACAATGTCAAAATTACTAGATAGGAATATTATTATAGTTGAAACAATTTTAACATGTGATTTGGTGTATTTAATATTAAATTTATATAAAACAATATACTATAAAGTGTATTTTCATATCAGACGAATTAAAGAGAAATAAAATAAATTTGAAATATATGTGCTCTTATTTAAGAAAGGATTTTTTTTTAAAAATATAGTGTGAACTTTATTAAAAAAATTGGGTGATGACGTTCTATAGATAACATTCACATTTTATGTTTATGAAAACATGATGTTATGAAACAATTAAACATATTATGATTTTCTTCCTTTGGTCTTTCCATGAAGGCTAAGACTATATACCAATTCTATTAAGATTCATAAACTAATTAATCATTATATTCATAAATCATGACTTGGGCAAATTAATTTAGGTGTATATTAGACTATTTTTTATCAATATTAATTTTTTAGATAGAAAGGTATACTATTTAAATATCAATAAAATGCATAATAATAAACATATTTTCTTTTTAAATCGATAATAATAAGATTTAAATATTATATTTTAAAATATTTTAAAAGAAAAAATACTACTTAATGTCACGACCCAAAACAGGGGCCATAACCGCGTTAGGGAACGAGAATTCTTTCGAATCCGGAACCCGTAGCAAGCCTAAAAAATAAAATAAAACATGCAATAATAACATAACAATATTATATGCAGCGGAAATAAAAATCATAAATATAATAATAACATTCTCATCACTGGATTTAAATAAATCTCATCTCATATATATAAATCTTTAAATACAAATCCAGTTTCAATATAATACATCTCTTAAAATAAAATATATGAAATCCACATTTTAATTCACAACTACTGCAGTGTCTAGATTATAAAATAAGACTCAAGTAAATAGTTTATACAAAGAAGCCGGGGCGGAAGAAATCCGGCGTATCGACCTACTACTGAGGTCTGAAGAAGTTGACTCTCCTGAAAAATAGTCAACGGAGGGGAGTCAGACCTCACTGAGTGAATTACTATAATATATATACATGCATACTAAATGACAATGCATACAGTCAATAATACATATCTAATATGTATATATACAGGCAAATTCACACAGATGCAGTAAAATTATTTTTATATATTTTATTGAAATCACAGTTTATGAAGGATCACATAGAACCCTAGAATATCGCAACCTCGGAAATAGTGTTAGACAACACTCTAGCCATACAGGCTCACTTATTCCAAATATATCCACTTAATCCATTTAGACAGTAGACTGGCCCCGAGACACTAAGTCAACCGAGCTCCAGCAATCTGACTGCCAGTGTGATTGGCCCCGAGGACACTTGGTCAACCGAGCTCCAGCAATCACACCTCCACCATATCTCACACATCAAATTATCAATTTCAATCAATATCCACAAATGGTTAGTAATATAGCCTAAATACTATAGGCGTACCGGTACGTACTCGGTCCTAATGCTGCCCACTAGGTAGCACGTTCTATCGATATCCTTCATTAATAATATAAATCATTCATTCACACAAAAATAAATGATGCATGAAGTTCAATAAAATATCAACATAAACCATATATATACTAGAAATATACCAAAAGTAAACCAGGTATATTTCGAGTATATATATGTCAAATAAATCCAATCAAAATTATAAATTAAACTAGAAATATATTTAAAAATATTTTAAATATATTTTATTTACAAAACATGCATATAATTTAATAAATACCAAAAATAAACCAAAAATATACTTAAATACAAATCATATTATTTATGCATTTTAATCGAAATAAAATATATATTTCTAAATCATGCATCCTAAGCATATATATATAGTATAGTAACTCACAAATTAGTGCGCTCCACGAGACGGATCCGACGGGCCTGGTCCACTAGCCCTCGGTCTCGGCGCAACTAAACAAACAAATAATGACAAACATTAGAATAAACCTAACAGAAATCCTAGAATTCGATCTAGAGTATAAAACACATAATCGATATCAGGGTTCGACCGAATATCACGTTTTATGAGAATTCTACAGAAAATTCGGGCAGAACCTCCCTGTAAAACGGACATCTCTCTACTCAAAAGAGTAGAGCCGACCCTGCAAGGAAATACACTTCGAAAAAATCAAGTTCAGACACTCAACCACAACCCCTCGATCGGACTCCACCGACCGGGGTCTACAACACAAAACAATTCAGGAAATACCAAAAATATCCTTATAACATAGAAATTCATTTTATAAGTATAAATTACATAATTAAACCTTTAAACACATTAAAATCAATAAAAACTCATTTTATTAGAAAAACCGTATATTATATATATAATTGAAAATAATTCACGAAAAATAGTTTTAATTAGTTAAAAATACCAAATAATTTGTAGAAATCATTTTATACCTTAAATAACTATTAAAACCAATTAAATTACATTTTTAGCCAATTTAGGGTAAAATTACCAAAATACCCCTATATATATAAATATACTTAAATTACTTCAAAAATTCACCAAAAATAGTATAATTATCCAAAACTAATTTTCTCAACATATTTATCAATAATATCAATAATTAAACCCAATTATCCATTAAATTCAAATAAAAACACATTTAACCCTAATTTTCTAAAATTCCATAAACTTCAATAATTCAAAATAAATACTTAGAAATTCATAAAAATTCCAAATAAATTCCTATAATTCATTTCAACACCTAATTTAACCATAAAACATAATTTCATAATTTAAATAATTAATTTCCAAAAATTAGAAAATAATATTAAAATTTCAAAAATCCAAAAAATCTCCAAAAATTCACAAAAATTCATACATGTAGATTAAGCTACTAGGATCAACATTGTGAAGGGAGTTTTCATGAATCAATCAATTCAAAGCTCAAAAAAATCAAAAATCCTAATAGGCGGAAATTGAAAATTCGAAACCTAAGCAATTCTAGACCATTTAAGCTCAAACCAAAGCTAGAAATACACTCACCGGAGCTCAAGGAGAAGAAAGATACCGGCGAGTGTCGAAAATGGTGGCCGGGAATCGGCGTGATCGACGGTTGAAGAGAAGTTCGGCTTCTTCGGCCAAAACCGACTTCCAGGCGCCGGAATCCGTTGCTACAGGCGGCGAGGAAGGCTGGAGAAGGTGGTGGCACACCGGACGGAACACCAACGGTGAGGAAACGGCGTGACAGGCGTCCGGACGGCGAAGGGAATGGTCGGGAAGAAGAAGCTCACTCGGGGGCAAATGTGTAATTTTCCAAAGTTTTGGTTTTTTGATATATTAATATGTATATATATATAGATTAATACTATATATTAAAATAATATTAAATCACACACATTAATATACACCACACACATAAAATCTAATATTTTAATAATTTATACTAAATAAAAATAAATAAACAACAATAAACTAATAAATAATTAATAAAATATTAGGGTAATATTAAACCCTAATTAAATAAATATATACACACATAGGCCTTATTTAGTATTTTAAAAATACGTATGAGTTCATACAAGTCTGAAAATATATTTAAAATAATTAATAATAAATTATTACGTGAAAATTTTTCCGAAAATGAAAGTTTCCGGGAAAATTTTACGTAAAGCACTGTAAATAATACACAATAATTAAAATAGATTTTAAATACATATCAACTCGTAAAAATATCATATATATATTCAAAATTTATTAACACTGCATATCCCGATATAGTGTAAAAATATTATAAAAATATGGGGTATTACACTTAATTACTGTTCACTCACCGATAGTACATATCAATTATTTATGAGATTATTTAAGATTTTTTGAACATAAAAGACTTTTTAAGATTTTGTTTTCATAAACTGTGTTAATTTATTGTATTCAAAGTTGTGACATCATGAGATAAATTCTCATGTTTTGACATCACGTATAATGAAAAACCAATATTAGTTCCAAAATAGAAGTTAGGTAGTGTCGTTTTGAATGGTATTCATACCTTAGAGATACACAATTTCTTCTCATCTTGCATTCTTGGCGGCTTTATTTTATACATCAAATTAAATAATTTTTTTCAGCAATAACATTTGAAAATTAAATATTTTCTTTGTCAAAAATATGCAATGAATCAAAATACATCAGCTCATACAATGCATTTGTAGCATTGTATTAATAATGTTTTATCTATGAAATGTTAAATTAAAATATATTTTTTAATAATTCAATCCAGATAGAATTATAAAGAAATAAAAAAAATTTAATAACTAATTTTATATAACTATATATTACAATTCGAATCAAAAAATATTTTTTAACTAAAAACAATTCTTACTCACTGATTTAAAATTATATACTTTAACTATAAAGCCAAACTCAAAATAATTTTATGTTATTTGAAGAATGTAAAATTCTATTCATTATTTATGTTACGAACGTACTTAAGAACTCCAAATTCTGAGGATAATTTTTTTATGTTGCAGCTCGTATAAAGCTATAGTTTTACAATGCACAGCTAAAAATGTTCTATTAATGGTATTTTCTTTTATTACATTATTAAAAAAATTAAAAAATTTATTAATATATTACAAATGTTTAAAATCATTGAATGATGAATTTATCTGTATGCATTTAAGTTTTAAATTCCAAAAAAAGAATAACTTTCAAAAAAATTGAATGTCAAAAAAAAATTTTAACATTAGAATTATCCCAAATAAATTTTTACAGCATGCAACTCATAAAGCACGATAGGTATTATCATTCCAAATTTCAATAATTATTAATTAAAATATTATAATTTTATTTTTATATATCTTAATCGTTCAGATGATAGACATAATAATATGAAATCATAAATTAAATTTTCATTTCTTTTTTACCTTCGAATTGTTAAAAAAAAAAAGTATTGCAGATTTAAATGCAACTTTTCGTGCTTTATTACGAGTCCTCGAGGTGGTCGCATCGCATCAGCCTTATCATATTGCAAAACCTTCATCTAATTACGTTTCCAATGTGATAAAATTTAGAGTAAAAGTGTTAGCTAGTGCTCCACTATTTATATAGTCCCATATATGATGATTGTCCCTTCTATATTCATGTTTGTGTGGAGACTTAAATCATTTTTTAGAAGTTTAAAAAATGTTCTTTTCTCCTAATGCATGGTCTTCAATAATGCATGACAAATACACAAAAGGCCATGCCAGTATGACTAATACATTAACACCCTCTGAACTTGACATCTTATTAGTTTATACTCAGTTCAATAACTAATTAATATATTAAAATAGTAAATTTATAAATTCAAAAAATAAACCGATAAATATATCAAGTTTGAATGGCTATAAATATAATAAACTAATAAATTTTTAAAAAATAAAAATATAAAAAATATTAAAGAAAAAGAGATTTACATGATTCAACATGATAATCTACATTCACATATATAAAATTTAATATATATTTCATTTATTATTTTTATGTGTCTAATAACTACATAGTAGGTCGATTATATTCAAAAAGTACTAAAAATAATATAAAAAAATTTCAATTACCTTTTAATACTAATTAAGTTTTTAAAAAATAAAATTTAATTTGACCCTCGAACTTTTTGTAAAAGTTCAATTTAGCTCAAAATGACCTTTCTTGACATTTAAGTCCAATACTTACCCAAAATGGATCATTTAAATCCACATTTTATCCTTCTATTCAGCATACAAAACACATGTCCATTAATAATTAAAATATAATAATAAATAATATAAAGCTAAAAAAAATTAATATTCATTTTCTCTTCTTAATCCTTAATTTTTATTTCCCTCTTCCTAATCTCTAATTTCTCTCTTCCTAATTTCTATCCCTAATTTTTATTTCTCTCATTCTCTAAAAAAAGACGACTCTTCCACAACCATCGTTGTTGTCGCTGCTCTTCTTTTCCACTGCCACTGCTCCTCTTCTCCATTTAGAAAAAATTATATATGCCTAAATTAGTAGACCGCACAAACCGCCTCCAATCTCACTCCAGCAACCCCTAAAACCACCACCAGAGCCAGGACAAGAAAACCCAAAAGTGAGAACAAACACCAATTGATGAGAAAGCAACTTAGTTCTTTACTTTCCTTAACTACATCTGTAGCTCAATCTTCTTCCTTCTCAATCTCTTTCCCTCGAATGTTGAAGCCATCCTTCTTGAATCGTCTTTCGCTACTTTCTCCTTATTTGCCCTCTTTTGTCCCCACTTCAATGCCTCCTAATTCTACCATTGTCGCCACCCTTTTTCGCCTTACTAGCTTAGTTGATTTTGAAAGTGATTTAGAGTGCATTATAGTGGGTGGTTGGATTTTGTTTCCTAATGGTTTTGGGGTTTTAGGATTTGGTAATTTAAGATTGATACCGATATATTAAGGAAAAATGGGTAGTTGTTATTATCATTACTCTGCTTTCGTGTTCTTTTAGTGAGTGTGCTTGCTAAAGATGTAGTGTCTGTAAGAAAAGATGAGGAAGAAAAGTTTTTAGGCATTGGAAAGAGTGGTGGTTTTGGTGGCGGAGGAGGTGCTGGTGGAGGCGATGTAATTGGTGGTGGTGTTGGTAAAGGTGGTGACCTTAGAGGCAGTGCGGGAGGGTTGACAAAGGATGTTTCTTTTCGAGGGCAGAAGATAGAATCCTCGTCCTGAAAAGACAGAATCCTCGACCTCTACGTCTAACTGGCTGCTCAGGAGGTAAAACCTCGTCCTGAAAAGACTCATCATCCTCGGCCTCAACGACCGGTGGAGCGACACGCGCTCACCTCCTCATACTGAAAAGACAAACGGAAAGATTCAGACAAAACAGACAACGGAGGAATAATACTGAAAACTACAGGAAGGAATACTTATCAAGACGTACTCGAACCTAATACACTGCAGTAGTTACCAAAAGAAAACACAACTTTAAAACTAGGGCCACAACTCACATAACTAAGCCCTGACACAAAACTCTGCTCTGATACCAACTTTGTCACGACCCAAAACAGAGGCCATGACCGGCGCTAGGGAACGGGAATTCTTTCGAATCCGGAACCCGTAGCACGCCTAAAAAAATAAAATAAATCATGCAATAATAACAATAACAATATTATATGCAGCGGAAATGAAAATCATAAATATCATAATAACAATTTCACCAACTGGATTTAAATCAAATCTCAATTCATATATATATAAATTTCTTTTAGTACAAATCCAGTTTCAATATAATACATCTCTTTAAAATAAAATACATTAAATCCAATACTTTAATTCACAACTACTGCAGTGTCTAGATAAAATAAATAAGACTCAAGTAGATAATTTACACAAAGAAGCCGGGGCAGAAGAAATCCAGCGTATCGACCTGCTACTGAGGTCTGAAGAAGTTGACTCTCCTGAAAAATAGTCAACGGAGGGGAGTCAGACCTCACTGAGTGAATTACTATAATATATATACATGCATACTAAATGACAATGCATACAGTCAATAATACATATCTAATATGTATATATACAGGCAAATTCACACAGATGCAGTAAAATTATTTTTATATATTTTATTGAAAATCACAGTTTATGAAGGATCACATAGAACCCTAGAATATCGCAACCTCGGAAATAGTGTTAGACAACACTCTAGCCATACAGGCTCACTTATTCCAAAATATATCCACTTATTCCATTTGGACAGTAGACTGGCCCCGAGACACTAAGTCAACCGAGCTCCAGCAGTCTGACTGCCAGTGTGATTGGCCCCGAGACACTTGGTCAACCGAGCTCCAGCAATCACACCCAAATCACATCACACATATCAATAATCATAATCAATCAATATCCACAAATACGTTAGTAATATAGCCTACTTGCTATAAGCGTACCGGTACGTACTCGGTCCTAGTGCTGCCCACTAGGTAGCACGTTCTATCGATATCCTTCATTAATAAATAATAAAACATACATTCATAAAAATACATGATGCATGAATTTCAATAAAATAATAACATAAACCATATATATACCGAAAATATACCAAAAGTAAACCAGGTATATTTCGAGTATATATATGTCAAATGAATTCAATCAAATTATAAATTAAGTTGGAAATATATTTAAAAACATTTTAAATATATTTTATTTACAAAACATGCATATAATTTAATATATATCAAAAATAAACCAAAAATATACTTAAATACAAATCACATTATTTATGCATTTTAATCAAAATAAAACATATATTTCTAAAATCATGCATCCTAAGGCATATATATATAGTATAGTAACTCACCTAGTGTGCTCCACGAGACGGGCCTGGTCCACTAGCCCTCGGGTCTCGGTGCAACTAAATAAGAAATAAATAATCGACATCAGAATAACCCTAACAGAAATCCTAGAATTTGATCTAGAGTATTTAAATACGGAAACAGAATTAGGGTTCGACTAGACATCACGTTTTACGAGAATTCTACCGAAAATCCGGCAGAACCTCCCCTGTAAAACGGACATCTCTCTACTCAAAAGAGTAGAGCCGACCCTGCAAAGAAACACACTTCGAAAAATAGGCTCAACACAAACCACAACCCCTCGGTCGGACTCCAGACTACAGTCTACCAACCGGGGTCCACAAACACAGAATAATTCCAGAAATACCAAAAATATCCTTATAACATAGAAATTCATTTTATAGGTAGAAATTACATAATTAACCTTTAAACACAGTAAAAACCGATAAAAACTCATTTTATTAGAAAAACCATATATTATATATATAATTGAAAATAATTTACGAAAAATAGTTTTAATTAGTTAAAAATACTAAATAATTTGTAAAAATCATTTTTATACCTTAAATAACTATTAAAACCAATTAAATTACATTTTTAACCAATTTTGGGTAAAATTACCAAAATACCCCTATATATATAAATATACTTAAATTACTTCAAAAAATTCACCAAAAATTATACAATTATCCAAAATTAATTTTCTCAACATATTTATCAATAATATCAATAATTAAACTCAATTAACCAATTAATTTCAAATAAAAACACATTTAACCTAATTTTCCCAAAATTACATAAACTCAAATAATTCAAAATAAATACTTAGAAATTCATAAAAATTCCAAATAAATTCCTATAATTCATTTCAACACCTAATTTAACCATAAACCCCAATTTCATAATTTAAATAATTAATTTCCAAAAATTAAAAAATAATATTAAAATATTCAAAAATACCCAAAAATCCAAAAAATCTCCAAAAATTCCACAAAAATTCATAAATGTAGATTAAGCTACTAGGATCAACATTTGTGAAGGGAGTTTTCATGAATCAATCAATTTGAAGCTCAAAAAAAATCAAAAACCCTAATAGGCCGAAATTGAAAATTTGAAACCTAAGCAATTCTAGACCATTTAAGCTCAAACCAAAGCTAGAATCACACTCACCGGAGCTCAAGGAGAAGAAAGAGACCGGCGGTGTCAAAAATGGTGGCCGGAGGAGGGAGAACGGCGTGAAGCTCGACTTTCGGCTTCTCAAGCAATTTCCGGCCAAACTCGACGGAAAGGGAGCTGCTGGCGACGAGGAACGGCTGGGGACGAAGGTGGCTCACCGGGAGGCACTCTGAACGGTGGCGAACGGAAGTTACAGACGGTGGAGGTGGGGATCACGTCCGGAGAAGAAGAAGAGAAGGGAGGGGCAGTTTTGTAATTTTCCAAAGTTTTATTTTTTTGATATATAATGTGTATATATATAGATTATACTATATATTAAAATAATATTAAATCACACACATTAAATATACACCACACACATAAAATTTAATATTTTAATAATTTATACTAAATAAAAATAATTAAATAACAATAAAACAAATAAATAATTAATAAAATATTAGGGTAATATTAAACCCTAATTAATAAATATTTACACACATAGACTTTATTTAGTATTTTAAAAATACGTATGAGTTCATGCAAGTCCGAAAATATATTTAAAATAATTAATAGTAAATTATTTACGTGAAAATTTCCCCAAAAATGCAAATCCCGGGAAAATTTTACGTAAAGTACTGTAGATAAAACACAGTATTTAAAATAGGTTTTAAATACATATCAACTCATAAAAATATCATAATATAAATACAAAAATTATTGACACTGCATATCCCGATACAGTGTAAAAATATTTTAAAAACACGGGATATTACACTGGTAAAGGTGGTGACTTTAGAGGCAGTGCGGGAGGGTTGACAAAGGATGTTTCTTTTCGAGGGTAGAAGACAGAATCCCTTAGCAAGGCTCCTTCAAAGACTTCTATTATATCTGGGGAAAGAAGTTGTATAAGTGATAGCAAAAGCTCACCTGCATTTCCTATTTTTGCAATTCTGCAGTTTCATTGTCAATTTTGGAGAGGGCACTAATAAGAGAGCATCAAGTAAAACAAGACTTTGAACTCGCCAAGTTGAGGATTGAAGAACTGGAACAGGGTGTCACAATCCGAACCCGAGGGCACGTGACCGGCACTAGGGAATGGGTAGGCATAAGGCCCCTGAAACCCATAGTAAGCCTTAAAGATAAGAAAAATAAAACCTTCAAATTTAAAACTTAATTTCATGAAAAAACACATTATCAAACTGATTTTTCTAAAAATAACCATAATTGTGCGCAACATAAAATATTTTTCGTCATCAAATATCATAAATCAATCTTAAAACATTATACATAAGTGTGGTTCATTAAAATGTAATACATAAGTATGCTTAAGTTTTACAAACTCATAGTATAAATACTACTACAGTATTCTAGAGTTACTACTACAATACAACTCATAATGACCTACATAATATGGCCATGATGAAGAAATCCGACGTAGAGGCGATCTGAGGTCAAACTTCCAAGCTCTTGAAAAAAAATAGATTGAGGGGAATCAAACCTCACTGAGTAAGTTAATAAAAAGAGTTGTACGGTTTGAAAACCTTTTTGAAAATCGTTTAACTACATCAAAAATAAATTGTAATATATATACATATATATATAGCTTTTGAAAAATCTTGGTAAAACCCTAAACCTAAATTTCTAAATGGCCAACTGGGCCTACTTAATCCATATAGACTACCGGTCCTCGAGAGCAAAGGCATCAATCGAGGCACCAAGCCGCAGTCATCCACTTAATCCAAATACATGGCACTGGCAGTCTCCGAGAGCTAAGGCATCCATCGAGGCACCCATCACAGTCTATCAGTAATTTTCCAATCACTGGCAGTCCCCGAGAGCAAAAGCTTCCACCGAGGCACCCATCCCAGTTTATATCCACAAGTCATACATACATCAAATCCATCTCTCAATCTCTACCCTGTGTACACGGTCCTGGTGAAACCCACCAGGTAGCCCGTTCTACCAAAATTTCTCAAAACTAATTTTAAATAAATAAAATGCACTTAAATCTTAAATAACAACATTTAAATTAAATAAATCATATAATAAATACTAAAAATATGAGCGCACGCATCTTTAAATAAAACACACGTACAGATCAATTTATCAATTTACAGGACGAGCGAGAAGATTGACGACCGTGTGTCTGCCTCAATCCAAAAGCTCCCGCTCCAGTATTCTCTAGGAAAAAAAAACAGACTTATTTTAAAAACACGTCTATGGGATTAAAATCAAAAATCAACAGAAATAGCAAAATTCTAGACTGACTCGAGGAAAACCAGATAAGACTCGATAGATAGGAAAAAACTCTAATTAACGCTAGGAATTTACGGAAGATGTTACGTTTTACGAGAAAATCTATCGAAATTTTGGCAGAGTCTCCTCTATAAAACAGACATCTCTCTACCATAGGTAGAGCCATTCCTGCACAGAAAACGCACTTCTAAAAATTCGCACACAATCTACACTCAGGTCGGCTTTCTAACACAGTATTAGCTCAACCAAGTTCACAACTCAACAAAACATCACAACTTAATTTTAACTAATAAAATTCATGAAAATATTACTTTCATAAATAAACATTAAAATCATACTTAAAATATAACATAGCACTTAATTAAATTTAATTAGACATAATTATATAAAAACCCATAATTTTCAATAATATACATTATTCTTAAAATATGCATATATAATCCATAATTAATATAACTATCAACAAATACCTTAATTAAAACCATTATACCAAATATGTTAAATATAACCATATATATATTTTTGTTACCAAAATAATATGTTATACATATGTATATAATATTTGGAAACAATATTCAAAATTAACATTACTTAATTAAAAATACCAATTAATTTATAAAAATCCTCTAAACCTCTTAAATATTAATAAAACCAACTAAAATATATATTTAACTATAATTAGCATAAAATTACATATTTATCCATATAATAGAAATATACATATAATATATCCATATTACTCAAAAATTCTATAAAAATTATATAAATACATTAAAATTATTTTTCTCAACATAAAATTTCATAATATCAATAAAAACATATAATTAACTAATAATTTCTTCCAAAATACAAATTTAACCTAATTATCCACATTTGACATAAACTTAAAATAATTATAAAAATAGTATAAAAATCACAAAAACCATAAATTAAGTTCTAAAATTAATAACATTAAATAATAATACCAATTATCAAAATTTCATAATTTTTAACAATTAATTTTTGAAAATTAATAAATATCCAAAATTCACAATTAACACAATAATTTTCCATAATCTTAAATAAAATCAATATACTAAAAATAAATAACAATAATTACTCCAATTTACTAATAAAACTCAAATAAAATAAAATAATATAAAATTATGTAAAATAAACAAAAATCAAAATAATATACCAAAATTAGATTAAAACACTAACTAGCATAATTAATCAATTAACTTAGGATAATTAAAGTTTAACACCTAAATCAACCTAAACAACCTAAAAACGACCTAAAAACAACTCATAGCAACAAGCTGCCTACCTCAATTTCCGTCGCCGGAAATGGTTGCAGCGGAGAGGCAAGGTGTCGACCGTCGCCTGAGGAGGTAATGCAGGTGGAGGGAGCAACGGACGGCGCTAATCTGGTTCTGACAGGGATGGAAAAGCTTGGATTGAGAGAGAGAGACGCCGGAGGGAAAGAAAAGAGGAAAGGGAAGGCGGCCAAGGGGGAAGAAGACACCGGAGGAGGGTGGCGGTCTGGCAGAAGGCCGGGAGGCGCAGTGAGGGTGGTGATCCGACGGGTCGTCAAGGAGAGAGGGAGAGAATGGTGTTTGTTAGGTGTTTTGGATGATAGGTATATGTATATATTCATATATATATATATATATATGCACATACTATTATAATAAACATATATTTACCATAAACCCTAATAATATATATATTACATATAATAGGCTTGAAAATAACAAGGGTAATATAGAATAAATTATACTTATAAAATAGTGAAATAATATTTAATACTATAGAAAATATAATTTCTTAAAATAATAATAACATAACCCTAACATAATAAAATAGCTAGATAACTAATAATTATATAATATAATTTAAAATTATTTATTAACATTGTAAATTTAAAAATTATTTTATTTAAATTAAAATATAGGATATTACACATGGGATTACTGATGAGACTTAGTGTTGCAACCAAGACACATACTACTGCACTTTCAAAACTGAAGTAACTCTAAAAAACTGAAGGAAAACAGCCAAAGAGTTTTTAGACATCCCAAATCAACTTTAACTTTAGATTTGCATTTAACATAAATAAAGATTTGTGTATTAGTGGTAGATAAGGTGTGACAACTTTGTTTTTCATTCAGCTGTCATTTTGCGTTTATTTTGCTAATTTAATGATAATATTTATATTAACTATTTTTTATTCAGTTCACATACTTTTAATTTGTGGTGTATTGCACGCTCCATCAAAAGACAGAAAATGAGTTTAAATTATCCATTTTGGTCAAGTATTGAGTTGAATGCCAAAAAAAAGTCATTTTGAACCAAATTGAACTTTCATAAAAAGTTCGAGAGCCAAATCAAACGTTATTAGGTCCGAAACAAAACACTAATTACTTCCTAATATAAAAAATTACAATAATATAGAAATATACAATATATGAATATCTTAGTAAATTTTACTTTTTCCTCTTCAAAAACAACCTATGGTATAAGATTTGATTTTTGCCGAAGGAGGGCAATTATGCAATCCATCAGCACAAGTTTCTTTAAAAAAAAAAAAATTACTTCATCCTGTTTGAAAATTTAGGATAATTAGGGTAGAGGCACTTAATTAATTAGATAGTCCTTGTTGTGTGTGTATATATAAATATAATGTTAACAAACATAAGCATGCTTTAAAGAAGCTACCTATGTTAAAAAAAGAGAACCCACCTCAAAAGTCCACACTTCAAGGAACCATCTATACATATCAAAGTTAGGGTAGGCAAAATGTTAATATCAGAATAATCTAATTATTTTTTCAATCTAATTCCATTGTTATATATATATATATAGTTTATTTGCTTTTAGCTAGTAAGGGAATATCATGAAAAACAGCTCATAAAAATAACATAAACAATTTGTGTGTGGCATTGATTTGTTCTGTAAATTAATGAAGAAGAAGATCACATAAGAAAAAGAAAGAATTCTAGACAAAAAAGAAAGAATAATTAAAGTCAAACTGATAGGTAATAAGAAAAATACAAGAAAATGAATAAAGAATTTACTCACTTCCAAGCTACAGCTAAGTAACTAATGAGAGTAATCATGGCTGTTGCATAATACAAGAACATTTGTATACTAGTATAAGCCACACTTCATTTATTTTTTCTGCAAATATATATATATATATCTGCTAAACAGCTAAAGTATGTGCTTGAAGCATCACCCTTTAAAGTCAAGCAAATATTTTAATTAATTGTTATGGAATATAATTATCATGTTCCCTTCTTTAATGTATGGCATCGACATCTTGGATGCTTCAAATTTGCCATTGACGGTTTGGATTAATCGGTACAGATTATTTTTGTTTAAATAATATTTTAAGTTCAAGTTATAATGTAGATATCATATTAAATAATTTTTTAAAAGATCTTTACCTCTTTTAATTATATTTGAATAGAACTTAATTAATCAAAATTCAATTTTAAATATCAACAGTTTAAGTAAAAAATATATATCTTCTACTTTTAAATTTAAGGATTTTGAATTTTTTTCCTATATATTTTTGTGTCGAAATTTCATTTGTAGTTACATTATTAAACATAAGGTTAAAAATCTTGAAAAAAGTACAATAAAATACTTTGTAGTTAGGCGTTTTGTCACTTAAAAGGTTGTGATATTTTTTATAACATTTAAGGATTTATGGTTTAATTTTACTTGCATTTTAATACCCTACTTAATAATTATATTAAAAATATATTATATAATATGAATTTTTAATAGTAAAAGTATTTATTAAGTAGTATAGTATTCAACAAACTAAAATAAATTCATAAAAATAAAAATAAGATATATTTTTAATTTTATTATGAATAAAAAATAATTTTTAAAATAAATTTGTAATATTTTTAATAGTATCTAAATAGTTATATTGATGAAAAATCACTTTTAAAACATTTGTATTATTGAAAGAGAGTGTTGAATTAAAATTTTATTGCAAAATAATGACAATATGTGTTGATAGGATATTAAAGTATTAGAAAATAAAATCATATATCTCTAAATATTATAAAAAAAAAAGCCACAAGCATTTAAGTAAAAATACATCTAACTACAAAATATTTTTTTGTACTTATCTTATGGAAATACTAATTAATAGAATTTTTTTTTTAATTTGGAAATAAATAGAGACATCAACTACATTTATAATCTCTTAATACTTTCCCTAATATGTTTAGAATGGATAGTAAAACAATATGTTACAAAATCAAGACATTTGATTGAGAGTAAATTTCAATTGCACAACCTTCTTTTTTTAAACAGTATCACTTGTTAGTATCATATGAATCACGACTATTAGTTATTATTGTTAGCAGGGGGAGTGATATCTTAACAAAATATGTGGGACTCATTAATGTGAATCTCACCCATGAGATTAACTAAGTATTAATTTTGGGTGTTATCATGGACTGAGCCTCCTTACTCTCCCATTTTCAACCATAAAACTTAATCACATATATGCTAGCTATTTTTTAAAAAAAAAATATTAAAAGATTTACTGTTAATACATCATTATCCACATATATGCTAGTTTTAAAAAGAAAAATCAACAAGCTTTGACAAATTCTTTTCTTATTACGGCCAGCTGTTACACCTTCCACTTTTTTGAGCATATGGTCAACTTCAACTTCAACTTCAATTATTAATGGATGATACATGAAGCTTATAGAATCCTCACAAGTTACAGGAATTGAAACTGCAAAATTAATAATATATTTGAAGCAAACTTTGCATTATAAAGAGGTTAAGCATGCTTAGTTATCAATCTAAAGCAAATATAACCAAGAAAAGACACCTTTCCGCTGATTCAGGAATAGAAAAACTACAATACAATGCTATAATACTATGTGATGATGGATGACAAGGAGACATGTTGGCCACAGAACTTGCAGTTTCATGCTGTTTTCAATTGGGTATGTGAGGAAAAGGAGAAATGACACTCCATTTGGAAATTAAAAATGGAAGTAGAAAAGGTCTGGAGATATGGTGACTCTTGGCCAGGGCTTTTTAGGTCGGCATTGTTCCAACATTTATAAGCTCTTTTTTTTAAGGATATGCAAAGGTGTAAAAGGTCTAGAATTCCCCAACATCATCTCAAATTGCTCACCATGGTCGACTTGACAAAGCGACCGCCGCCCATGTGCGGACGTAGTCAGGGTGTCTTTCTGTATGGTTCCATTGCTAGACAATGCCAGATAATTTCTGATGGCACACAAAAATGATAACATGAAACTTCGTCAAAATTTAAGATGGCAGTGATTTTAACCATGCATTGGAACTTGAACATGACATTTGTGCTTCCTTATGATAATCAGTATATTAGCTAATGCTAGGCAAGCATTTCTTCTAACCTTAGGCGTAGCCTGCAGGACGCACTGACTGTAATGGTCAGTAGGAGGTGATATCCTTGACTATTTAAAGAGGAATAAGGTTGGTCCATGGACGCTAGGATAGTATGGCAACCACATATTGCTGCTAGGCTAAGATTGAATGAGGAGGACTGTAACAAAGTACAGCTAGGCCTTAAGTGCAGTTAATATTTAAGTGACAAATGGATAAGTAGACTCTTCATAGATATAGGACAGAAATTGATTAAACATGCTCATGAACTAGCAGAGGAGCAGAACTGAATGCAAACCAAGACTTCTTGGTCGTGGTGGTAAGCACCCACCAAAGTGGAAAGCGGTGTAATCCGTCAACGCCCCTTCCTCTTTGAGATACTAACATATGGTTGTTTAAAAAAAAAAAAGAACTGAGTGCAATTTGGTTCAAAAACTGGCATCAGGAATGGTTGTGGAAACTGCACTTATGAAAGAGATAGCTCCAAGATTGAATTCAACAAGAATAGATGGTGTCAGTAGAATCCAGTCCACGTATGTAATAGATATGGTCAGGAGATGATGCTTAGATATCAGCATTTGGGTTTGAGTGAACAATTGTAATTCAACAGTAGATAACTAATTTTTACACTCATTTTCACTACCTTGACAATGATAACAGCAATAAATTCACACTTAGAAAGCACAAAAACCTCTCTTGAAAACCAACTGAATTAACACAACAAAAATTTTGAACTAATCATAATCATTGATAAAGTACAATTTACAGAACTCTGAAAGATAAATAAACAGTCAACAAGAATGCAAACATATAAACAGAATTACAATAAGAATTGAAGTATTAACAAATCTACAGTAATAACTATTGTACCTATTCGGCCACTGAAAGTAGCAGAGCAACTCTTTCTTGCTTTTCCCTCTGAAACTGCAGGCAATTTGGCTTTTATTCATGCCTCCAGCATACAAATTAATGCTATACAAAAAGTCGTCTCCTACACAAGATGCTGCTTTTGAATGACAACTGTGTTGATAGTGAAAGAAAAAGGGCAGCTTTGATTGCATTCTATCTTTATTCAACTATGTCCAGCCAGAAGCAGGGATACCCTGCTTTTGAAACCATTCAGGCATGTGGAACCTTTCATATAGCAGAGGTCTCACATCTTTCTGCTTAGACAGCTGCTTTAGGAGTGGAAGGAGGACATCAAGAAGCTGATAAGCCATAAGAAACACATAAAGAGGTGATTGGTAGAAGAAAAAACAAGTTTGAAAATTGATGCTGTAAGTTTGTGTAATAAATCTTGCTACCTGTGTATCATGTGGTTGTCCTGCAGAAAATGGAACGCACGGAATTCCATTTAGCGGTTGCAACAAGAAACTAAATGGATTGTTGTCAACTATAACAATGCGGGAAGGATCATTTGAGATGCAGGAGAGATCCTTCACATGCTCTCGATATTGCCTGTCCACATGCCACATGAGAGGTTTTCCAAAAGAAAAGAACCAATCTCTAACTTAATGATTGCAAAAGTAACCTAAGCTTCAAGTGATAAGAACTAATTTCATATAAAGAAAATGGAATTCAGAATGGAATCAATTAAAAGTGTACATCATTAAACAACAAGAAGAATCAGAATGTATTGTAATGAGCCATCCTAAGAAATGCAGTTGTATCGTGATTTTTTTCTCGACTTTGTACATGAACATTGAACTCAAGCAAAAAATACATGAGAAATCATTAACTGGAGTACCAAGGCATTGTCCTTCTAAGAAGTGAATTCATCAGAACATCAATAATCCTATCCATAAGATGCTAAAACTAGCTCAAAATCCTACGTAAACATGGGCCAGATAAATTTCAACAAAATCATAGCACAAGAAACGAGCTAAATTAAGGCCGCAATAATTAAACAAATTTTCAGGAGCTTGTTTGATTATGACAACTGATAGATAACGCAGATGATTATATATCTAATAGAAATATTCTCAAATCATATCTGATAGAATTTGACCAATTGTAATTTGTGTGGATTAGTAATTTAACATGGAAATTCAGTAACTTGCACAACCTAAAAGTGTAATATTTTCCATTTCACAAGGTACTAGTGTTTTCATGGATCACTCATGGCTGTAAAACAGCTAACATAGAGAAATATTCAAGCCTTTCCTAACAGGATGAGGTGAAAAGAATTTCATCTTGCAGTTCAAACTCAAGAAATTCTTTTACTTGTTAGCATGGTAGGTATGTTTCTCTGGATCAGCACAATATTTGAGCTAAAAGTCAGTTCATCTAAGCCTAAATCTCAAACTGGTTGGGGAAGGCTATTAAAATTTTCTTCCATTATCAGTTTGGGGCTAAATCTTCAAGAAAATCAGGGTGTCACTCATTCCTTTCTACTATTTCCTCTATTCAAGTCATTCTAAGTTGACCCATTGCTTTCCTTTCTCATGCAACTTCAATATGCTCAACCTTCATAACAGTGCATCCACCAACTTATTTTCTATACCATCAAACTATTCAAGCTAATAAAGAAAAAATAATTCAAGGGTCCATTTTCTTATATTACAGATTTCAGGGAAAAGATAAAGGAAAGAAAGTGGCAAATAGCTTACGTGCTACTTGTTGAAGGCCGATAAAGGCGATGACTAAATACATTTTCTGTATCAATTCTGTCCACAAGGGGCTTAGCATAACCTACAAAAAAGGCATAGAAAAGAAAAGGTTAATAAGGTTAATAAGAAAAGAAAAGGCCTAAAAAATGGGGCAAGTCGTAAGCAAACCTTCAAGGCCAGCAGTAAACAGAACAAGATCTGCAAATTCACTAAGCTGTTTTAAGAATTCAGCCAACCCCGGACGCTCAAACACCGTGACATAATTTATCTTAGGTTTTCCTTCACATTCCTTCAAAACCCAACATACCCAAATCATAAATTTGGAGACATACCAAGCAATCATTGTAAATTACTAGAATATAAGATATATATAACCTTGTCTGAAGAAACACATTCCAGCTCAAACCACTTAACTCCAGCTTCTGTTGCTTGATTACGTAAAATAGCTGGCAAACTGGATGTCTCATAGGCACAAACTAATGTTTCATCCAAATCAAGAACCACCTACAGTTGCACGCATAAGTGTAAACAAATCAAAACAGAATAATATAACTCAATTCCCATGTTACCCACCAAGCAAAATGGAAACTTTCAAAATCAAATTCTTCGAAAAATACATATCAACTGCAACATTTCAATTGAATTTGAATTAAATTGAATTGAATCCAATCCTTCTAAAATCAATCAAATCATTGTTTTCAAGCTCAAAGAATTAAATTCAAGCAATTACAGTTAATCAAATTGACTTACAAAAAGAAAAATACAAGTATTTTTGGACTTCCCAACAGAACATCTAAATTTAGATTCTAAAAACGACACATTTTTGCATTAAAAACGACATCAAATCGATCAAATCACATAGAACAAGAGGGAATATTTGAATTTTACCGTTAGTTTTTCACTAGGTTCGTTAACTGGGGCAGTAGGCGGAGGACCAGAGGCGATTTCTAGTGTAGCAGCAGCCGGAAGATCGGTCTCGGTATCGGTTTCAGTTTCGGTCAACTCGATGACCGGCAACGGTTTAAACGAGTTACTAGAAGAAGACGACGACGAAGAAGAGAGAAGCGGAAGGTGACCTAAAGCTCTAAGGATCTGAAGAAAGATCTGGAAGAAAAAAGCTAACCAGTTCCATAGCGTTCTCCATACTTGAATTGACTTAGGTGAGTATACTACTTCCGGATGAGTCAACTCAGCCATAGAATCAGAGATGGCGGAAGAGCTGACGACGGTGCTCAAGGAGGTGGTCGTCGGGGTCAGAGTCGTGGTGGTGGTGACGTTTATATACCGATGCTGCTTTTCCTTTTTGTTGTTGTTAAGTAATGTTGGTGGCTATGGTGGTGATTGTTCCAAGTGATGCTAAAAAGAAAATTAATACCCACGCGCTTTGATTGGCGAGTGGTGGATTCATGCAAGTTGAGTTGAGTAATTGTTGTAGGATTTTTGCTTTGATTGTCAATTCATTTTGAATTGTTGGCATAATTCTCTTTTTAAGTGGAGCTTTCGAAGTTAATATGCTTTTAATTTCAATTCTTTTGATTATAAAAGAAATAAACATTATTTCTTATATAAATTTTTCTACAATTCAAAAAATAAAAAAATTATATAAAAAATATTGAACAGATAATAAAAATTTTACTTATAAAAGTAAAAGTAAAAGTAAATCAATTTTAAATGAATAGATACTTTGAAATATAATAAAAAAAATAAATTTAATTGATCTTTATTTTTTTTTTCATTGATTAAAAAATGTGGATTGAGAATTTGTTTAGTAAATTCGATCTTTTTTTTATGATAAAAAATGCAGATAATAACAAAAATTGTATTTAAGGATATAAAAAAATCTCTTCTTTTCATAAAAATTACATTAAATTTTTTTTAAAAAAAAATTAGCATGTTAAACCTATCAATTTTTATATTTTATAATGGTATTTATAAATTTATATAATTTATTTTCTATTTTTATCAAATATTTATCTTTCATTAGATCAATACACTTTTTAATGGTTAAATGATAACTTGTAATTTAATATCTAATATCAAATTTAAAGAATTAAAGGATTATATTAAAATAATTAACGTATTATGTATTTAATTTCAGTGATTAACTCTTATCTCTTATTATAAATATCATTTATTATTGAGAGTTAAAAGACACTTGTTGATAATTTTTTGTTTCAAAATTTTTTAAATATCAAAAAAAATTTTTTTTTTTTTTTTGGCAAGTGTATCATCAACTCTTAGTTACCTCATGAGGAAATGTCTAAAGATAAATAAATTGCTGATGTTTTTGAAATAATAATAATAATAATAATAATAATAATAATGATAATATCAATTTTTCACTTTTTCCAAATTACAAGCAAAATTAGCAATGATAGGGAAGAGTTGACACGCGCTCAAGGCAGAGAGTGGGTAAAAAAATAAATAGACAAAGGAGAAAGTGAAAGAGGGAGTTTCTATTGAATCGAATCAGCCAATAAGAAGAGACAAATTTTTTTTTCCCTTTAAATGATTTTGTCCTTAACAATAATAAAAATAAAAATAATAAAAACCTGAGAGAGTCTCAGATCTGCTGCACTCACTCCTACCCAAAAGAAAATCATATTACCAATCAAAGCTCACTCAATTTATTGCCATCGTGTTAGATCGATTCTCAGTTAAATCCGTGGCACTTTATTAAAAATATAATTTTAAATTTGCTATGAATAAGATTCATTATTATCGTATTAAATATATTAAATTTCCTTATATTTTTATTAAATATTAATAAACTATACGGTGAAATATTAATATAAAGAAAAGTATTAAAAACTTAACGGGTCAATTTTAAAATTCTTCATGCTAGAATTGTGAATGAATTTGGATATCGATTATGTCTATTCTATTTAAGGATATTTTAAGATTGTATATTTTTAAAATTATTTTGATGCTAAACTCAAATTTTAATAGCAGAATAGAAATAAATATAAATTTGAATTCAAAAATTTTAAATCCAATTTAATTCAAAATAGAATAATAAATTAATTGAAGAAAAGTTACTTTTATACAATAAGTTGGAAAAATAAATATTCAATTGAATGAAACCAGTGCTTGCATTATATTATAGATAGTTGGTTAGAAACAGACGACCTTGTTTCTAACCAACTCACATTTTTTATCAAACACAAGGAAGTTCGAGAAACTATGAAATGATGTTTGCAATACCTTTTGTTTGGTTGTGTTCTATTACATTTCTTCAATTCATAGCTCCAATTTGATGACTTTTCGAGCCATTTTTGTTTTTCTTCAATTTCATATAAACCAAACTTGTCAATTTCTTGGCCAGATGTTTTTTTTTTTTTCATCTTATATATATATTTTTTTTTTTGAAGAAGTAAATATTTTTTTTATACATTAAAAAGTAAATATTTGTATACAATTAAAAATGAAGTTTTTATTTTATTTAGAATGTTATTATATTTCTAATTAAAATATTATATATATATAAGGGGTGTAAACTTTCTTTAAAATACATGAAAAATAAATCTTTTAAATTTTCTCTTTTTTTTTTCTTTGAATTTTATTCTACATGATATAAGAATGTACCTATTGAAATCGAAATTTTTTATTGAATCCTTAAAATCATATTTTTTCATCCTTTTGAATCTTTGAAACCATAACTACAAAAAATACACCCATTGTATCTTATGTAACACTTAATTTTATTCAAATCCTTCAAAATAATATCCGGTGTATCTTTGTTGCTATACGGATCTACAAAAGGGATATCAATATTATGATCCGAATGCAAAGAAGATGTATGTAACTCGAGATATTCGGTTCTTTGAAAATGCTCCTTTCTTCTCTCACTCCAAATGCTCTCTTCAAAAGGAGAAAAATTCGAACCTCTTTGAATTTGAAGATAACATTTCGAGTGTTCTGAATGTTCCGAATCTGAGTATATTAGATATTTCAAGTCTCCCGAGTGTTCCAAGCATCTCACAGACATATGATGTTCTGAGTCTGAGCATCTCACCTGGACAAAAAAAATGAAGATAATCCAAGTAATCAAGATAATACATCTTCTCAACCCACACTAGAAGCTGAAGAAACTCTATATGTGGATGTGCATACAAAGGTAAACTCATCTCCCTTAGTGACTCCTAATACCGGGCCTCATTATCCTTTTAGAATTAATAGAGGGGTTTCAAAAAAATAATATGATTCAAACCTTCATACCAAAGTTAAATATCCTATCAACAACTTCATATCAACTAACCGTTTGTCTATCTCATATGCATTTACTATAAATCAATTATCTACTGTATCTATTCCGAGTAATGTTCTCTTTAGATGATCCGGATTGGAAGAAAGCCATGAATGATAAAATGGAGGCATTGCAGAAGAATCACACATGGGATCTTATTCCTCTCCCTGAAGGAAAGAAAATGATAGGTTGCAGGTGGATATTCACTGTCAAACTCAATTCAAATGGAAGTATAAATAGGTATAAAGCTCAATTGGTAGCAAAGGGATATACTCAGAAGTATGAAATTGACTATAAAGATACATTTGCCCCATTAACAAAAATGAACATCATCCGAGTTATTATTTCCTTAATTGCCAACCTGGACTGGCCACTATGACAATTTGATGTGAAAAGTACATTTTTTAATGGAACCATAAATGAAGAAGTGTATATGCAAACTAAAAAGGGCATTGCATGGACTTAAGCAATCACCTCGAGCATGGTTTGGATGACTTTCAGCTTTTATGATAAAGCTCAAATATAAGCAAAGTGATACTAATCATACACTATTCATCAAACAGAAGTTAGGTAAAGTCACCACTTTGATTGTATACGTTGATGATATGGTGATTACAGGGAACGATCCAAGTGAGACAACAATCTTGTAAAGATAGTTAGCATTCAAGTTTGAACTTAAGGATTTGGGTAACTTAAAGTATTTTTTAGGAATTGAAGTCGCAAGATCAGCTTAAAAGACTTCCCTCTGCCAACAAAAGTATTTAATGGACCTTTTGACAAAAATGGGCATGCTTGATTGTAAGTTAGCCGAGACTCCAATTAAAGTTAACCATGGACTTTCAGTCCTAAGAGATCAAGTTCCAACTGATAAAGATTAATATTAAAGGCTGGTGGGAAGGTTGATTTACTTATCTCATACTCAGCCAAATATCGCTTATGTAGTAAGTGTTGTAAGTCAATTCATGCATTCTCTGAATAAAGAATATATAAATGCAATATATCAAGTATTAAGATATCTAAAGTCTTCTCCAAGCAAAGGTTTATTCTTTGGGAGAAATAAGTATTATGAGATTACTATCTATATTGAGTTTGATTGGGCTAGAGATCAGACTAATCGGAAATCAACATCTAGGTACTTTACATTTGTTAGAAAGAATATAGTCACTTAAAGAAGCAAGAAACAGAAAGTCGTAGCAAGGTCAAGTGCTGAAGCTGAGTTTAGAGGAATGGCTCATGGAGTATGTGAGTTGCTCTAGATAAGACGAATTGTTTAGGATCTAGGACTAAAACATCTGAAGCTATGTTGTTACATTGTGATAATAAGGCAGCCATAGCAATTGCAAACAACCCGATTCAACATGATCGAACTAAACATGTAGAGGTTGACAGACATTTCATAAAAGATCATCTGAACCAAGGAATAATTGATATTCCATTTATTTCTTCTCAGACTTAACTAGCTGACATCCTCACAAAGGTTGTATCCGGAAAATCGTTTTATAACTCACTTGAGAGGGAATGTTGAGGAAGTAAATATTTTTTTGTATATATTAAGAAGTAAATATTTATATACAATTAGGAATAAAGTCTTTATTTTATTTAGTATGTTATTCTATTTCTAATTAAGATGTGATTAAAATTCCTATGTATATATATAAGGGTTATAACCCTTCTTTGAAATATATGAAAAAATATTTCTCTTAAATTTTTTCTCTTTTTCTGTGAATTTTATTCTACAATATATGGTAGCCATTCTAGTTAATCTAGAATTGAAGTCAGATAATGACGTAACGTTTAGTGTGAATTAATCAAAATACATTTGATTAATGAAGAAAAGTATCTCAATCCAAAATTAAAAAAAAAAAAAAATCTCAATGCAGAGATCCAAAAAAAAAAAAAGCACAAAACTTAAGTTTAATTCTAAATAGAAGTGATAAAAATCTCTCTAAATAGAACCCTAAAATATATATTTATAGGAAATATAAATAAAAATTTTAGATAAATATAAAATTATTTCTAATTAAATAATTATCTTAAATAATAAAAAAAATTCAAAACTAAATGTAACCATTTGTAAAGCACGACTATATTAAAATGACGCATGATCATATGTATTTGTTGTTCTGAATTGTTTGCTCACATATACAATTATGTTAAAACTGCACACAATCATATACGACTTCCATGCATCCATAAATGCCTCATGTCAGATAGCATCCGCAAAGAAAGCAAAACTCTCTGAATTTTTTTTTCTTCATAAATAAAACTAGATCCAATATTTTATTTAAAAAAATTTAAATTTTTTACCACTTAAAACTAACATCACATCATAATTTCTTGGTCTGATTAGGACTATAATGAAAATTCATGTAGGCTAATTTTGCTTATGCCTTACTTGAATTTAATAATAATCAACACAAGAGACTTATCTATATCTCCTAGGCCAAGTTGGATAGATGTTGATGCATGTAGCAGCCAAAATACAAGCGATTAAGACCAAGTCTTTCCTTAGTTTTTCTCCATAAAAGTATATATCATCATGCACATTCCTTTGTTATTTTTCTTGTTCCAATACTTAAAAATTTGTTCTTTTGCTCCTAATAAAAAGTTGACACAATAATTAAAAAATACACGTTCTTTGATTTTGATTTGATTTTTTGTTACATCAGAATAGATTTTTCTTTTTTTTTTTTTCAACGAATTGTTTTATTATATTGAGTTTTATTCATAGTTGCCTAATGCTTAGCTCTCCATGCCCCATCTTCAAGCTCCCAAATTCCATGGGGCAACCCACTTGACAATTGCTTGTGCGCAACCCCTTCAATGGACTAGACATGTAAATATTTCTGTTGTTTCAGGAAATACCATGTCTCTTAAAGATTAGCCTGCGATACAAGTCGCACCAAACTTAGAGTGCTTGAATTTCTTTAAATAAGGTCTCATGTCTTATGTACAAAAAAAAATAAAAAATAATAAATGTCAACAGAGCTTTATCTCTTACAAGCTCCACCACCCAGCACAAATTGAATTAGTTAAAACTCTTACAACTAACAGCTAATTACAGAAAGGAAAAAAATCTCATAAGACTTGCCTCTAATCATGGCAGCCTCCAGCACAAATCATAACAGCATCAAGAGCTGCATGCTAAACTTACTAAATTTTACAAAACATATCAGCGCACTGATCATTTTATTATTGTGTTTCTGTTTATACCAACCAATGGCTCAACCTTCATGCTACATACAAACCCCCCAGGAAGCAAAAGGGGTTTAAAAAAAAAAAAAAATATACATGCAGAGTCTATACAGAATAAATTATGTGTTAATTAACAAGCAAGCATACTAAACACAGCAAGGCTGGTGTTTTGCTTGCATGCACATCAAACCAAAACTGATACCGAAAATTTACATCCAATCTTGTGCTCTCAGCGAGTTTTTGGCTCGGTTCACAAGATGGTTCCAGAAGATATAAGCAGAAGTATTCAAAAGAAAAAAAAAAAATCAGTAAGAATTGGACTCATATGAATAAGAAAGCCAAGGGTGCTCTAGTGCCTCCCTAGCAGTTGGACGCCTCAGAGGATTGACCTCAAGCAAGGTTCGCACAAAGTCAACAAATTCAACATCAGAACTTTGCAAATGATGCTCCAATGAGGACTCCTCTGGGATTATATATTCCAGTTGATCCATCTCCTGGACAAGGAATTAGCTGTATATATGAGCAACAAGTAATTGCAAAGAAAGAGAAATTTTTTAAATCTTAATGACGGTCTTTTAAAGTTGAATCTTCAATTGAAGGAACATGCTCATTATATTCCGATTGGTAAAGGTAAATTGAAATGGATGCAATGAGCATTTAGGTTTCTTTTAGTGAAGGAATATGGAGTCAAACCTCATTTACATAATAGAGATCGTATTCTTTAGTGAAGTACTTGGGTGTTTCTTGCCCTTTCTCCAACATCTCCAACTCAAAAGGACCCAGCATCCCAACCATGCGAGCGAGGATCATTACAACTGCATCATTTGGAAAGAGTACCTGTAAAAGACAGATACTAAATATAACTTATTTGCTGAATTATTGAAAATAATTGTTTGGTGTTGAAGGAAATATACAAGCTCCACAGGAGTTGGAGATTAAAACAGATATATAACTTCAAAATGCTATCAGCTTTAATCTAAGAAATAAAAGAAATCCAGCTATAATACATACTTCCCCAGAGCATAGCTCAGCCAAGATGCAGCCAAGAGACCATAAGTCAATTTTTTGGTCATACGGAAGACCCAAAATGACTTCAGGAGCTCTATAGGAACGAGATTGTACATATAGGCACAAATTGTCAGACTGAAAGCAACTGCTTCCAAGATCAATAACCTTAATCTCAGATCTTCTGTAACTCTTTATAAGAATGTTCTCAGGCTTGAGATCACAATGAATGATTCCCAAGTGGTGCAAGTATTCCAGTGCCTCCAAACATTGCCGGGTTATGACCTGTGATGGAAACAATCAAAAATTCATATTTACATATGTTTCATGCTCTCAGATTTATATCAGCAGAAAATAAATTTTTCAGAATTGGCTGGCTAGATTACTTGAAAACAAATTGCAACTAAAATGTCCATACACAGCTAGAGAAAGTAAACATTTGTATAAACAATCAGAACCATACGTACCAGACAACTAAAGTTTCTCCTATGAAACATTATAAAACAGTAGATAGAACTACAAACCTAAAATAAAGGGAGTAAACTCAGAGCACCAGAAGAAATTACATAGTTAAATTGCTGAACCAAACTAACCTGCAGCCTGTTCAGTGTGAAGTAAGGTTCACCACCAGATTCTTGATTGAATTTGTGAAACTCATATAAGTTTGCTCGGAGGAGTTCGCAAACAATGAAAAGATGCTCCTGCAGAGTTTTGAGTAGAAAACGTTACATGTGATTTAAGAATTTCAAAAGATGAGATAATGGGAGCAGTTACTACAATTTCTAGCAGTAACACATCTTTAGATTTGGAAATCATAGTCTACCAATCAAAAGTTGTACTAATAACTTCAGGCACTCATCATTCCAATTACAGGAAAAACATAACTAATCACCTAAGTTTTCTGGACATACCTGGTGATAGAAGTAGTCATAAAGACGCAGAATGTGACGTTCATCAGCTGGATCATGCTTGTTTACAAGCTTCAAAAGTTTAATTTCATCTAAACTCTGGTCGAAGAAGTCCTTATCATTTTTAATAATCTTCAAGCAAACATCTATTCCTGTGTAAAGATCATGTGCCTGCACAACCTTACTGAAAGCAGCTGAACCTAAGTATTCTGTGACATAATATCTGCCTGCAATGACAGTATTAAGAACAATAGGCAGATCCTTGTTTTCCTCAAATCCTGTCCTGCACGTAGCATTCCATGTTAGTATATTGATTCTACATATCAACCGGCAATGCACAAGAACTCAAATTTCAACTGAAACAAAAAAAAAGCCCAATTTTACGACAGCAACCCATATGCAAAAAACATGGGCTAATTTTCTATAGAGTCCTCTGCTAACTTAAATTGGCTTGACAAGTTATTATTGTTGAATTGAAAAGAATTTGGCTCATTCAGAAAAAACACTTGAACAACTTGCTTATTCATTCGTACAAATTTTCAACTAGTCCAATTGACATTTTTATCAAGATCGAAAACTCAATGCAACCAAAAGTTTAGAGAATCAAGCATCTCGAACAAACCTGTTTTTCCTGTGTATTATTCGCAGATTAAATATTTCATACTCATCCTCTTTAGCTTCAAACATCAAAAGCTCATCAGTATTAACTTCTCCATCCTCTTCCTCTGCAGTAGCCCTAAATTCATCAGCTACTTTGTTTGCTTCTCCACCATTTCCATATCCATAGTCACCCATTTCATTTAGCATGATTTCAGAGGAATTTTTATAACTTTCAATCCAGTCACCCCTGGAATGCGCTATAGAATCATAGTCACCATTCTTGGAATTTTCGTTTCCAGGAGCTATATCATAATCAGTGGGAAAGTCTCTAATTTTTAGCTTATAATCACTTATATCTGTTTTTTTGGAGTTCAAGAAAATTTGATTGGTACAGCACTCACCATACATTCCCCCTGCTCCAGCACAGCATTTGCAAAGGGCAACTGAGCCACCATTCACCTCAATGCCTCCATCAAGATGGTTTCCCTTATCAAGATGCTCATAATCCATTGTTTGAGCTTCATTCTTATCTTCCCCAGATATCATATTAAAAAGACAAGGCTTATCCAAGTAATCATCGTCTGCTCGTGCTTGCAAATCTTCATTTTTACCATACAGACCTAGTGAATTTTCAAATTGGTTTACTGCCTCTGATGTCATGACAAACTTATCCTCACTAGGACCACCAAAATAGTCTAGACCGTTTAAGGATGGGGTCATGAAGTTTCCTTCGTCTTTGTCATCATACCAATTGAAGTCATTTTGCAAATCGAAATCAGGGTAATCACGAGCTGTGCCAAACTCAGACAACCTATCTGATGATGTTTCTGAATTAGCTTGAGATGCAGAATGGAGTCCATATGGATTTGTAAACTCTGCAGAAAATGGAAAAGGGAAAGAATGTTGAAGCGACCACCTACTAAACCTGATGCAAAAGCACTGCACAGAAAAGAAAAAAAAAAAAAACCATTGCAACATACCAGATACACACATATCAAATGATGGTAGCTTTATCAAAATATTCTCAAGATCAATTCTTAGCAACTAAATGATGACGAAAGCAGTGCATTTTAGGAATATTTTGTTCTTGTATTCAATGAACAAAGCAACAATAATAGAATAGCCCAGAAGTGGAAGCATACAGGCAAAATCCATTTTTGTAACAAAAAGGAAAAAGAGGAAAAATCATGGACATACAACAAAAATGAAAGGAAAAATTAAAGAATGGTTCTCTAATAGATAGCAATAAATTATATCTTGTTGTCTCAATTCATCATCAGAAATAGAAATTTTGGTAGATGAGAACTCTCATCCAAGCTTTTTTTTTTGGGGGGTGGAGCTCAGTTAATGAGACCCTCCAGAAACAAACAAAAGAATCATATAATTATCTAAATAAAGAAAAGAATCAACAACCTGTCAAAGTTACACATATCTGATGTAACATATGATCCATTAATCTTGAAGAATGAAATGAATTTTGAATCCTGAAATTGTACTATATTAGGCCAGATGATGAAACAATATTTATATATTTCCAGTTAACCACATGCAACACAATTGATCAAAGACTTTAATTTTATCTTTTCAAATCCAAGAAACGAAACCAAACCAAAGATATGATCAAGCAAGAAACAAACAATTACCAATAAAAAAAAAAAAAGCTTGAATCTTTAATAACAATCAAGAAAATTTACCTGAAGAGCACAATTCACTAGTAGAAGATCCCAAGCTAACAAACTCATCATCTGAGGTCGACCCAGAATTTGATCTGGGCCCTTCATTACAACGACAATCATCGTCGGCAACAACTTCCGGTCGCCGGAAGGTGGCCGGAATCCTAACAGGTGGTAAAACAAACAAGAATTTCTCAAAATCAAAAGAACCCAGTTCATTTTTCTCAATTATATCTTGTTTAAGAGCTAATTCAGCTTCTTTTAATCCATTTTTTCGTAGAAAATCCAATACAGCTTCTACTGTTGATGAGTGCACTACTGCTGCTGTTTCTGCTGCTGATGACTCTGATTCTACAACTTCTGCTTCTGCTGCCATGATATAGAAGATGATGATGATGGTGGTGGTACCAACAAGTGAAGCTCAAAATAGAAGAAGAAAATGGAAAAAGAAGAAGAGAAGAGGAGGTGTTATCGAGTACATGTTTAAAGGTTTGCATGCTCTTTCTATTGTATCAGTTTCAGCTGTAATACGGAAGCTAAGGAGAATAGAGAGAGAGAGATGGAGCAGGTGTTATGTCTTTCCTTACCAACTTTGAAAAAGTATAGGTCTCTAATAAAAATTCCAAAACCACTCCCAAAAAATTAATTTTTTTAACATTTCAGTCCATATTTTTCAAAAGAAAAATAAACCCAAATCTTAAATTTATTGTTTATTAGAGTCCTTTTTTCAATACAAACGTGTGTATTTATATAAATAATATTATAACTATTAGATTAATATTTATTTAATTATAGTCATTGAAACATATTATGGATATTGATATATAATAATAATCAATAGTTGTAATTAAATAAAAATTAATCTAACGGTTATAATGTTATTTATATAAATACAAACGTTTATACTGTAGTAAAAATCTATTTTTTATTAAGTTCTTATAATGAAAATTCAACAATTAAAATTTTTCATGTTATACAAATTTAAGCATTAAGATATTGATTTAAATATTTCAAAATGAATAACTTATAATATAAAAAATAGAAATTTATGTATCAATATACATTAGTATATGATTAATATATAATTTATTAAAAATACAACTCAAATTAAATATAAAAAACTTTCATTAGCAATTCTTCTAATTCAATTGAATTTGAAAATTTAAATACAATATTTACTTATTCAAATAAAATAAGTACTCTAAAAAAGGCATTTCAAATAAATTATATTCTAATCAACCAATAAGCATATATCAATTAGTATACTAAATATTAATTATATATATTGATTGATGTAATATAAAAATATAAAATATAACATAAATAAGACTTCTTTAAGATTTTTTATTTTATACAATTGCATTAGTCTAAATTATAATTTTTATAGATAATTTAACTTTAATTTTTTGTTGCTTTCTCAAAAAAATTACAATACAAGTAAAATATTAAAAATTCAATTTTATATTTTCTGAGTAAAGAATTGAAATTATCAAGTTTAATTCAAAGTGTAAGGAATAAAAGTGTTATTTTTGAAATAATAAGGAGGACATAATTGTATTGAATACTAAATCTCATGGAGTGATTTGTAACTTTCAAGGTTTAGTTTGGGTCTAGGGAATCGGGTCAAAGGATTACACGTGGACACTGTAACAGACGTACACGTGGTGATTGACGATGATGATGATGTTATTTTGGGTGATTGTGGGTCTTTTTGATTTGTTTTTGGTAGTGTGTCTATATGGCTAGTCGTTTAAAGGGGACCATTGTTTCCTTTTATTTAATTGTATTCTCTACTTTTCTTTATTTTGAAATTTTCTCTTTTTTTATGCGATTAGTTGTGAGGTGATTTTTTTTTGTTTTAATAATTTTTATTTAAATTGAATTAAATTAATTAAAATTTAATAAATTTTAAGTATTAATAGTTAAAATTAAAAAAAATTCTTTTTTTCCTTAAATGTGTGTAATAAGATATGCTATAATATTTTTAGTATGTGTGTATTTTTTTAATTCACAAATGATAACCTACTTTATGCTTTTTGGTGGAGTGGGGGCAAGAAATTTCATTTTTCAACATGGGGGGTTTGCAAAATTAGTTAAGGTTTTATTATTAGTTTATTTTAATTTTTTCTTGGTGCAATTTCATAATAAATTCTAATTTTTGAGTGAGAAAAAAAAAAGAAATTATTAAAAGATGTATGATTAGCAAAAAAAAAAATTAGCATAAGCTCCAGTCAAGTAATTGACTCAATTATTATTTGACTTTTATAAGAAAATAATAGGATTATCTATATCATGGGATATTTCATAATTTTATTAAAATTGATTTTGGCCCCCCTTATTTTACGTTTTGAGCACATGAATAAAGAAGAAAAGAAAGGTTGGAAGAATGATATTTTTCTCTTCTCTCTCTATCAAAGGTATTGACCACCCACAAAATGGTTTTTGTTTTCATTGTTTTAGATTCCAATGTTCTTTGATTAAGTGGGTAGCAAGTTGTTAATTCTTCCAATCAATTGTCATCACCCTATATGTTCTACTAGCAATAGGAATTTTTATTGACATTAATATATTATAACAACTATTGAGCAATTTTAGTGTAATTTTCCTTCATATAATTATTATTAAATATGAAAAATTAATCTCCGTACAATCATAATAAAAATAAATTAAAAATTAAATCAATTGTGTTTTTATGATATATGAATTTATTTTATAAAATAATATTGTTTTAGTATAAACCACTAATATTCATAATTTATTAAATAACTAATTGAATACTACTGCACACATTACGACTTAAATATAAAATATTATTTAAACGAAAATAGTTTCCTGACAGCTAATTTCAACAATCACCGTAAATAAATATTTTAATTAATTCTTGTATACTGCATTAAATAAAATTTTTGTTAGTTTAAAATAAATTTGTTCAAACTAAAAATTAAAAATTTACAAAATAAAAGTACTCATTCCTTAATTTAATCCGCTATAAAACTTAAGAAAAATATTATATAACTTTCTTCTTCAATGAAAAAATCAATTTTACCTAATAATTGCATGAGTGATATATAAAAATTAATTATAAAATTTATGATATATATTATTAATTTGTTTTAAAACATGTATTATTTATAATATAAAATATATATTATTTATTTCACATACTAAAACCTAGTTGAGAAGTTAATGCTCCTTTACCTAATTAATCATTGGTTCAATTTCTTTATATGGAGGTCATTATTCATTTTACTGGTAGAACCTCCTTTTCATGAGTAATAATAATAATAATAATAATAAAAATCAACCCACCTCGCAACATGATGTTGTTTCTCCATGAATATTGTGACAAAAAATAAAAAAAATACAGCTTTTTTCTTCACTTTCTGTCTTCATTTTCATGTGACCATTGTAATGTAAACATTAATTCTTTTTTATTTTATTTTTCCTCTCCTCTTCTGTCTTTTCCCTTTTTTAAAAAAAAATTATCATCACCATCTTTTTCCTTTTTTTCTTTAATTCTCTTTGATAATACTATTCAAATTTGAACTTTGATGACCGTTAGGTCAAAAATAGCTGCTTTTATCACAATTTGAAATGTGAAATATGTATAAAAATTTATTCAAATTAATCGAAATTTTTATGGTTAAATTTATTTAAAAAATATATGTATGAAAATTATATGATAGAATTGTATAACAATTAACACAAGACATTCTTTCTTTTTGGCCTTATCCAATGTAAGATTTTTTTATTATTATTTATTTTTCAGCCTCGTTGATTTTAATAATTAATCTCCACCCATCTAATAATGTACTCATTTTTTTCATTAAATTGGAAATTTAATTGCCATCGAATAGCCTACAACCCCAATTGTCCTTTTGGATATTGTTGGCTATGGTAGTTGTAATTGTTTCTTCATTCCTTTTGTTTAACATATGATTTCCAACATCAATGACCCAAATTTTCTTAATTACCAAAGACATAAATATATGCTCACCATTATTATTTCAGCATCTTTTTTAGTTTGTTAAATTAATTTGTTTACAATGTGATGTCCACTAAGGTCATTTGTCCAACATCTATAATTGCTTACAAACCCATATATATTTAATAATAACAAATATACATATTCAAACTCGCAACATATATAATATATTACGAGTTTTAATATAAAATAAAAAAATTATTATTTTTTTATTCATAATACAGAGAAACTATCTACTATTGGGACAAGATTTTTTATAATTTCAGAACTCACAATAGTATTGTAATTGTCACAAGTTCGGACTTCCATTTAATAAATCATATATATATATATGTTTTTATTATGAATGTGAATGAACAATATATTGTTTGTGAATGAACAATATATTGCTTGTGAGAGAATAGTACTCAAATAGTGAAAAGAAAATCTCTATATAAAGGGATTGAAATTCATTAATGAGGATGTTAAGAAAAAGAAGAAGAAAAGATAGATTACTCTCCAAATTCTTTCAATATTATAGTTCTCTAAATTCTCTCCAAACTCTTTCTAAATTCTCTCAAAATCATTCTACTATAAAATATTTTTCTTCTAGTTAAATACTACTAAATTCAAGTTTAGTTCTATAACAAAATAAGTAATTCAATCTTTATTTTCACAACACGTTATCAGCACGAGGAGCTCTCAATCAAAATAATAAGGTACATATTTCTTAATATTTAATATTTATGAATATATTAGTTGATTATATATTATCATGGATGACTATGCCTCCTACTAATTTATATATTTATATTTATTTCTTCAATCTAACTTTATATTAATTGTTATTTTTATTTTGTTTTACTAACTACACCATTGATGTAAATATTACTAGAAATGGTTCTAACCTTATGGATGGCTATGCCTCCTACCAATTTATATTTATGCACATTTATTTTTTTTATTATTTATGTTAATGGAAGGCTATACCCCATTTTATATTAATGGACGGTTTTTGCCCCATATTTATACATATCGTTATGTTAACTCACTTGCTATAAATAATCATATCAACATTATTTATTAATTTTACTTTATATAATTTATTTCTCAATATATTATATTAAAAAAAAATTATAACGGCTATATTTTTATTACCAACGGTAATATAACGGTAATAAACGGCTATATTTTTCATTATAAATAGATGAGCTATAAATTTTATTCATTCACACAAATTCATACATTTTCTCTTTCTCTCTTTACTCTAAATTGTAAACATGATTTGGTATATTTATATTTGTGTTTTGATCATGACTATTATAATAGTTTTAGGAATAATTAATATGGAAGATGATTTTCTATTTGATATAATTTTAAGTATTATTGTATCATTTTTTGTACCACTATTATTTCTTGCAATATTCATTCATGAAATAATTAATTAGTAAATTCTGATCATGTTTGATTTTTTTTAGTAGTCATCAAATTTATGAATTCTAATTGAGTTATATTTTTTTATTAGTTATCATAATGACAAATCTAGCAAAGCTTGAGTTCGTTGCTCTTGACATCACGGGAAAAAATTATATGTCTTGGATTCTAGATGTAGAAATGCATCTTCAATCAATGGAGTTAATTGATACCATAAAAGAAAATAATAACACCTCATTGCAAGATAAGGCCAAGTCTATAATTTTTCTCCGTCGTCATCTTGATGAAGGATTAAAATGTGAATATTTGACTGTCAAAGATCCAAGTGTTCTTTGGAAGGATCTAAAAGACAGATATGATCATCAAAGAGATGTAATACTACCAGTAGTCACTGATGAATGGAGAGCTTTACACTTTCAAGATTTCAAAAAAGTGAGTGACTATAATTCTGCAATGTTCAGATAGTATCACAATTAAAATTCTGTGGACAGACAGTCACAGATGAGGATATGCTGGAGAAAACTTACTCCACATTTCATGCATCAAATGTTACACTGCAACAACAATACAGGATGCAGAGATTTAAAAAATAATTCTGAACTAATTTCATGCCTACTGGTAGCTGAAAAAAATAATGAACTCTTGATGAAAAATCATCAGTCCCGTCCTACTGGCTCAATAGCATTTCCAGAAGCAAATGCTACAAATTATTTCAGATATAAAAAATTACAATAGCCGTGGACGTGGGAGAGGTAGAGGTCGTGGACGTGGAAGAGGTCAATTCTTTGGCCATGGTCATGGAAATAAATATAATAATACTCCACAACAAACTCAGACTCAACCTCAAAAGAAGTTAAAATCAGTCATCAGTGGTGTTCAAGAAAGGCCTCAACATAAGTCTGAAACTGTGTGTTTCAGATGTGGTAGTAAAGGACACTGGTCACGAATTTGTCGAACACCACCACATCTTTGCCAACCTTTATAAGGCATCATTGAAAGGCAAAGAAAAGGAAATAAACTTCAATGAGCATCATACTTATGTTAATGATAGAACTCATCTAGATGTTTCTGATTTTACTGATGATTTTACTGACAATGGAAATTGAGACATCTCTAATTTTAAGTATATTGTTATTACTTATTTGATTCTGAAGAATATGTTATTGTTATGTATGTTATTTTTAAATTAAATAAAATGTCCTACTTTATAATTATTTTATGTTTTTACCTTAATTGATTAATTTTGTGTTTATCTATTTTGAAGTTTAATATGGATTGTACTCAACATAAAGACAATATTGGAGATCTCTGCATACCAGATAGTGGTACTACACATACTATCTTGAAAAATAAAGATTATTTCTCTGAAATAAAGCCCACAAAGGCAGTTGTAAAAATAATATCAGGTCCTGTAGATCTGATTGAAGGAATTGGCAAAGCTAAATTTATGTTACCAAATGGAACAAAGTTTATAATTGATGAAGCTTTGTTTTCACCAAAATCAACAAGAAATTTGTTGAGTTTTGATGACATATATCGAAATGGGTGTGATACCCAATCTATTACTATAAATGGTAACAAATATTTAAATATAGTTTCCTATGAATCAGGAAAAATGCAAGTATTGGAAAGACTGCCAAAACTCCCTATTGGATTGCATTACATGCATATACATGTAATTGAATCAAATATGGCAGTAAAAGAAAAATCTTATGATCCTTCAATAATAAATTTATGGCATGACAGATTAGGTCATCCTGGATCAGTAATGATGCGAAGGATAATTGAGAATTCACATGGGCATCCCTTGAAGGGGTAAAGAATTCCTCAATCAAATGAAATGCCTTGTACAGCTTGTTCTCTCGGAAAATTAATCTTGAGACCTTCACCATCTAAAATTCAAAATGAATCACCTATGTTTCTTGAAAGAATTCAAGGTGATATATGTGGGCCAATTCACCCACCATATGGACCATTCATATATTTTATGGTATTAATTGATGCATCTAGTAGATGGTCACATGTTTATCTATTATCAACTCATAATGTTGCATTTGCAAGTCTATTATCAACTCATAATGTTGCATTTGCAAGGTTGCTTGCTGAAATTATTAAATTACGAGCATAATTCCCTGATTATACAATCAAGAGGGTAAGACTTGATAATGCTGGTGAATTTACATCTCAAGCATTCAATGATTATTGTATGTCTACTGGGATCATTGTTGAGCATCCTGTTGCCCATGTACATACTCAAAATGGTTTAGCTGAATCATTGATTAAACGACTTCAGCTTATTGCTAGACCATTAATAATGAGAACAAAGCTTCCCATTTCAGTTTGGGGTCATGCAATCCTACATGCTGCTTCATTAATTTGCATCAGACCTAGTGCATATCATAAATACTCCCCACTACAATTGGCATTTGGTCAAGAGCCAAATATTTCCCATCTCAAAATTTTTGGTTGTGCAGTATATGTACCCATTGCGCCACCTCAGCGCACAAAAATGGGTCCTCAACGAAGATTGGGAATTTATGTTGGGTTTGAAACACCCTCGATTATTAGATATCTTGAACCTCTAACTGGTGATGTTTTTACAGCACGTTTTGCTGATTGCCAATTTAATGAGGTTGTTTTCCCAACATTAGGAAAAGGGGAGAAAGAAGGGAAAAGGGATATTTCATGGAATGAACCATCATTATTGTATCTGGATCCTCACACAAAACAATGTGAATTAGAAGTGCAAAAGATTGTGCACTTACAAGCAATTGTAAATCAATTGCCAGATGCATTTACTGATACAAAAAGAGTGACTAAATCATATATACCAGCAGCCAATGCTCCTGCTCGTATTGAAATTCCAGAAATAAAACCTGAGAATAAAGACACTCATGAGTCTAAAACACGCCAGAAGCGTGGAAGACCAATTGGTTCTAAGGATAAAAATCCTCGAAAGAGAAAGGGAGTAGATAATCATATTGATAGCGAGGAAAATATCCCTGAAGAAATAGAAAATAAAGAAAGTCATGAAACATTGTCATATACTGTTGCATGTGAAATCATAAATGACAAAGATGATCCTGAACCAAAATCAGTCATGGAATGTCAAAATAGGCATGATTGGATAAAATGGAAAGATGTCATGCAGGCTGAATTGGACTCACTAAACAAACGAAATGTTTTTGGGCCAATTATTCCTATGCCTAAAAATGTGAAACCTGTAGGATACAAGTGGGTCTTTGTACGAAAGAGAAATGAGAAAAATGAAATAATAAGGTACAAAGCTAGACTTGTAGCTCAAGGTTTTTCACAAAGGCCAGGAATTGATTATGATGAAACATATTCTCCTGTTATGGATGCAATTACGTTCAGGTATCTGATTAGCCTAGTAGTTTCTAAGAAATTAGAAATGCGTCTTATGGATGTTGTGACTACTTATTTGTATGGATCACTTGATAGTGACATTTATATGAAAATCCCTGAAGGATTTAAAATGCCTGAAGCATTAAGTACAAAACCCAAAGAAATGTATTCGATCAAGCTTCAGAGATCTTTATATGGGTTAAAACAGTCTGGGCGCATGTGGTATAATCGTTTAAGCGATTATTTAATTAATAAAGGATATGTGAGTAATATTATTTGCCCATGCATTTTTATTAAGAAAACAATTTCCGGATTTGTGATTATAGCTGTATATGTTGATGATTTGAATATCATTGGAACAAAAAATGAGATCCATGAAGCAACAGTATACTTAAAGGAAGAATTTGAAATGAAAGATCTTGGAAAAACTAAGTATTGCCTTGGTTTACAAATTGAGCAAATGCACAATGGGATATTCGTGCATCAATCAAATTACACAGAAAAGATCTTGAAACGCTTTAATATGGATAAAGCAAATCCTTTAAGTACTCCAATGGTCGTTAGATCACTCAATATTGAAACTGATCCATTTCGACCCTGTGAAGAAAATGAAGAAATTCTTGGTCCTGAATTTCCATATCTCAGTGCTTATGAATGAACAATATATTGCTTGTGAATGAACAATATATTGCTTGTGAGAGAATAGTACTCAAATAGTGAAAAGAAAATCTCTATATAAAGGGATTGAAATTCATTAATGAGGATGTTAAGAAAAAGAAGAAGAAAAGATAGATTACTCTCCAAATTCTTTCAATATTATAGTTCTCTAAATTCTCTCCAAACTCTTTCTAAATTCTCTCAAAATCATTCTACTATAAAATATTTTTCTTCTAGTTAAATACTACTAAATTCAAGTTTAGTTCTATAACAAAATAAGTAATTCAATCTTTATTTTCACAACAGTTTTGTTCTTTTAATTCATTTTGTGCAATAATACGTTGCATAAGTTGGGCATATTGAATGAAAATGAAAATTAGATACTTCCAAAAAATTGTATTAAAAGAAATGAAAGGTGATGCATTAAAGAATAACAAATTATGTCTCATGCATTAGGTAGTGATAATTACTAATCTCCAATTTACTATTATTTTTAAATGCAACAACTAATGATATCATTGTTGATTAGCCATACCATCCACCACTAGGATGTTTTGGAAACAAAAGTACAGTCAATAATAATTTTCTTAGGTCTGAAGAGAGAAAAAGTTGGGAAATGAGAAATAATAGCCCAACTAAGGTAAAACTTGATGTTTTGGAGAATAAAAATTGAATAATAAGATCAGTTAAATGTTTTCATGAAACCCATATAAAATACGCATGTTTTTTCCTATAAAATTCTTTCAAATAATTTCATGTCATAAATCTATTCTGGCTAAATCTTAGAGTGGAAGTCAAATTTTTTAAAATCCATTTTATTTTCATGGCTAGTTGCTATTATCCAAATTGCTCTTTATTAGCCTTTTTTTTTTTTGTATGAAAGCTAATGGTATTTTGGCACAAAATGACATTTGCAATTTCTATACTTAATATCTCAATTCATAGTTTGGTCCTTTTAACATTTAAATTTATCTAAATTACACTAATTTAATAACATAACGTATTTATAATCCTCGTGTATTTATTACCTTTTGTTAGTTATCACCTATATTGCAGTTTTTATCAATAAAATACTTACAATAATAACATATGCTGATCTCAATATTTTATATCATTTATGCTGATAAAGGTTTTAAAATTACATTTTTTATAAGTTTTAGATATTGAAATGGTATAACTATAAGTTAAAGTATTAAATTGATAAAAAGTGACAAATACAAACGATTATAATATATTATACCTAATATTTTTTAAGAAAATTTTATCTTTGCAGCCATCTAAAATCAAACTATTAACATGTTAAATATATTAATGAGTTTTTAATAACTTAAACCATCAAATTATTTGTTGAAAAACTTTTACAGTCTTATAGTTCTATTAGAAACGAACCGGATTAGTATTGATTCAGATAAAAAAAATTTAAACCATCTAATCATTTTCGGTGCTCCAAAATGAAAAGCTAATCAATTAATCAAGCAAATCACTGATGAGACATTCCTTGAAAATGCATCATTTGAAATAGGGTAAAATACATTACATTAACTTTAAATCCCAAATGCAATAATTGACTTCTTTTCCAACATTTGAATTATTTCAACCACTATGTTACTTTGATGTGATTTATGCTTATGATTAAACATGATTGGTTTATATGAACTATACAAGTTACATAATTAATCCAATATTCTTTTAATCGTTTTTTATAGTCAAGCTAATTGGTCAAACGAAATAATTTAATCCTCCAGACTATTAGTACCGAATTAGGGTCACTCGTGTGATTTGCTTTGGTCTAGTGATCAAATCTTTATGGATGGGTAGTAGAGGATCCCGTATCGAGTCTCCTATCTCCCTATCTCACCCTATGTTGTAATTGGCAAAAAAAAAAAAAGAAGGCTACTCTTATGGGCCATTCTCTATAGATTGTGGGCTCTCAATTTTCCTCATTTAAGACAATTTACGAGCCAGATTAAATGTTAGAGTATGGACCATATACATTGAGGTCCATTTAATGGTCCATCGTGGGCCAGTGATTGCTTAAGCAGTAGTCCCACCTTTTGAATCTTGAATAGTGCACTTTACCTATGTTTTGCTTGACTTGTCATATTTAATTTTAATTTCTTGGTCTTCTTTTAAGGATTTTTGGTAATTTTTAATTGAATTGGTTTTAAATTTTTTAATAGAAATATCATATGATCTATATTTAAGAATTGATAGATTATATAATAAAAGATATAACTTCACTTTAAAATCAACAATGGTAGAAATCAAACTCTTTTATGATAAGTTATTAAAGAAAATATATTATTTAATTACTTTTTCACTATCAATTTTAACTTTATTTTATTCAATATGTACTATTACTTTTTTTTTGTTAACTTTTCTACCTAAGAAAAATTCAATAGTAACTATAATTAGTAGTGCAACCACCAATAATAGTAACGAATTTGCTAGAAAAAATAATAATAAAATGTATGATTTAATTTTGTTACTTCTTATTATACTTTCTATCAATAGTTAGGTCATATAATCTCTCTATTAATAAAAAAAATAATAATAAACTTTAATTTTTGTACTAGAAATGTCTTAAAATCGCAATTTTGAATTCAACTTTTAGAATCTTCCGAAACAATGTTAGATTAGTCATTGTTCAATTATTCCATTATACTATTGGATAGATAATACCGATTATATATATTAATTATAATTTAATAATGATTAATAAAATTATTATTTAATTTCATTTATAAAATACACATATCTCTATCCTAGTATGAATTAAAATTAATTAAATTTCATTAATAAGAGAAATAAAGGTGTTATAGTTACTACAACTCTTACTAATAAAGGATTTTTTTTCTTAAAAGTTCAAAAATTGATATTTCACTTTTGCCATTTCTTGTAATGGTATTAATTATGTAGTTAAAGAATATATCTTTTATTTTGAGAAATTTATTATTTTATAATAGTTAAAAATTAAATGTATAATTTTTTTAAATTATGAAAAAAAAAATCATCATTTGAGTTTTGACTTAGATAAAAAAATGTTTTGCTCTAAATGGTGGACCTACGTAATTAATTTACAACCCATAACTTAATGTTTAATAAACTTTGACTAATTTGAACTATAATTTGCATAAAGAATTCATGTGATGTATCAAAAAATTCAACTCAATTGTACCCATTTTGGCATGCAAATAACCTTTTTTTTTTCTTCCTCGACTTGAACTATAGTTCATTCAATCAATAAAATGGTCCACATGAGGGTTCAAAATGCTAGTAGTGGAGATAATGCTGTAAATACTATATATGCAATTAAGCCCAAAATTTGACTTTGTTTTAGGTAGAACTAAAGTGGGTTAAGGACAATAATTACGGTCGGTTAAATATTTTAATTTACATTAAACTTTACACTAATTTATTTTAAATATTAAATTTTAATTTATTTCTTTTAATAATTAAATTTTAATTTAAGTATTATCTTCAGGTCATTTAGTGACATTTTACTAATGTGACTGAAAAATTCAAAAAATACACATAAGCATACAAGTCAAATATCGACTTAGATTAATAAACAAAATGAAATTAATTGAAGTTAAGTATCCCAAATGACATAAATGTAAAGTTTAATGACCACCAATATATTTACCTCATTCATCAATGTTGCCAATAATTTATTTGATCTATATTAAAAATTATATATATTTACTAAAAATTATAAAAACATTATTGTACAATTTTTATGAATAAATAAGTTAGTTTAAAATTAAAATTAAATAATTTAAACGAAATAAAAAATATTTAATATATATAGAATCGTAAAAGATCTAGATTATAAAAGAAATTATTTATAAAATATTATGAATTTTACATTGCAAATTGTGTAACATCAAAATTTATAATTACATAATCAATAAAAATTGAATACACAAATGTAAATTTTATTTTTAATTTTAAAATGACATTATTCAAAACTATACATATAAATAATTTATTTTTAAAAAATTTAAAATATTAATTAAATAAACAACAAAAATTGGTTATGCAAATCTAAATTTTATTTAATTTTATATTGATATTTTTAAAACTATTCATATACACAAAATATTTTTAAACTTAAATTAAATAATTGAATATTAAAAACATATCGAAAATTTAAAACTCAAATTAATTATTATAAATAAAAATATTTTAATTTTTTATTTTCTATCTTAATTAATTTAATAATATAAAAAATAGTAATAAGAATCATTATTTTATAATTTTAATTAATAAATATTTTATTCAAAATAACAATTAATATCTCAAAAAAATTAAAATATTTAATATTAATAAAGTTACAATCAAATAAATCACATTTTTATCTATCAGTTCAACAAATAATTATTTATTGATCATTTATAATATACTTAAGTGAAACTAATATATATCATATAAATTATTCATACTTTAAAAATCTTAATTTATTAATAATTTTTAATTATAACATAAATAATAGAATAAAATTAATAATATTTGAAGATTACATTATATTTATAAATAAACTTCATATTTTAAATTATAAAAAATTTAAAAATAACAAAATAATCAATAAAAATTATTTATAGAGACATCAATTTTATTTAATGGTCAATCAAATTTTGCACTTATTTTTTTTTTTTTTAATTCAATTTGGTTTATTTCAATCACTAATTTAAGTTGGCATGTAACTTATATGCTAATATAGCAAATATTCTTAAAATATTTAAAATCCGGCTATTACATTAGTAAAATATCTTATGATCTATCGTCGATGCTTAAATTAAAATTCAATTATCAAAAAGAGATCAATTAAAATTTAGTATTCAAAATAAAATTAATGTAAAGTTATGTGACTAAAAAACTAGACATGACCAAAAATTGCCTAATGTTCCTCCTTGTTCTTCTCTTACTCGTGAGTGCAATTTTCCTTCCTTTCTATTGTAGTAAGTGCTTCCTCATTCTTACATGTTTAATTTTCTCCTCCCATTTCCCCGAAATTGAAAAATGTAACAAGAACTAAAGTACTATGGTAATATAAAATGTTACTGTCTTCTATATGATATATAAAAAGAAAGAAAAAAAAATTATATGAATATGTTGTTAAAATTTTTATTTCAAGTTCTATACACTAATTTACATCATATATGAAGATTTAAAAGATTGTAACTTGTTCAAGCTCATACAGAATGAATAATCGATGACATTTAACATTAATAAAAAAAATCAAATTTGAAGCTTTAAAATGTATCTCTTGTATAGTTTAACGGTCAAAGTATATGATCGTATATAAATTAAGAGTGCAAGTTCAAACTTCTACTCTTCTTGAGCTCTCCACTGATAGGGCAGCTATTGTATAAAAAAAAGTTTTGAAGCCTTAAAATACTCCAATTTTTTAATGAATTCTTTTGGTCTTTTCCCTTTCTTGAGGTCATTAGATGTCATATTACTGCCTCAAGTTGTTCATACATATATATTTGATGTCATTGAAGATATGGGGCAACTCAAAGTGGTCTAAGAAAACTAGTGAGTAGTGGATTCTTTGCAAATAATTCCCTTAAATTAATACTAAAAGTGAAATTTTGTAGGAAATCAATGGAGGGAAAGAACTAGGTTCCCCCACTACAAGAAAACACAATTCCTATTTAGGTAAAATCCAAAGACAAGTAGTCCACTTAGCCACCACCACCGCCACCACCATCACCACCTTATATGATACTGATTTTTTCCTTTTCAACATCTCTATAATTGCTTCTTTACGTGGAAAAGAAAAACTTTTTCCACAGTTCAAGGAGCACTTCGTTTTGCTTATACATAACTATACGCATCTCCTATTAATTAAATTAAATTTCAATCAACATGTTGAATAGATGGATAGTTGAATTTTTTTTTATTGGATTATTACATATTATATTCGATTTTATAATTATTAAGCATTGAATGCATATATATATATATATATATATATATATATATATATATATATATATATATATATATATATATATATCGAGAATAAAGGAATATTTAGCGAACGATTAAAATGTATAAACTACTAATTAAATTTGCTTTACATCTTAGTTTAATAAATAAAAATTGTCACAAAAATATACACAATAGAGAAACTTTGATGGGATTTATTGGCTTGACATTAGTAATTTGTAATAAATCCATTTCAAGTAAGAGTTTTTGGTGGGGGCAAAGAACACTAATATGACATAGGTGTACCAAATTTAGCAAAGGAAAATATACAAGTGGGGAAGGTGCTCTTATATGGATGTGTAGGGTAAAGATTGTGGGTGTTGTTTTCTTTTTTCTTTTTTTTTTTTCTTAAAAAAAAAATCTTCTTCAATTATAACTTTAAATTATTTAGGTTAGTGTGATTTGAAGGGTGCCTCTTAAATCTGGTGAAGTGGGGTTTCATGTCCGGAGAAGCTAGCCCCTTTAGAAATTCAATAATGTTGATGTCTTGTCTCGGTCTTTGGTGGATTCACTGCATTGTTTGCTCTTCCTGTTGGTAATGAAATTAATGTCTTGTCATGAGCTGGGATTTAGATAATTAATTATGGGGGAGCCATGTTAAGTTATTATATATATATATTTATTTATTTATATTGATAAGTCGGAATTAATATTTTTATTTATAGAATCTGTTAAATAGAACAACGAATAAAGGGATATAATTTCTCTTATAAACATTATGAAATTTAAGTCAATAACGTTATGAGGAAAAAATATAATAAAGTGAATAAACATCATAAAATAGAAAATAAATAGTGATTATTTGAATGATGTGATGATAGAGTGATGAAATGATATATTGGTGATGTTTGTATGATTAGAATGAGGAGATAAGTGAATATGAGAATGGAATGACATGAAATGTCATGAGATATATTTATAGGAAAAGATATTATTCAAATTTTTTAGGAATATGATTTCTTAGTCTTTGTAGGATTGCCTTATTAGAAGAAAAGCAAATTTCCTTTGTAGAGTAATCTTCCTAATTAAAACAAATTTCCTTATTAAGTATTCTTTTTATTCAAGTAATCCTCCTCTTTGGGGGAATGTGACCACTATTAGAATAAAATACTGATATGGATATCAAGAGTCCCCTTTGAAAGTCTATTCAGATATTTATGTCCGATGCATCCGGGTCTGTAAAGTGATGGAAACGTCATTCTTTCGTCGAGAGAGAGACTGCTTGAATCACTGCGTTTGATATGGAAGGGTGAGCTGAGGTGGCCAGCCTCAATCACAGGAAAAGAGAAACCTCAGTACCGAGTCTTGAAATCATCATATAAGAACATATTGGAAGTGCCAGCTGGACTTAGATGTATAAAACCTACAATAAAAAAGGATATTTAATGGACTAACCCGCTAATGTGGAGACAACATGACGAAACCAGTCGTCACTAGAGTTTGACACTCGGTGCATTAAAAGCTCAGCCCGAGTGTCAAACCTCAATACAATAGAATCGACTTAAGGGTGCCAACTTCAGTCATTGGACTTAGATGCTCGGTGTAAGGATGCGAGGCTTATATGCACAGAACCTCAGTACTACATAAGTGACCTGAGTTTCAGTTACTAGACTTAGATGCTCAAGGCTTAGATGCTTGGTGCAAGGACGTGAGCTTACATGCTCGGAACCTCAGTACTGTAGAAGCCATTGAGGGTGCCAGCTTCAGTCACTAGACTTAATCTTGGTGCATTAGAAGCACGGCCCAAGTGCCATATAATGTTGCTCGGTTTATGAACTTTAATAACTCTATCGATGGCAGCTGCTTAGTCAGAATAATGATTAATGTTGAGTTCGGACATTATTGCTGTAGATGTTTAATTTTCTGAGCATTTTATTATTTTTAGTATTTTCACAAAAGGAAGGATGTTGTGATCCTGGTAGTAAGTTTGAGCCCTTTCAATTTGAGCTCTATAATATGGGATAGTAATTTAGAGAGGGTTTTGAAATGGTGGAAGGTGGGTTTTAAAGGACTAAAATTTTAGGCTTGCTCAATCCAAGTCATGGATGAGCATTGTAGTTCAGTGAAAAGGTTGCCCTTCTTCTTAAATAGAGGGTAGTGTGTGATGCTGGCTATGATGTTTTAGAATTGTGCTTTGAGTTATATGACTATGTAGGGGGTATACTTGTCTCCATTTTAGTCTTTTTCTTACTAAACATTCTCTGAAATTTCACGAATAAAGATTGGTTGTAGAGCAGGATTTGCCTGAGTATTGTTGGATCCGGCTTTAAGCGAGAGCCACCATTTATTGTCTGAGCATGAATGAGTACTTATTTGCCTTAATGTTTGTTTGGCAATGTGTCTAATATCTTTTAACAATTTCTGCATGTTGATGTCGAGTGAGATGATCAGAGTGTCCAATTGTTTATACTGATGGGTGCTTTAAAGTAGTGTCTTTAGTAAATACATTTTCATTATCTATAGTGATAGATAAAATAACATAGTTTTAGGATTTATAATCAATCTCATTTGATGGTCAGTCCTTGTGTAATAAATATATCAAATGTAATTGATGTATATTTTGCATGAATGATAATCATGTATATATGGACGAGCATCTATGTGTAGATGTGTAAGCGTGCTTGTGTGAAAAGCTATAAATATTCATATAAGAATAAAAAAAGATGCAGAAATAAATAAATCAAATAATATCAAGAGAAACTTATCTCTTGATGTACTCTTGTCCCTCCTTCGAATTCATGAATATTTATGTTCATTGTTTTAATTGTTGCTTGAATGACCTTGTCTTTGAAGATGCTGCTTAAGTTTGTATATGCCCAATTTATTAGCATTTTGTGTATATCCAGCTTCATGAAAATATACCCGTCTGAATATATTGCTCTGAGATTATCAACTGATGATGATTTTTTTTTTATTAATACTCATGAGTATCGACATTGAGGTGCTCATGGTAATATCTACACTTACATTATTTACTGTAACAATAAAAAATAAAAAAAAAAGAATCTCAGGATCACTTGATCCATCTTAATTAATGATCCATCTAAGTGATAATAATTTGATAAAAATGGATATGAAAATAACTAATTAGGAAAGAAACTTATCTTGGTTATAGTGCTCTTGTATCCGCCTCTTGAAGTAAAGAATATTTATGTTTGTTGTGGATATGAATAATTGTTGCTGATTAATTTGAAAAAACCCATGAATTCCTTATGGAGCTCATGGTTCATTCATTTTTTTACTTTACTATCCGAGCTCCTGCAAAATAAATGAACTTATTAATATATTTTATGAAGTTGTTGTCGTGATTTGCCTTGGATATTTCTGTAATGCCAGAACTTAAGGATGCTTAGAGATTGGGAGATGCCCATGAAGTGAATGTCTGACTCTTCCATACTTGCTCATTACTCAAAGTCTGATTGTCCTATGAAATCGATGCTCGGTAGTAGATGCTCAGATTTCCAAGGATTTAATGGATGGTACTTATGTTATTCGGATGCTCAGAATCTGAATGCTTATGAAGGGTGCTTGTTGGATGCCCAATGTTCTAAACTTGATGCTTGATTGATACTCGGATATCAAAGGCTTCAATGTTTAGCGAAAACTTATTTACATTCTTTGATGCTCAGGCTCAAATTCTTTGATGCTTAGACTCGGATGCTCGATGGTCTTATGCTTTGAAACTTTGTCACTTAGAGCTTAATGGATGCTCACAAAGTAGATTTTTGGTATCCGATGCTCGTTTAAAGTTTTGACGTATGGAATTTCAAGGCTTAGTAATGAAGAAAATGATTTTAGACCTGCATTTTTATTATTCCCCAACTTCGGTGGTACTTTGGTACTCGATCAGCTCAAATATCTGAGTGTCAGTGCTCAAAAGCTCGGTGCTTAGAAGCTCAGTGCTCTGAAGCTCAGTGTCAGAAGTTCTATGCTCGATGCTTGAAATCTCAGTGTCCGGTATTTAATGTCACTTAATACTCGGTTTCAGTTTTGAGAACCATTCATCGAATACTCACATCTTCAATCTCTGTATGAGGTCATGTGGTCTAGCTTTATGAATTTAGAGAAAAACATATAGACGTCTAGCTTCTTTCCATCACTACGTTTGATCTGAGTGTCGAACTACTTCCAAGCCTTGATGCTCAATGATTCATTTTGGTTGCCCAGCTGTCTTACTATTTGCTCTAAATTCTAACCTTAGAAACTATTGCATTAACAGTAGAACTTTCTTTAAAACTCAGATGCATCCCCTTTTTTTTTCTTTTTATCCTTCCTTCTGCTGAAGTTGTGGTGATGTGAAATGGTCATTCGAGTTTGACCATTGCCAAAACTTCCATCTTCTGAGTTTTATTTTTAGTATTTGTAAATCTGAATGGAGTGGGACATTTGGATTGGTAGCGAGCTTACTTCTTCCAATGGCCAATCTTCTTGCATTTTGACCAGAGGTTAATCTTGGCTCCTTATGCATGCTAACTCATCATTATAGAAGGTTAATCCCGAAGCAAGTCAGTCGATAAGAATGCTATTGCCACATTGTTGAACCTTTTATGCCTCGTGACTTAATCATCTAACCACACAATTTTACAATAAATTTTTACTAAGGGCATGATCCCATTGAGGGTACAATGAGTTGTGAGGTATAGAATCATGAGACTATTTAATAAAGTATTTGAATAAAATAAATATAACTATGAAAACTTATTTGCTAATGCAAGGATCTTAAAGCTCATCAATATCATGATCGTAGATGGACAGATCTCGAATGTCATGCCTTCACCTTATCAAAGATACAATGAAGTTGTTGTTTATAGTTCGAAGCTCATTCTACCAATAATTTCTGAGCAATTCTTTATATACCAATCTATTGCTCGGGTAATTAGAAGCTTTAAGCTGCACAACTTCGTCAACCGCTTGGGCACTTTAAGTATTTTCTTTAACTATCTCAAATCATATGTGCCTCCTTTAATCAATAATAAGCTACTAACCCCCAGAGGTAAAGTCTAAAGCCAATATCGCATTATAAACAACATGATCAATTTTCGAGGAATGTGCATTGTAATAATGGATCAATCTCTTGTGTAAAGTAGATAAGAAAGTATTGCCCTGATGATCTTTGTACTATTTTAATATGAACAAGTAAAGGGGTGGGGTTTCCCCTATAAACACTCTAAAACTTAAGTCAGTAGCGGTATGAGGAAAAAATATAATAAAGCAAATAAATATAATATAATAGAGAATAAAGAGTGATTGCTTGGATGATATGATGATAGAGTGATGGCATGATATCTTGGTAATGTTGTATGATGAGAATGGGAGATGAGTGAATATGAGAATGAGAATGAATGATATGAGATGTCATGAGATCTATTTATAGGAGAAGGTATTGCTCAAACTTCTCAGGAATATGATTCCTTAGTCTTGTAAGATTATCTTGTTTAAGAGAGAAGTAGATTTCCTTTGTAAAGTGATCTTTCTAATTGAAACAAATTTCTTTATTGAACTTTTTTCTTATTCAAGTAATCCTCATTTTTGGGAAAATGTAACCATTATTAGAATGAGATACCGATATGAGATATTATATATATATATATATATATATATATATATATATATATATATATATATATATATATATATATATATATATATATGAGTGATTACTATTTAACCTATTTGTGGTATATCAAAATCTAAAAATTTTAATTTTTGATACCCATCGGATCATGAACCCATGACCCTAGAGGTCATGGGTGCCTTCCCTTGCCATTTGAGAAGGTGTTAAGTTATTATATTTATGATTTAGAACTAATTTTACAAAAATAAAAATGGATAATGAATAATTTGTTTTATAATTTTAACTAATAAAATAATTAATAAAAATTAGAAATAGACATTAAAAGTATAATTTCATTATAATATAAAGAAGATTTTTGGATACTAATAATTTTAAAAAACAAAAATATTATTTATTTTGATGAAAATGATCCATCGATTTAAATGAAAATTTTTAATACAAATGCCAAAACTCGAATAAGAAATTAAATAAGTAAAAAAAATATCTAATATAAACTAAAGGATTTCAATGAAAATTTTAAGAGATTAAATATATTTTACAAAAAAAAAAAATAAAACTTTAAGAGAAATTCTTAAAGAACTAAATACATATTATCAATGAAATTGCTTTTTTTTTTTTAATGAAAATTACCTAAGTATCTAAGATTTGTAGGAAAAAAAAAAATGCACGGTTGAACTTGGTTATCATCATTTACACAATCAAAGCTAATTTTATACCTATATTATTGAGTTATTAATGTATGTGAAATATTGATAGAAAAATTGCAAGAGGAAAATCAAAGAGAATCTGATGATAATACATACGACAATGCTAGGCAAAATCTCAACTAGGTAGGTCAATAATAACAAGTATATGCTCAAAGAGCTTTCATAATTGCATAAAGTTGCCTCCTATATGTTCCATAAATTTCTATACAAAAACACCAATAGTTGGCAAAATCATTTATACATTGATGCATCTATATAGACTATAACTCTTAGTAAATGTGTTCAAAGATGGTGCCAAAATTCATTGATTTTGTTGTCGGATGGGATTTTTGTACCATTTCTTGTTTAGATGATTGCATCGTATCTACTTGTTGGTGGCCATGTATTTAGGCCAAAATTCATATGTAATTATATTATTTTCGTAGAGATTCACTTTTATCATTATCATTAGTCATTATTTACTAATAATTTAAGAGAATTAAGTCTAGAATTGTTGAGATCGATTAATTGTTAAAACGATTTTGTAAACTTTTTTTACAATTAAAATTTAAAAAATATACAAAAGTTAACAATTAGTAAGTACATTTAAAAAATTATTTTAACTAACAACCGATAAATTATTTGATAAAAAGTTATTTTCACTTAAATAACGTTTCGAATTCAAATTGTTATGGATACTGTTAAGAAATCTTCACTACTCTTATGGTTATATTCATATTAAATTAGATTAGTTAGAATATAATAAAATTTAAATATATCAATACTTTAAACTATAAATTATTTTAAATCGTACAAAAATAATTATATCATAAATTGAAATTATCTTTAAAAATGATAAATTATGAATTCCATTCCTGATCGAAAACTATATAGAATATGAAATGAAAGAAGAAAAGGAGATATAATAAAGCTAAAAGAGAATCAAGTGCATTTTGGAAACACTATAACAAAGTGGAAAGGAGGAAAAAAAAACCATATGAAAAAAAAAGAAGTGAAGTCATATCTCATCAACCCTTTATGCGACAAACCATGTTTACACATCGGTCCTAAACCAAGAATTCAATATGTTAAAGTGATAGTAACATTGAATATATTCATGGGGTGGCCTCATTTTGGATTCAATCAAATCAAATTTCACAAGCCATAGACCTAGCTTTGATCAATTCCTTTCTATAACATGCATAAACTTTTTATATATATATATATATATATATATATATATATATATATATCCTTAAATGTACCTAATTTTTTATTTCATATCATGTTTCCAATATTTAGTAGTTATAAAAGTTCTGAATAATTAATAATTTGAACAGAATGGATCTATAAAAAATAAAATTTTCTCAACATTTATATAACATTTAAATTTAAAATTTTACAAACTTTTTTTTTTTTTGCATTCATGAATGTTTCTTTTCACTTCTTCAATTTTAATAATTGCAAGGGATCGAATAAGTTAAAGTGTATGTGTACCACTAACATCATTAATTGTATATATATATAGCACTTTCCTTTATGAATTTGATGAGTTGCTTTTGCGTCTACGGCATTTTTGCATATATACTTCTAAAGTTCTCGAGAATATTTAATTTTCCATCAAAAGGGTAACCTCTAGAATCAATTGTTCATTTCGTCGTGCTGGGAAATTCTTACTTCGTGCAAATTTTAATGTCAAAGAAAAAGGTTGCTAGGCCTCTTAGAAACAACATATATATCAATTATTTCTTTATGACAATCACATTTATTTCGTTATAATATAAAGTTATTTACGCATTTGATGTTTTTAATAATTGAATGTTTACTTCGCAGTGTAATGAATTAAAAGTTTGATTCCTCTAATATATCATACCTAATATTCATCTCCTCTTTTAAGAATTTTCATTTTGTTCAAATAAAGACAAGAGTTTAAAGATTCTTTTTTTTAGCCTACTCTATCTTAATTGTTATTTAAACCATTAAAAACTATGTCTTGCTCGAGTGAAAATAGCATTTCTTTTCAACATGTCCATGGAGTTTTGAAAAATCCAAGCATCTCATAAATAAATATAGAGAGGTGGAAATTTTTCTAACGAACTCTACTTCTTTGTATTCGTTGGGAGTCCAATGATGAGAAGGGGTTAGAGAAAACCTGAACCTAAACTAATTAATTTATAATAAAATAAATTTTTATCAACTTCGAATATAATAATTTATACTATATATAAAAATACGAATAGAGAAAAAAAAATTTAGACAAAAAAAATATGCATCGTATATTTAATTACAACAGTCTAATGTATTTGAATGATTTAATTTCTACTAGATCTAAATTTTCATCACATTTTTTTAATGAATTATATTAACTACAATTTTTATTTAAACTTTATTCTCAACAATTTTAAATTTTTAGAACTCTAAAATTTCAACAAAATAACTATAATAAATAATAAATTTATATTATTAGGATGAAAAACATATTTTCTGAAGGTAATCATAATTTATTTTTATTTCAATTGTACTTTTACAAATTAAAAAATTAATTTATTTTATTTTATAAGTAAAAAATTATATTTTTCACAAGAGTTAAATTACAAATCACAATGACTTATATAGAGTTTTATTTATTTGTTTATTGAAATTCCAATCCAATATTTTTTTTACCATATGTTCAAGAAAAAATATTAATTTGAACATAAAAAAAACATTACCCAAATAATTTGTTTACTTGTATATATTTTTTTAAAAAAGTAGTTGTAATCTTGTTTATTGGTTTTTATGCGAATTGGATCGGTTCTACTATTTTAGAAAGAAAGTACACACCTAATAATTTTTTTATATTGTACTGAATGGAGGGAAAATATTTTTAGACAAAAAAAATACATGTATTTTTTATATATCAACAAAATAATTTAAATTTAAATTAGTAAAAATAATTTTAATATATATTTTGAAATTTAAATTTTAACTTCTATATTTAAAGTGAGATAAATAGATTTCAATAATAAAATAAAATAATTTTTACAATATTATTATCGAATTTAAATAAAATAATTAAATAATTATAAGATTAACATATAAATGGTTTACAAATTTTTTTTATAATGTACTACATATTATATATAAATAAGATATGTTTTTATTATTAATAGAGATATACACTATGTATAACACATATGAAAATAATTTAAGATACTATCTATTTTTTTTTGTGAGTGTATTTATACTATATATACAAATATGAACAGGGGGTAAATTTTTTAAAAAAAAAATTATTTATTTTTATATATTGATAAAATAACCTTAATTTCTTTTTTAAAAATTTTGAAATAACAAATATAAATTTAGTTTGTATTCTAAACTTTAAATAGATTTTAAAAAGTAAAATAATTTTTACTATATTTATCATCGAATTTAAATAAACTACATAAATTATTAAATAAATATAAGGTTCATATATATAATTTTTTGTATTAAATTTTTACTTGTAATGTACTATATATTTTATGTATGGATTATAACTAATAGTTATAATTTATTGTAATTAAGTATATATAAATTATCAACTAATGAAGCTTAAAATCTGTATTATATATAAATTTATACTATATATAATACATTTTTTGATTAAAATATTTATATTATGCAAATTTAGATAATTTATATTATATAAAAGTAAGAATAAAAAAAATATTTTTACACATAAAAGTAAGAATATTTAGATAATTTATATTATATAAAAGTAAGAATAAAAAAAATATTTTACACATAAAAGGATATATATTTTTATATTTTTAAATAACCAACCTTAATTTAAATTGAAAACATGAATTCAATTTGTATTTTAAAATTTAAACTTTTACTTGTATATCTAAAAGTTAGAAGTATATATTTGAACAATCAAAATAAAATACAATTCTTACTATATCTATCATCAAATTTAATTACAATACTTAATTATAAGGTCAACATATGAATACTTCACAAAAATTTTATTTATAATATTATACATGTTATATGTAACTAATTTATATTTTTATTATTAACAAATATAAACTACCTATAACTCATATGGAATATAATTTAAGGATATTAATTTTTTTAAAAAACATTATATTTATATTTTATATAGAAATATGAATAGGGGGTAAATTGTTTTTGGAAAAGGAATATGTAATTTTGTATATTGATAAAATAATCTTAATTTATTTTTTAAATTAGAAATTGATAAATATAATTTTATTTTGTATTTTAAATTGATAAATAGATTCAAATAATTAGTAAATTAATGTAATTTATAAATAGATTTTATTTTGAACTCACTAAACATGTCAAATATATAAACTAAAAAAAATAATTGAATTAAAAAATTAAGAATTTTTTTATAATTATAACTTTGTTTAAGAATTACTTTTATTATTATTGTTCAGTTATAAAACTAAAATGAGATGATAAGTGTTACCCATTTAATTTTAAATTGAACATATTAATAATAAACTAAATTTTATATATTCTTACATATACTTTTTCCTTTTTATTTTACTATTACTAAATACTAAATTTATTCTTTTAGTAAACTAAAACATTTAGATATGTATATGTGTAATGTATATATTATTATGATCTTAACATTTGAAAATGTTTAACTAGAAAATCCATTTCAAATATTAAAATTGAAAAAAATTAATATATATTTATCTTTTATATTTCTATTTTAAAAAAAAATATTGCAACTCATAAATAACTAAGAAAAAATATTTTGGTCTTATTATTATATTATTTTAAATTCAAATTTATTTACATTATAGCTAATAATGAATATATTTTTAATAATATTATAAATAAAAATTTTCACTAATTATTTGTATTTATTATTACTTTTTTAATTATAATCCTTTTTAACTTTTACTACTTTTATAGTATTTATGTAATAAATATATTTATTTAATAATACATTACATTATATGTTTAACAATAATATTAATCATGCACCACGCATGTAAGAGAAAATATAATATCATATTAAAAAAGTATCAGAAAACTTTTAGTCGATTATAAACTCGATAATTAATATTTTTTTTGGATGCTCAACAGTTAACATTAAAGAAACTAGTATTATATAGAGGAATGAGATGTGTAGGTGATGAATATGCATATTGATTGTTAATTATTAGATAATTACAACAATAATAAGATAAAGAAAATTAATGTGGTTTGATGGAACTTTTTCCATTTGCTCATACCAAATATATTGTCCAAAGATATATAATTCTCCACACACATCTTTACACAACCAAATCAGAAGAGTCATAGCCAGAATTCAAATGGCCCCAGTCTAATCATCACCATCATCACTTTAAGGAGTAGAAAAAAATCATAAAAAATAACTAAAATGGGGAATAGGATTCAAAATCATGCGCATTAGGAGAAATCTATGAGGTCATATGTAAAGAACACAAATTGAAGGTCAAATCCCATCACTCCTTTATATGAAAAGCTTACTCAGTAATGGTGCTAAGCATGCAGTTTTTTCAACTTGCAAGTGAAAGGAAAGTTGAATATCTTTTTCAACAAATATCACACAATATAAGTGTTTTAAAATCTTTCATTAATTTATATAAAAAAAAAGTGTCATTATGACCCATTTAACAGGAAAAATGTATATATATTCTTTTTAGGTATTTGTCTACAAAAATACACATATGTATGTTTATGCATTTCCTTTTTCTATTTTTTTGAATATGGTAAAGTATTTAAAATTCAAAATTTTTTATATGATTTAAATAGCGGATGTATTTGTACTTTATTAATCATTTTTTCCGAAAACATCATGAAGTGAATTTTACGATCATTAATTTGTAAAATTATTTTTGATTTTATTAAAAGAAAAGTTCATTCTCCACTGTATAGACAGTTGTCTATCGATATTTAAGTCGTTTGACTTTTTTTATTAATAAAAAACTTTATTCATAAAAAAATCTACACATTCTCATATGATGCAAAAATCTTCTATCTAAATTATTGCTTTGAGTTTTTTTATTTTAAATAATTTTGCTAATATTAAACAGAAGAAATTTTATATTTTATAGAATTTAAATTTTTTGTTCTGAATTATTATCTTAATGCATATCTCACAAGAAATATCAAAATCCCAAAATAGGAGAGACAGTGGTACAAGGGCCACCAAGATTGCATATATATCCATGCATGTTCCCCACTAGTATGTTTTCAACCATTTCTTATTTGCTAATATATATGAATATCATGATTTGCTTTAATCTTCCTTGGTTCATTACCATTTTTTTGTTGAATAAAATAATCAAATGCATGGCACAGAGAAAATATACTAATCAACCTTTATTTTCATCCATTAAGCAATTTTACTTATTTTTTTAAAAAAAATATTATGATGACATTTATTAATCAACTATGCACTCACTATACATAGAGTCAGCATCTACTAGAAAATGATGCCATGTCCATAATAATAATAGTACTATGAGCATTTTTTTTTTTGGAGAAATACTATGAGCAATTTATTTCTGTGTATATATATATTCATTTTTTTTGGTGTTTAGAGACAAAAGAGTTTTCTTTTATAAAAATATGTTTCAAAGAGTGAAAAAAAAAAGTCCTTCTTTAAGAAATATGACTTTCTATTTTTATATTGGAAGTCATTTTTCAGGTCCACCTTTGGAGACATAAGTGACCCACTTTTTATTTTTAATAAATAAGACAAAATTTTAGAATACATCCAATAATTTTAATTTAAAAATGATACAATAAACATGTAATAAAAATATTGTTCATATCATTTTATTTGATATTAAATAATAAAAAATAATAAAAATAATTTTTCAAATATTATAATTAATGAATAAAATAATTTATTTTTCCATACAAATTGTTTTTTTTTTTCTTAAAAAAAAAAGAAGAAATTGTGAAAGATTCCTTGCAAACCCAAGAGATCTTCCAATCTAAAGATTCTTTGCTTTCTAATATCCCTATCATAAATTTCCTTTCTACAACTTTTTTTCCACCTTTTTTTTCTCATTAATTAGGTTATTTAATTATTATATATGGTGGAAAAAGAATGTATGTCTCTTAGGCTTTTGGAGAGGGGCAACATGTATTGTTATGTGATAGGGACATTACATTGTTTAGGCACTTAACTTTTTTATTTTGTTGTATCACTTCCATTTTTAGTCTAAAGATCCTCATATGCCATGGCTAAATGCATAATTTCACCCTTCAACTTTTTGAATTATTTAATTTTGTCCTTTAACTATTGTCGAGTTCAAAATTGTGTGTTATAAATAAATTTAATATTATTTTAATAATTAATTATATCAAATAATTTATTTAGACAATCTATTACCCAATTTCTTGTTAATGTACTTTTTGTGGTCTAAGTACTAATTAATTGTTTGAAATAAAATTAATGCACTCATCAAGAAAATTTGTTTTTATAATTAATTTTCAATACATATTTAAATAACATAATAAAATTTAATAGTATGAATAAAACTTTTGTAGTGAAATTGATAGTTCTCTTATACTGTATGTTCAAATTATAAAATATAAATATTAAAATAAAACTTAAAAGTGAAATTAATTAAACATAATAATATTATTTATATAAAATATTTAATATGATGTAGGAATGTATACTTTCTTATTATCAATGCTTTAATTCTAAATATATAAATTAAATATTATACTATATAATTTTATAAGATATGTAAAATAATAATAGAAAAATATGTCAATTGTGTAAAACTATGTGGAAAAAACATGATAATATACTTTCTCCAAATTTTAGTTTTATTCCAAATTGATTTGAAATCTCCATTTTATCCAAATTTTTAGGAATTTCAAAGTAATTTGGAATGGAATGTAATACCCTATATATTTATTTAAATAAAGGGATTTTTAAATAGTGTTATTAATAATTACTTTTGCATGATATTATATTTATGTTAATATAATTTTAGGGTTATTAATTTATGTGAGTATTATTTATTTATTGTTTAAAATTTTATTATTTATTTTTATTATTGTTATTATTATTATTATTATCAATATTATTACTATTATTATCATTATTTTAAACTACATTAACTTTATGGTTATTTTGTGTGCTACTATGTACATGCATATATATATATACTCAAACAAAAAACCGTAGCACCATCTCCCTCAACCTTCCCTTACCGCGCGACATCCCCCGACGCCATTGTCACTGTGCCTCCCCCATCTCCGACCACCACCTGCTGCCTTCTCCTCCTTCTCCCTCACCTCCGGTCGCTAGCAAAGTTGTCGGAATCCCTAAAAATAAGGAAAGCCGAGAGTTGCTCCTAGAATCAGCCAAGCTCCGTCCGGCATTTCACTCCATTCCGGTGTCAATCCCCTCCTCTTGCACCGGTGAGACCCATTCCAAGCTTAGTTTAAGCTTTGGTCATGAATTGATCGAGTTTTGGTTGATTGTTAGTTTTGAGCTCTAGGGTTTTGAAAATTTTTTTTAGCTTAATCTATCTTGATTCATGCAATTCCCTTTACAAATGTGATTCCCTAGTAGCTCAATCTACCTCTATGAATTTTTGTATAATTTTTGGAATTTATTTTGATTTTTGGTGAATTTTTGAATATTTTATTATTATTTTAGGAATTTTCGTAAATTAATTATAAAAAAATAATAATAATAATATGTGGTATTTTTGGTGTTATTATGAGTTGATATTAATTTTAGAGTAAAGAAAAAATTTTTTTAAAATATTATTCAAATTTTAGGAATTTTTATAGCTTATGTCAAAAAATTGAATTATTAGGTTAAATTACATTTTAGAAGATATTAGAAGTCATTTATATGTTTTAATTATATTAAAGATTTAATATTGAGAAAAATAAGTTTTAGATGATTAAATAATTTTAAGGAATTTTTTTAGTACTAATAATACATTATGTAAATTATGTATTTAGGGGTAAAATTGTAATGTTACGCTAATTATAGTTAAATAATATATTTTAGTTAGTTTTATCAATATTTAAAGGGTTTAAATAATTTATATAAATTAATTGATATTTTTACTTAAGTAGTGTTAATTTTAAATATTAATTCCACATATTTTATATATACTTATAATACATTATTTTGGTAATAAAAGTTGAATATAATGGTTTTAATTTAGGCTTTAATTATATCTTGATAATGAAATGCAAATTTAGTTGTTTAATTTTTGAATAATTGAAATTTTATATGTGTTTATTTATTTTTAGTATATGTGTATGTGAAATATGTAATTTGGGAAATAAATGTTATTAATTCTTGATGATTCGTTGAGTTGAGATCTCAGTCGGGGCTAAATATAGTTTTGGGAGCCCAACTCGAGTGTGTATGTCTGTGATTATTAGGAGTGCATTTTCTATGCAGATCTGACTCTACCTTTGGTAGAGAGATGTCCGTTTTACAAATGAGACGCTGCCAAAATTTCGATAGATTTTCTCGTAAAATGTGATATTCGTAAAATTTCTACCGTTAATTAGGTTATATCCTGTCTATCGAGTCTTGCCCGTTTTTTTCGAGTCAGCCTGGAATTTCATTGTTTTGCTGATTGTTGATTCCAATTCTATAGTTATGTTTTAAAAGTCGATTTATTATTTTTCTTTTAGAGTATTTCGGAGCAGAGCTGTGTGACTGAGGCAGCTGCGTGGTCGTCAGCCTTCGCATTCATCTTGTAAGTCAATAGAACGATCTGTGCGTGTGTTTATTTAAAGAATGCATGCGCTCATACTTTATTATATTGATTATATGATTTATTTAATTTAATGCTGTTATTTAAGATTTAAATGCATTTTATTTATTTAAAATCAATTTTGAGAAATTTTGGTAGAACGGGCTACCTGGTGGGCTTTATCAGGACTATGTGCACATGGTAGAGATTGAGAGATGGATCCAAAATATATATGATTGGTGAATGTTAAACTGGGATGAGTGCTTCGGTGGAAGCCTTTGCTCTCGGGGACCGTCAGTGATTGTAAGGTTAATAATGGACTGGGATGGGTGCCTCGGTCGATGCCTTTGCTCTCGGGGACCGCCAGTGCCATATATTTGGATTAAGTGAATGACTACGACTTGGTGCCTCGGTTGATGCCTTCGCTCTCGGGGACCGGTAGTCTAGTTGGAATAAGTGGGCCCGATTGACCATTTAGATTTTGGGTTTAGGGTTTTATCGAGATTTTTCAAAAAAAAAAAAAAAACTATACTTCTACATTATAAATTATTTTCACTATAAACATATATAGTTTTCAAAAGGTTTTTAAACCGTACAGCTCTTCTTATTGACTTACTTAGTGAGGTCTGATTCCTCTCAATTTATTTTTTTTCAGGAGCTTGGGAGTTCGACCTCAGACTACCTTTATGCCGGGTTTCTTTATCACCGGCTATTTTATATAGGTCATTGTAAGCTGTACTGTTGTATTGTTCTAGGTTGCTGCAGTAGTATATGTACTAAGAATTGTATGGTTTAAGTATATTTGTGTAATTTATTTGTATAAACCACGTTTATGTATAAAGAGTTAAGTTTGATTTATAATATGGAACGATGAAACACTTGAATTGTTATTTTTAAGAAAAATCAGTTTGATAATGTGTTCCGTTTTAGAATAAAATTTTAAATTGTAAAGAGTTGCTTATCTTTTCTTTTAGGCTTACAACGAACTTTCGGTGACCTTATGTCTATCCATTCTCTAGTGTCGGTCACGTGTCATCGGGTTCGTATCGTGACATGAAAAATCTTAATATCCGGTACAGTTGATTTGTTTTTTGCAGTGTTTGACTTTCATAATGGGTTCGAAAAATTTACATTTTTGAATTATTTTGACACATACACAACTGTAAATAAAATTTTATCTCTTAAAAAAATAAATTACTAAGTTCACATAATAGGATATATAATATTTTCTTTTACTTTGTTACGGTTATTTTATTGCTACCTAATGAAAAAATAGCTAGAAATTAAACTCATGTGTTTGGATTATGTGTTAATACATGTTTATAAAATTGCTATAATTTTATAAAAAAAATGTATTATATTTTTAATCCATTGTGTGTTGCGTATGTTTTATACAATTCAAAAAAATTTTAAATGTTAAAATATTTTTAATAATAAATTATGATTTTTTTTGAATTTGATCACTTCAAAAATGAGTTTTTTTATTTAATAAATATATCATATAATTTAAATATCAATAAACTGTATATAAAAATAGTTTTTTTTTTTAAATTGATGATGATAGAATTTAAACTTTCCATTTTATAATATCTTTGAAGATCCGTTATTCACTCCTTACGAACTACAAATATAATAATAACCATTGCTACAACATTATTAATTATATATATATATATATATATATATATATATATATATATATATATATATATATATATATATATATATTCTAGTGGTAGATCCAAAATTTTACACATTAAAATTTAAATTAAAAACCTTTTGAATTTCTGGGTGTCCGCTTGCACCGTTTGCTCCAAAACCTCGTTACCAATACGAATTTATCAAAAAATTTATAGCAAATGCATCATGCTAATGAATCGATCCCCACTTTGGTCTTTGAATGCATAAAATAATAATATAAAATCCAAATCAAAATGCTCCACTTGTACATTAGGAAATAGATAATAATAAATTTTGACTCAAGTGAAATGAGTCAACTGTTGATACAGAAGGGTTTTAATTAATTAATTAATTAATAATAGTAATAATTAAAATAAAATAAATAGGAGATTTGAGAGAAAAGAGGTCATATCTTGTAGAGAGGAAGACCAGTTGTTTGGTATTTAGGGAAAAAGCAACTGAAAAGGGTATTGTAAAAGTGAACAAAAGATGGAATAGGAACAGAAACAACATATCAAATCAAATACCTTTTTATTTATTTATTTATTTTTCATTTAACTTCCGTTATATGCATTCCAAAAATTTATTTATTTATAATAAATATATAATATTCAACCATTAAATATACATAAATAATATATACTTTAAATATTTTTACGTCTAAATATTTAAAGAAAATTTTATTGGATTTTTACGTAAACCTTTTCTATGCATTATAGAAAATTTTATGTTGGAATATTTACCAGAGTAAATTTTTTAAAATATTTTAAAAAAACACTAATTTCAAATCATTAAAAAAAATTATTTAACACTTTTTAAACATTGTATAGGAGGGATCCAAAAAGAAAAAAATGAAGACTCAATCCCTAATAATCGATAATATATATAAGAGATTTGACTATCAAAACGAAACTTTAAATAAATGATGTGAGAATGTCTAAAAATTGTATAAAATTTTTTTTTTAATAATTAATTTAAATAGTTAAATTTTATAATTACAATGAGAAAAAAATATCGAATTATATTTTCAATTAAATACTTTAATTCTATAAGAAAATTTACCATTCTTAGCGGAAACTATATATGCATAAAAATAAAAATGAGATAGTAGTGTTGAGTTGATATTTGAGTGGTGATGTGATGATGGAGATGAATGATATGTGTGCGGTGGTGGGTGCAATGTGTTAATTCTCTGCCTGTCATTTTCTACCTTTACAATTTGAAGAGACCCTTTCCTCCCTCTCACTTTCTGCCACGCTGACACTCAGCCATTGTTACCTTTTTAACTCGTTCTTTCTAAACTCAACTCACTCACTCACTCATCTTTCCAACCCCATGAACTACACCGGCCTATTAATTATACCGCACACCAATTCAAATACCCAAAAACTTCAAATACCTATTAGCAATTGATAAAATTTTTTCTCCTACGTTTTAAAAAAATTAATATATTTACAATTTCTTAAACTCCACACCTTTGATCAGTTTCTTCTAAATTCATACCTTCAATATATTAACTTACTAAAAATATGATTTATAAATAGTTTTTGGAGAGTTAACATATTTAAGTAGTCTAATTTTAAATTAAATTTAAATATATTAAAAGTATTAATAAATGTTATTCGTAACATATTATAATGTTTAAATGACTAATTTATGAATTATGCATATGTGCAATTTTATCTAGATTGTTGTCCCTAAAAACCATCGAATTAGCTTTAATTTTTTCGTAAAAATTATATTTTATTTCTTCATTTTTCATGGTTTTTTTTGAAGCATTTCAATGCGAATTTTTTAAAATAAACTATGCTTAAAATACCAAAACATGTTTAGAGAAACCTAGGACGGAATTAACGTAACCTTGGAAAACTATATAGTTGGTCACTCATTAGGTCAAAATATCCTTTTTTTAATCACCATGGGACACAATGATCAATATTTTTGCAAGTGTGTTCTATATATTGTAGGCTTAGTAAAAGATAATGAAAATATTAGTTGAGATATTAGTAAGTTAAAAGATTAAAGAGATGCCTAATCCGTTTAGAAAAAAGATGTTAAAATATTATATTATGGCCTTATGGGGTTAAGGTATTTAATAGAGAGTATACTTTGATTTTTTTAATTGCCAATTTTGTTATATCATATCATTTGATTTAGTTATTAAATTACTGTTTTTAAAAAAAAAACAATAAAGGTGATAACTCATTTCCAAAAGTATTTTGAAATATAAAGTTTAATTTTTATCATCATTAATTTAAAAAAAATGAATTATCTCATATTATAAAGTTCATAAAAATTTTAGTTAATATAAATTTCTATTAAAAAAAGAAAAAGATTATTGAGATGTTAATTATTTTCTTGAAGGTATTAATTAAGAAGCATAAACTAGAAAATTAAAGATTCATGAACCTTTTTCTTGTAAAGGTGAAGAAAACAATTAAAATATGTTCATAAAGCAAGGTGTTTTAAAGATGCTTAGAAGATGGATTAGAAAGCACGACCACCCAAATAATTGTCATCCATAGGATTCAATTTTCCTTCAAAAAAAAAAAAAAAGCTTAGAAATAATGGCAATAAAATTCAAATTTTATCTTTAATTATTAGATCAGGCAGGCATCACATTAAATCCATCAATCACTAACTCAAATCAACTTCTTAAAATTTACTTAAAAAAAAGTAAAAAGATAAAAAACAATTCTTAAACAGATTACTTACTCTTATAATGGGCATTATATAAGAAAATATAATATGCAATAAAATCTGTTTATAGTTATATAAAATTAATTTCATTATACTTATAAAAGATTTTAGTCTCAAATTATACTAATTATTAATAAAAATAAATTTAATATTATGATAAACTATATATTTCTATATTTTATTTTCTTAAAAAAATTAATTTCATATATATATATATATATAATTGATTATATTAATATAGCACATATTTCATGTCATTTATAATAAAATAAAATAAGTTAAAATGATAATTTTTGCGACTATAACTCCTTGAATTAAAATATTCTCACAGCAATAAAATTAGTTTTCTTAATTATAACTCCATTAAATTATTATACTTTTCTCATAATAATAAAATGGATATGTAAACCAACTTTATAATTTAATATCCAACAATAATAAAAAATTCAATCCTAATTTTGATAAAAAGTTTAAATAAAATAACATTAAAAATGTTAATTCAATTTAAATTTATATATCTAATTTTATCTAACTCATCGAATTATAAGTACGAAATTTTTTTAATTTAATATCATTATCTGTATTATAATTGGGATATAAAATGTCATTTAAATAATTTTAATTTTATTGGGAGTGAGTTGGCTTAACTCAACATCACCGAGTCAATAAAAAAGAAATATTTTTTTAGATACTCCATATATCAGAAGATTACACGTAAGCAGACAGTGACGCTGACTGTCGAATTCTGTCCCCACTTGAAGTAAGTGGCCACAGCATCTCCCTCTCTCCCTGCACCCAACAAAAAAAAAAAAAAAAAACTTTAGATTTATAGAATCTATACTCGCCAGTCACCACCACTATTCTCCACCACCCTCCTCTCTTCCTCCTCCTCCATCACCACCGCTGTCGCCGCTGCTACCACCCCCGGGTCCCACCTTCCACCTCCTCCACCATCACCACCACCCACCAGTACCCATCTTCCCAATATTTAAGTATTTATCATAAGCTTCTCTTGTTTTTGTTTATTATTACAGGAAAAAAAAAAAGACAGCAACGATAAACTTAAAAAACAGACATAACTGAACTGAACTCTCTTTTTTGTTTCTTTTATTACCGGCAATGCCTACGCCGGTAACTATAGCCAGGCAATGCTTGACACCAGAAGCAGCTCACGCGCTTGATGAGGCCGTGAGCGTAGCCCGTCGGAGAGGCCATAGTCAAACAACTTCACTTCATGCTATTTCAGCTTTACTTTCGATGCCCTCTTCGATTCTACGTGACGCTTGTGTTCGTGCAAGAAACAGTGCGTACTCTCCTCGTCTTCAATTCAAAGCTTTAGAGCTCTGTCTCAGTGTTTCGCTTGACCGTGTTCCCGCCACTCAGCTCACAGAAGACCCGCCAGTTTCAAACTCTCTTATGGCGGCGATAAAACGGTCTCAGGCTAACCAGAGACGGCAGCCGGAGAATTTTCATTTATATCATCAGATTTCTCAGCAACAGCAGCAGCAAAGTTCTACTTCAATGTCATGTATAAAAGTGGAGTTGCAGAATTTTATTCTGTCGATTCTTGATGACCCTGTTGTTAGTCGGGTTTTTGGAGAATCGGGTTTTCGGAGCTCCGAAATTAAGCTTGCTATTGTTCGTCCTCTTCCTCATGTTTTTAAATTCTCACGTTTTAAAGGCCCACCTGTGTTTTTATGTAATTTGAGTGATAATTCGGATCCGGGTAGTGGTAGACGGGGTTTTAGCTTTCCTTTTTCGGGTTTTACTGCTGGATTCTTTAATGGAGATGAGAATTGTAGAAGGATTGGTGAGGTTCTTGTGAGAAATAAAGGGAGGAACCCTTTGCTTGTTGGTGTATGTGCTTATGATACACTTTCAAGTTTGAGTGAGTTAATACAGAGAAGAAAAGAGAACATTTTGCCTATGGAGCTATGTGGGTTAAGTGTGATTTGCATTGAAAGTGATGTTGTAAAGTTTGTAAGTGAAAATTTTGATAAAGGGTGTGTGGATTTGAAGTTTGAGGAGGTGGGTCGATTGCTGGACCAAAACTTGGGACCTGGGTTGCTGGTGAATCTCGGTGATTTGAAGGTGTTTATCAGCGGTGACCCTGATAATAGTAGTGCTAATAGTGGTGATGGATTGAATTATGTAGTTGAAAAATTGACAAGGTTGTTGCAGTTGTATGGAAGAAAAGTTTGGTTTATAGGTGCAACAGCAAGTTATGAGGGTTATTTGAAGTTTGTTGGTAGATTTCCTTCCATTGAAAAAGACTGGGATTTGCAGCTTTTGCCTATCACTTCTTTCAGAACTTCCATGGCTGAATCTTATCCCAGGTCTAGGTAAAGTGGTTTCTTTTGCATTTTTGAATATTATATTATGATATGTATGCATGTAACTCATTTGTTTATAGCTCTGAGAATTTACATAATCTTGCTAGGGGGCCTCAAACATGCTTTGTTTTTGTATTTTTTCAAAAGAACATGCTTTGTTTGCTAGTGAATATAATACAGCTTTATTTATTATTTATTTATTGGTATACTTAGTTGTTTTATAATGGATTGTATTATTTTGATTACTGGTCTCTGACCAATAGTGACTTTCATAGGAATGATGCTTATTCATACAGCTGATTTTTTTTTATAGCTAAATATAAAGGACGGACAATATTATAAGAGTTTGTGAATTCTGTCAGTATTAATTTAAACATGTTTTAAACTGGGTTTCCTCTGTCGTATCGTTTCTCTTAGTTACAATAGATAGAAATGGATATCTTCCTTTACTGGATCATGAGTTTAGATGAGTTTTGTGGTTACCTTCTTACTCTATTGAGTTTCCTTGAGTATGAGCATGTCCATTTTTTGGGATATTTGTTATGGAGTTTCCTTGATCATTTAATTGCTCTGAGTTTTCTGCCTGTTGAATACGGTATCTTAGGTATGTCTTGGCAGTTATTTTATATAGTTGAGGTGTCTGTTTTACATAAAAAAGTTGATTATAGATCAACATTTAGATTGAATATCTGGGCTCATTCTTTTGGTGAGGTGTTCATTTTATCCTCTTGAGCATTTTGCACCCACTTTTCTCACAGCTGTCATGCTAAAATTGCAGCTTGATGGAATCATTTGTTCCCTTTGGTGGGTTCTTTTCTACTCCGTCGGAGTTGAATGGCCCCCTAAGCAGTTCTTACCAACGCATATCTCGCTGTCATCTGTGCAATCAGAAGTGTGAAGAAGAAGTACTTGCTGTTTCGAAGGGTGGATGCATTTCTTCTGTAGCAGATCAATATCAATCTAACTTACCTTCTTGGCTGCAAATGACTGAACTTGGAACAAACAAAGCATTGGATGTGAAGGTGCGTCGACCTTTTAATATGTTCTCCATATAGGAATTGCTTCTAGTTTAACACAGACCGAGTGTTTGGACATGATATTGTGCTTGTACCAAGTTTCTAAAATTAGGATATAATTTTTCATAGTTAGCTAACATTATTCCTACATATAGAAAATAGAAGTCATGAGCCATCTAACATATGTTTTATCTGATTTCTTTTGAGGCTTATTATGTATCTAACATTACTCCTACTTATAGAAGATGTGGTAAACTTGTATAGCTCTCTGCTTTGGTCCAGCAAATGGTACCTCGGTACCAGATGAGAACCAAGTCGCAGTTGTTTTTTATGGAAAGTTGACAGTTAGATTTTGTTAAAGGCATAGGTTCATTATACATTGGATTTAACATCCTTAAATCCCAAAGGATCTTTTCCGTATTCTTGTAAAAACCAGTTTCTATTTCTTCAGTGCAGACAAGAGATGATGGAGTGGTATTGAGTGCCAAAATTGCAGGTTTGCAAAAGAAGTGGGATAACATGTGCCAGCGTCTTCATCATGCCCAACCACCAGGATCAAACACTAACCCTTCTCAGTTCCCCACTGTTGTGGGCTTTCAGCTGGTTGAAGACAAAAAACGCAATGCTGAAAAGTGTAGCAGCAATGATACAGAGGTATCACTTGATGGAAATAAATGCAGGAATGTCCCCATTGACTTGCACAAGATTTCAAGTAAGCAATTAAGTGTTCCTTCATCTATGGTGAAGACTGAGAGTGTCAAACCATGTGAAAAACTTTCGAAAGAAGAAGAACTTGAGTCAGGTGGTCTCAGATCTCATAGTTTTTCCAATTCAAGCTTGGGTGATGGTGATCGAGCATCTCCTACGTCTGCAACTTCTGTGACTACAGATTTGGGCTTGGGAATTAGCCCTATCTCTACAAGTAATGAGCCAAGGAAATCTGCAAATAGAAATCATGTTGAACTTCCAAAGGACTTATCTGGTTCCCATACAGGAAACGTTGATGTTGTCAATGGCAGCATCTCTGATCATCTGGCCCATTCATCATCATCTTCTTCTCTTGATTTTGGTGGGCATTTTGATCCTAGTAGTTTTAAGAAGCTGTTCAGAGCTCTCACTGAGAAAGTTAGCTGGCAAGACGAAGCTGTGCAGATGATCAGCCAAACAATAGCTCACTGCAGGCCAAGAAATGAAAGACGTCAAGGATCCCGTTTAAGGCGGGCTATATGGTTCAATTTTCTTGGACCTGATAAGTGTGGTAAGAAGAAAGTTGCTGCCGCACTAGCTGAAATATATTTTGGAAGCAGTGAGAACTTAATATATGCAGATTTGAATCCACAGGATGAGATTGTCTATACACACAACCAAGAAGTACATGTCTATGATGTAATGTTTAGGGGGAAAACTGTAATAGATTATGTTGCTGGGGAGCTAAGCAAGAAGCCCTTGGCCGTTGTCTTCCTTGAAAATGTAGATAAGGCTGATGTGCAGGCTCAGAAAAGTTTGTCCCATGCTATTCGAACTGGTAAATTTTCAGATTCCCATGGAAGAGAAGTTGGAATAAATAATGCAATTTTCGTGACAACTTCAACATCAGATGATAGAAATCTTTCTTCCACTAGGGACTTCTCTACCTATTCTGAGGAAAGAATATTGAGAGCAAAGGGCCGGCGAATGCAAATGTTAGTCGAACAAGTTCCTAATAACGAAATGGGTCAAAATTTGGATGCATCAGTGACAATGAGAAAAGTCATCTTTGGTTCGATCTCTGTGAATAAAAGGAAGCTTGTTGGTGCAAATCAAAATATAGAGCATGTTGAAACTTCTGAAGCAGTTAAAAGGGCTCATAAGACATCCACTAGATATCTGGATTTGAATCTTCCTGCTGAGGAGAATGATGTGCAAGGGATTGAGGATGGAAACTCTGACAACGACACCATGTCTAGTAACTCCAGGGCTTGGTTGCAAGATTTCCTCGATCAGTCGGACAGAATAGTGGTTTTCAAGCCATTTGATTTCGACACACTTGGCGAGAGAATTCTTGCTGAAATCAATGATAGCTTCCACAGGATTGTTGGCTCAGAATGTTCACTAGATGTTGACTCAAATGTTGTGGAGCAATTACTTGCAGCTGCATACTTGTCAAACCATAAAAGATTGGTCGAGGAGTGGGTGGAGCAAGTACTCAACAAGGGATTTATGGAGGTTCCCAAAAGGTACAATCTCAATGCTCATTCCATCGTAAAGCTTGCTGCCTGCAAGGACACATTTTTGGATGAGCACACAACAGGAGCTCACCTTCCTTTAAAAATTATTTTGAACTGATGCCTTGTAAAAACAAGGCTATTCTTATAGTTAGGTGTATAATGTAGCATTAGGATGTAGAAACTCTTTTGTTTAGCATGCTATTTTCCATAAGGTTAGTGGTTTTTTGCAGGTTATGCTTTTGTGTTTTGTATAATCTGTAATTTAATTTCTTGGGTTTACAATCCCAGCAATTTGCCTGTTCACATGGGATTAAATATTTAATGTACCTGCCAATTGAGCTTAATCCAAATTGGTATGGATGATGATATACAGTTTAGTGGTTGTTTGATATGTCTTCTTCTGCTTAGTGCATAATTTAATGTGTTTTTTCTTCGTCCGACGTTAGAAATTCTACACTGTTAATATAACAAAATAATAAGTCTAATACAACAGCAGCCGGTAGAGAGTTGTTCTAACTTACAGTCATGTTTAACATTTAGGTTGCGGTAACGGTAAATTAGTTGTTGGAAACTTTTGTCGCTCAAGTCAATTCAATGGATTCTTAATTCAGTACTTTATAAAAAATTCTAGTAACTTTTTTTTAAAGTACATCATGAAATATAAAGTTGGATATTGTTAATTTATGAATTTTATTTCTAGCTGATTGAAAAAAAAAGTTATTGTTGATTTATAAATTTTATTTCTAGCTAATTAAACAAAGAAAAATTATCTTTTATTGTATAATCTATTAATATTTCTGTTTGTTTGTGGAAAATATTTTTTTAAAAAATATATTCCTTTTTTTCTTTAATATTTGGATTATAAAAAAAAATAAATTAAAGAAATATAAGTATTTAATCAACCGAAAATAACTTAAAAATAAAAAAAATGATTTTCCATTTCAAGGATGGTAAATTTGTTACAACCCAAATTGGAAGTCATGACCGGCGTTAGGGAACGAGAATTCTTTTAATCCGAAACCCGTAGCAAACCTTAAAAATAAAAGTACGTGCATTGTCACGACCCAAAACAGGAGCCATGACCGGCGCTAGGGAACGGGAATTCTTTCGAATCCGGAACCCGTAGCAAGCCTAAAAATAAAATAAATCATGCAATAATAACCATACTCATATAATATGCAGCGGAAATAAAAATCATAATATCATAATGTTATTCAATCAACTGGATTTAAATCAAATCTCATCTCATAGATACATAATCTTTTATACAAATCCAGTTTCAATATAATACATCTCTTTAAAATAAAATACATAAAATCCAATACTTTAATTCACGACTACTGCAGTGCCTAGATAAAATAAATAAAACTCAAGTAGATAATTTACATAAAGAAGCCGGGACGGAAGAAATCCGGCGTATCGACCTGCTACTGAGGTCTGAAGAAGTTGACTCTCCTGAAAAATAGTCAACGGAGGGGAGTCAGACCTCACTGAGTGAATTACTATAATATATATACATACACTAAATGATAATGCATACAGTCAATAATACATATCTAATATGTATATATACAGGCAAATTCACACAGATGCAGTGAAATCATTTTATATATTTTATCCGAAAATCATCTTTTATGAAGGATTATATAGAACCCTAGAATATCACAACCTCGGAAATAGTGTTAGACAACACTCTAGCCACACAGGCTCACTGAATCCAATTATATCCACTTAATCCATTTGGACAGTAGACTGGCTCCGAGACACTAAGTCAACCGAGCTCCAGCAGTCTGATTGCCAGTGTGATTGGCCCCGAGACACTTGGTCAACCGAGCTCCAGCAATCACACCCCAAACCACATCTCACACATATCAATAATCACATCAGATCAATATCCACAAATAAGTTAGTATAATAGCCTAAATACTATAGACGTACCGGTACGTACTCGGTCCTAGTGCTGCCCACTAGGTAGCACGTTCTATCGATATCCTTCATTAATAAATAAATCATACATTCACAAAATAAATGATGCATGAATTTAATCGAAATAACAATATAAACCATATATATACTGGAAATATACCAAAAGTAAACCAGGTATATTTTGAGTATATATATGTCAAATGAATTCAATCAAATTATAAATTTAGTTGGAAATATATTTAAAACATTTTAAATATATTTTATTTACAAAACATGCATATAATTTAATATATACTAAAAATAAACCAAAAATATACCAAAATATACTTGAATACAAATCATATTATTTATGCATATTTAGTCAAAATGAAACATGTATTTCTAAAATCATGCATCCTAAAGCACATATATATAAAATAGTAACTCACCTAGTGCGCTCCACGAGACGGGTCCGACGGGCCTGGACCACTAGCCCTCGGTCTCGGCGCAACTAAACAAGAAATAATTAATCGACATCAGAATAACCCTAACAGAAATTCTAGAATTCAATCTAGAGTATTTAACACAGAATCGAAATTTAGGGTTCGACTGGATATCAAGTTTTACGAGAATTCTACCGAAAATTCGACAGAACCTCCCCTGTAAAACGGACATCTCTCTACTCAAAAGAGTAGAGCCGACTCTGCAAAGAAACACACTTCGAAAATAAACATCACATCTCATTCACAACCCCTCGGTCGGACTCCAAACTACCGACCGGGGTCCACAACACAGAATAATTCCAGAAATACCAAAAATATCCTTAAATCACAGAAATACATTTTATAGATAGAAATTACGTAATTAACCTTGAAATACTGTAAAAACCAATAAAAACTCATTTTATTAGAAAAACCGTATATTATATATATATTTGAAAATAATTCACGAAAAATAGTTTTAATTAGTTAAAAATACCAAATAATTTATAGAAATCATTTTTATACCTTAAATAACTATTAAAACCAATTAAATTACATTTTTAGCCAATTTAGGGTAAAATTACCAAAATACCCCTATATATATAAATATACCTAAATTACTTCAAAAATTCACCAAAAATCATACAATTATCCAAACTTAATTTTCTCAACATATTTATCAATAATATCAATAATTAAAGTCAATTATCCAATTAATTTCAAATAAAAACACATTTAACCTAATTTTCTCAAATTCACATAAACTTTAATAATTCAAAATAAATACTTAGAAATTCATAAAAATTCCAAATAAATTCCTATAATTCATTTCAACACCTAATTTAACCATAAACTCAAATTTCATAATTTAAATAATTAATTTCCGAAAATTAGAAATAATATTAAAATATTCAAAAATACCCAAAAATCCAAAAAATCTCCAAAAATTCTAAAAAAATTCATACATGTAGATTAAGCTACTAGGATCAACATTTGTGAAGGTATTTTTCATGAATCAATCAATTCAAAGCTCAAAAAAATCAAAAACCCTAATGTGACCGAAATCAAAAATCAAAACCTAACCAATTCTAGACCAATTCAGCTCAAACCAAAGCTAGAATAACACTCACCGGACCTCAAGGAGTCGATGAAGACCGGCGGTGTCGAAAACGGTGGCCGGAATCGGCGTGATCGACGGTGGATCGATTTTCGGCTTCTCCGGCCAAAATCGACTTCCAGACGCCGGAAACGGCCTCCTCAGGCGGCGAAATTGGTCGGGGAAGACGGTGGCACACTGGATAGCACACCCACGGTGAAGAAATGGCGTGACAGACGCCCGGACGGCAAGGGGAAGGATCGGGAGGAAGAAGGAGACTCGGGGGGGGGGCAAATGTGTAATTTGCCAAACTTTTGTAATTTTGACAAATATATGTATATATATATACTTTATACTATATAATAAAATAATATTAAATTACACACATCAAATATACACCACACACATAAAATTTAATATTTTAATAATTTATACTAAATAAAATTAATTAAATAACCATAAAACAAATAAATACTTAATAAAATTTAGGGTAATAATAAACCCTAATTAAATAATTATACACACATAGTCTTTATTTAATAATTAAAAAAATACGTATGAGTTCATGCAAGTCCGAAAATATATTTAAAATAATTAATAATACATTGTTTACGTGAAAATTTTCCCGAAAAAATTTTCCCGAAAATGCAAGTCCCGGGAAAATTTTACGTAAAACACTGTAAATAAAACACAGTATTTAAAATAGATTTAAAATACATATCAACTCGTGAAAATATCATAATATATATACAAAAATTATTAACACTGCATATCCCGGTACAGTGTAAAAATATGTAAAAACATGGGATATTACATGCATTAAATAATAAAAAGTATGACTGAATTAAAATTTTTCAAATTATATATAAAATATAAATACTCAATATCTTTTCATAAATAAAAGATGTTCATACAATATACTGGATACAAAGTATCAAGAATAAAACAATACTCTTATGATACAATAACACTAATAATACAGTTTCTAGAATACAAATCAGAGTTTAAATATAAATTTTACATAATCTTGCCGGGGTGGAAGAACACCAGCAAAGAGCAATATTACTAAGGTCTGACAATTTAAGATCTCCTGAAAAAATAATTGAAGGGGGTTAGACCTCAATGAGTGAATTATTATAATATACATATATGTAATCTAAACCATATACAACCAGACATCTATACATATATATACACACGTATACACGCATTTCACACAAATGCCAAACTCTGATTTTATATATATAATAAATACAGAAAACGTTTATTTTAATACATGAAGGATCAAATAGCTATTTAATCGCAACCTCAATCAATAATAACTCTTTAACCATATATGCTCATTTAATTCCAAATTAATTTACTTATTCCATTATGGAAAATAGACTGGCATTAAGACACTAAGTCAACCGAGTTCCAACAGTTTCACTGTCAGTGTGATTGGCCTCGAGATACTAAGTCAACCGAGCTCTAGCAATCACATTACTCAATCACATCAATCTCAAATCAATCAATCAAATCATTATTTCCTCAAATAAGTTAGTAATTCAACCTTATAATCTATCGCACCGGTATGTACTCGATCCTAATGCTGCCCACTAGGTAGAACGTTCTATTGATATCCTTCAATTTAAAATTGAACATACATATGAAAAATAAATAATGCATAACAACATTCATAATAACAAAATAAACCATATATATACAAGAAATATACCTAAAATAAACTAAGTATATTTCAAGTATATATATGCTAAATAAATTTGAAATCAACCATAAAAAAAAAAAATATACCAATTAAAAACCAATAATATACTAAAACATTCTAAGTATATATATTGTAAATATAACATGCATTTATTTTGAAATATTTCAAAAATATATTAAAAATATACCTAATTATATAACATGCATATATCAAAATAAACTCTAAATATATCAAAGATATACTAAAAATAAACCGAAAATATACTAAATCATTTAATACATAAATCACATTTAGACATAAAATAAAATGTAAAATCCTTATTCATGCATCCTAAATGCAATGCATATATAGTATAATAATTCATTGATTCGCACTCCACAAGACAGACTCGATGGGCCTGGTCCGATAGGCCTCGGTCTCAGCACAGGTAGAAAATAAATAAATAAATCAGAATAAATTTCTAACTTTATGCTTCTAGGATTACTATAGAAAGACTCAATCAAAATTTTAAAACTAGACTC
>CANTUR010001624.1:0-120477 GCA_947683625.1 Mallotus nudiflorus
AAACGTCAACTCGTGCACAAATGGTTTTAGACATGTTATCCAATTTCCCAATTGCACATTTACAGTAATTTTTACATATTATATAGCATTCTAATCTCATTAATATAGTTGACATAATTGCAACCACAATTTGTGCACGTTTGCGCATGTTTGAACGCAAAACGTGAACTCGTGCATATTTGTGAGCAAATCATTTTAAACATGTTATCCAATGTTCCAAATTCATATTTACAATACTCAACACATGTTATTACCTTCTAAACTCTTTAATATAGTTGACAAATTCGTTTGCGCAGTTTGTGCACGCTTGTACATGTTTGAACGAAAAAACATGAGCTCGTGCAAATTTGTGCACGAATGGTTTTAAACTTGTTATCCAATTTTCCAATTGCACATTTACAGTGCTTTGCGTGCATTATAGCAATCTAATCTCATTAATATAGTTGACATGATTGAAAGCACAATTTGTGCACATTTGCGCATGTTCGAACGCAAAACGTGAACTCGTGTAAATTTGTGCACAGATGATTTGGAACATGTTATCCAATGTTTCAATTGCATGTTTACAGCTCCTATGGCATATTATGGCCTGCTGAACTCATCAATATATTTGAGATGATTGACAGAACAATTGGTGCACTTTTGCGCACGTTTGAATGTGTGCACGTTTAGAACATGTTTGAACGAAAGGCACGAACTCGTGCGAATTTGTGCACAAACGGTTTTAAACATGCTATCCAATGTTCCAATTTCACATTTACAATACTTAGTACGTATTGTAGCATTCTGATCTCATTAATATTGTTGACATAATTGAAAGCACAATTTGCGCATGTTCGAACGCAAAACGTGAGCTCGTTGTAAATTTGTGCACAAATGATTTGGAACATGTTATCCAATGCTTCAATTGCATGTTTACGACTCTTATGGCATATTATACAGCCTTCTAAACTCATTAATATATTTGAGACAATTGACATAACAATTGGCGCACGTTCGCGCATGTTTGAATGCGTGCACGTTTGTGCATGTTTGAACGCAAAACATCAACTCGTGCAAATTTGTGCACAAATGGTTTTAAATTTGTTAACCAACTTCCCAATTGCAGTAATTCGTATGCACTGTAGCATTCTAATCTCATTAATATAGTTCACATAATTGAAAGTACAATCTGCGCACGTTTGAACGCAAAACGTGAACTCGTGCATATTTGTGCACAAATGATTTTAAACATGTTTATCCAATGTTCAAATGCATATTCACAATACTTGGCCCATGCTATTGCATTCTGAACACTTTAATATAGTTGTGAAAAATTGAAAGCACAATTTGTGCACGTTTGTAAATGTTTGAACGAAAAATGCGAACTCGCGCAAATTTGTGCACAAACGGTTTTAAACATGTTATCCAGTGTTCCAATTTCACGCATTCACAATACTTGGTATGTACTATATCATTCTAATCTCATTAACATAGTTGACATGATTGAAAGGCACAATTCGTGCACTTTTGCGCACGTTTGAACACAAAACGTGAACTCGTGTGAATTTGTGCACAAATGATTTGGAACATGTTATCCATCGTTTCAATTTGATATTTACAACTCTTATTACATACTATAGCCATCTGAACTCATTAATATAGTTGAGATAAATGATAGCACAATTGGTGCAACGTTTGCGCATGTTTGAACGCAAAACGTGAACTCGTGCATATTAGTGCACAAATGACTTCGAACATGTTATCCAACGTTCCAATTGCATATTAAAAATAAGAATTACATATTATAGCATTCTAAATAATTCAATATGGTTGACAAATTTGAAAGCGCAATGGTGCACGTTTGTACGTGTTTGAACGAAAAACGTCAACTCGTGCACAAATGGTTTTAGACATGTTATCCAATTTCCCAATTGCACATTTACAGTAATTTTTACATATTATATAGCATTCTAATCTCATTAATATAGTTGACATAATTGCAACCACAATTTGTGCACGTTTGCGCATGTTTGAACGCAAAACGTGAACTCGTGCATATTTGTGAGCAAATCATTTTAAACATGTTATCCAATGTTCCAAATTCATATTTACAATACTCAACACATGTTATTACCTTCTAAACTCTTTAATATAGTTGACAAATTTCGTTTGCGCAGTTTGTGCACGCTTGTACATGTTTGAACGAAAAAACATGAGCTCGTGCAAATTTGTGCACGAATGGTTTTTAAACTTGTTATCCAATTTTCCAATTGCACATTTACAGTGCTTTGCGTGCATTATAGCAATCTAATCTCATTAATATAGTTGACATGATTGAAAGCACAATTTGTGCACATTTGCGCATGTTCGAACGCAAAACGTGAACTCGTGTAAATTTGTGCACAGATGATTTGGAACATGTTATCCAATGTTTCAATTGCATGTTTACAGCTCCTATGGCATATTATGGCCTGCTGAACTCATCAATATATTTGAGATGATTGACAGAACAATTGGTGCACTTTTGCGCACGTTTGAATGTGTGCACGTTTAGAACATGTTTGAACGAAAGGCACGAAACTCGTGCGAATTTGTGCACAAACGGTTTTAAACATGCTATCCAATGTTCCAATTTCACATTTACAATACTTAGTACGTATTGTAGCATTCTGATCTCATTAATATTGTTGACATAATTGAAAGCACAATTTGCGCATGTTCGAACGCAAAACGTGAGCTCGTGTAAATTTGTGCACAAATGATTTGGAACATGTTATCCAATGCTTCAATTGCATGTTTACGACTCTTATGGCATATTATACAGCCTTCTAAACTCATTAATATATTTGAGACAATTGACATAACAATTGGCGCACGTTCGCGCATGTTTGAATGCGTGCACGTTTGTGCATGTTTGAACGCAAAACATCAACTCGTGCAAATTTGTGCACAAATGGTTTTAAATTTGTTAACCAACTTCCCAATTGCAGTAATTCGTATGCACTGTAGCATTCTAATCTCATTAATATAGTTCACATAATTGAAAGTACAATCTGCGCACGTTTTGAACGCAAAACGTGAACTCGTGCATATTTGTGCACAAATGATTTTAAACATGTTTATCCAATGTTCAAATGCATATTCACAATACTTGGCCCATGCTATTGCATTCTGAACACTTTAATATAGTTGTGAAAAATTGAAAGCACAATTTGTGCACGTTTGTAAATGTTTGAACGAAAAATGCGAACTCGCGCAAATTTGTGCACAAACGGTTTTAAACATGTTATCCAGTGTTCCAATTTCACGCATTCACAATACTTGGTATGTACTATATCATTCTAATCTCATTAACATAGTTGACATGATTGAAAGGCACAATTCGTGCACTTTTGCGCACGTTTGAACACAAAACGTGAACTCGTGTGAATTTGTGCACAAATGATTTGGAACATGTTATCCATCGTTTCAATTTGATATTTACAACTCTTATTACATACTATAGCCATCTGAACTCATTAATATAGTTGAGATAAATGATAGCACAATTGGTGCACGTTTGCGCATGTTTGAACGCAAAACGTGAACTCGTGCATATTAGTGCACAAATGACTTCGAACATGTTATCCAACGTTCCAATTGCATATTAAAAATAAGAATTACATATTATAGCATTCTAAATAATTCAATATGGTTGACAAATTTGAAAGCGCAATGGTGCACGTTTGTACGTGTTTGAACGAAAAACGTCAACTCGTGCACAAATGGTTTTAGACATGTTATCCAATTTCCCAATTGCACATTTACAGTAATTTTTACATATTATATAGCATTCTAATCTCATTAATAGTTGACATAATTGCAACCACAATTTGTGCACGTTTGCGCATGTTTGAACGCAAAACGTGAACTCGTGCATATTTGTGAGCAAATCATTTTAAACATGTTATCCAATGTTCCAAATTCATATTTACAATACTCAACACATGTTATTACCTTCTAAACTCTTTAATATAGTTGACAAATTCGTTTGCGCAGTTTGTGCACGCTTGTACATGTTTGAACGAAAAAACATGAGCTCGTGCAAATTTGTGCACGAATGGTTTTAAACTTGTTATCCAATTTTCCAATTGCACATTTACAGTGCTTTGCGTGCATTATAGCAATCTAATCTCATTAATATAGTTGACATGATTGAAAGCACAATTTGTGCACATTTGCGCATGTTCGAACGCAAAACGTGAACTCGTGTAAATTTGTGCACAGATGATTTGGAACATGTTATCCAATGTTTCAATTGCATGTTTACAGCTCCTATGGCATATTATGGCCTGCTGAACTCATCAATATATTTGAGATGATTGACAGAACAATTGGTGCACTTTTGCGCACGTTTGAATGTGTGCACGTTTAGAACATGTTTGAACGAAAGGCACGAACTCGTGCGAATTTGTGCACAAACGGTTTTAAACATGCTATCCAATGTTCCAATTTCACATTTACAATACTTAGTACGTATTGTAGCATTCTGATCTCATTAATATTGTTGACATAATTGAAAGCACAATTTGCGCATGTTCGAACGCAAAACGTGAGCTCGTGTAAATTTGTGCACAAATGATTTGGAACATGTTATCCAATGCTTCAATTGCATGTTTACGACTCTTATGGCATATTATACAGCCTTCTAAACTCATTAATATATTTGAGACAATTGACATAACAATTGGCGCACGTTCGCGCATGTTTGAATGCGTGCACGTTTGTGCATGTTTGAACGCAAAACATCAACTCGTGCAAATTTGTGCACAAATGGTTTTAAATTTGTTAACCAACTTCCCAATTGCAGTAATTCGTATGCACTGTAGCATTCTAATCTCATTAATATAGTTCACATAATTGAAAGTACAATCTGCGCACGTTTGAACGCAAAACGTGAACTCGTGCATATTTGTGCACAAATGATTTTAAACATGTTTATCCAATGTTCAAATGCATATTCACAATACTTGGCCCATGCTATTGCATTCTGAACACTTTAATATAGTTGTGAAAAATTGAAAGCACAATTTGTGCACGTTTGTAAATGTTTGAACGAAAAATGCGAACTCGCGCAAATTTGTGCACAAACGGTTTTAAACATGTTATCCAGTGTTCCAATTTCACGCATTCACAATACTTGGTATGTACTATATCATTCTAATCTCATTAACATAGTTGACATGATTGAAAGGCACAATTCGTGCACTTTTGCGCACGTTTGAACACAAAACGTGAACTCGTGTGAATTTGTGCACAAATGATTTGGAACATGTTATCCATCGTTTCAATTTGATATTTACAACTCTTATTACATACTATAGCCATCTGAACTCATTAATATAGTTGAGATAAATGATAGCACAATTGGTGCACGTTTGCGCATGTTTGAACGCAAAACGTGAACTCGTGCATATTAGTGCACAAATGACTTCGAACATGTTATCCAACGTTCCAATTGCATATTAAAAATAAGAATTACATATTATAGCATTCTAAATAATTCAATATGGTTGACAAATTTGAAAGCGCAATGGTGCACGTTTGTACGTGTTTGAACGAAAAACGTCAACTCGTGCACAAATGGTTTTAGACATGTTATCCAATTTCCCAATTGCACATTTACAGTAATTTTTACATATTATATAGCATTCTAATCTCATTAATATAGTTGACATAATTGCAACCACAATTTGTGCACGTTTGCGCATGTTTGAACGCAAAACGTGAACTCGTGCATATTTGTGAGCAAATCATTTTAAACATGTTATCCAATGTTCCAAATTCATATTTACAATACTCAACACATGTTATTACCTTCTAAACTCTTTAATATAGTTGACAAATTCGTTTGCGCAGTTTGTGCACGCTTGTACATGTTTGAACGAAAAAACATGAGCTCGTGCAAATTTGTGCACGAATGGTTTTAAACTTGTTATCCAATTTTCCAATTGCACATTTACAGTGCTTTGCGTGCATTATAGCAATCTAATCTCATTAATATAGTTGACATGATTGAAAGCACAATTTGTGCACATTTGCGCATGTTCGAACGCAAAACGTGAACTCGTGTAAATTTGTGCACAGATGATTTGGAACATGTTATCCAATGTTTCAATTGCATGTTTACAGCTCCTATGGCATATTATGGCCTGCTGAACTCATCAATATATTTGAGATGATTGACAGAACAATTGGTGCACTTTTGCGCACGTTTGAATGTGTGCACGTTTAGAACATGTTTGAACGAAAGGCACGAACTCGTGCGAATTTGTGCACAAACGGTTTTAAACATGCTATCCAATGTTCCAATTTCACATTTACAATACTTAGTACGTATTGTAGCATTCTGATCTCATTAATATTGTTGACATAATTGAAAGCACAATTTGCGCATGTTCGAACGCAAAACGTGAGCTCGTGTAAATTTGTGCACAAATGATTTGGAACATGTTATCCAATGCTTCAATTGCATGTTTACGACTCTTATGGCATATTATACAGCCTTCTAAACTCATTAATATATTTGAGACAATTGACATAACAATTGGCGCACGTTCGCGCATGTTTGAATGCGTGCACGTTTGTGCATGTTTGAACGCAAAACATCAACTCGTGCAAATTTGTGCACAAATGGTTTTAAATTTGTTAACCAACTTCCCAATTGCAGTAATTCGTATGCACTGTAGCATTCTAATCTCATTAATATAGTTCACATAATTGAAAGTACAATCTGCGCACGTTTGAACGCAAAACGTGAACTCGTGCATATTTGTGCACAAATGATTTTAAACATGTTTATCCAATGTTCAAATGCATATTCACAATACTTGGCCCATGCTATTGCATTCTGAACACTTTAATATAGTTGTGAAAAATTGAAAGCACAATTTGTGCACGTTTGTAAATGTTTGAACGAAAAATGCGAACTCGCGCAAATTTGTGCACAAACGGTTTTAAACATGTTATCCAGTGTTCCAATTTCACGCATTCACAATACTTGGTATGTACTATATCATTCTAATCTCATTAACATAGTTGACATGATTGAAAGGCACAATTCGTGCACTTTTGCGCACGTTTGAACACAAAACGTGAACTCGTGTGAATTTGTGCACAAATGATTTGGAACATGTTATCCATCGTTTCAATTTGATATTTACAACTCTTATTACATACTATAGCCATCTGAACTCATTAATATAGTTGAGATAAATGATAGCACAATTGGTGCACGTTTGCGCATGTTTGAACGCAAAACGTGAACTCGTGCATATTAGTGCACAAATGACTTCGAACATGTTATCCAACGTTCCAATTGCATATTAAAAATAAGAATTACATATTATAGCATTCTAAATAATTCAATATGGTTGACAAATTTGAAAGCGCAATGGTGCACGTTTGTACGTGTTTGAACGAAAAACGTCAACTCGTGCACAAATGGTTTTAGACATGTTATCCAATTTCCCAATTGCACATTTACAGTAATTTTTACATATTATATAGCATTCTAATCTCATTAATATAGTTGACATAATTGCAACCACAATTTGTGCACGTTTGCGCATGTTTGAACGCAAAACGTGAACTCGTGCATATTTGTGAGCAAATCATTTTAAACATGTTATCCAATGTTCCAAATTCATATTTACAATACTCAACACATGTTATTACCTTCTAAACTCTTTAATATAGTTGACAAATTCGTTTGCGCAGTTTGTGCACGCTTGTACATGTTTGAACGAAAAAACATGAGCTCGTGCAAATTTGTGCACGAATGGTTTTAAACTTGTTATCCAATTTTCCAATTGCACATTTACAGTGCTTTGCGTGCATTATAGCAATCTAATCTCATTAATATAGTTGACATGATTGAAAGCACAATTTGTGCACATTTGCGCATGTTCGAACGCAAAACGTGAACTCGTGTAAATTTGTGCACAGATGATTTGGAACATGTTATCCAATGTTTCAATTGCATGTTTACAGCTCCTATGGCATATTATGGCCTGCTGAACTCATCAATATATTTGAGATGATTGACAGAACAATTGGTGCACTTTTGCGCACGTTTGAATGTGTGCACGTTTAGAACATGTTTGAACGAAAGGCACGAACTCGTGCGAATTTGTGCACAAACGGTTTTAAACATGCTATCCAATGTTCCAATTTCACATTTACAATACTTAGTACGTATTGTAGCATTCTGATCTCATTAATATTGTTGACATAATTGAAAGCACAATTTGCGCATGTTCGAACGCAAAACGTGAGCTCGTGTAAATTTGTGCACAAATGATTTGGAACATGTTATCCAATGCTTCAATTGCATGTTTACGACTCTTATGGCATATTATACAGCCTTCTAAACTCATTAATATATTTGAGACAATTGACATAACAATTGGCGCACGTTCGCGCATGTTTGAATGCGTGCACGTTTGTGCATGTTTGAACGCAAAACATCAACTCGTGCAAATTTGTGCACAAATGGTTTTAAATTTGTTAACCAACTTCCCAATTGCAGTAATTCGTATGCACTGTAGCATTCTAATCTCATTAATATAGTTCACATAATTGAAAGTACAATCTGCGCACGTTTGAACGCAAAACGTGAACTCGTGCATATTTGTGCACAAATGATTTTAAACATGTTTATCCAATGTTCAAATGCATATTCACAATACTTGGCCCATGCTATTGCATTCTGAACACTTTAATATAGTTGTGAAAAATTGAAAGCACAATTTGTGCACGTTTGTAAATGTTTGAACGAAAAATGCGAACTCGCGCAAATTTGTGCACAAACGGTTTTTAAACATGTTATCCAGTGTTCCAATTTCACGCATTCACAATACTTGGTATGTACTATATCATTCTAATCTCATTAACATAGTTGACATGATTGAAAGGCACAATTCGTGCACTTTTGCGCACGTTTGAACACAAAACGTGAACTCGTGTGAATTTGTGCACAAATGATTTGGAACATGTTATCCATCGTTTCAATTTGATATTTACAACTCTTATTACATACTATAGCCATCTGAACTCATTAATATAGTTGAGATAAATGATAGCACAATTGGTGCACGTTTGCGCATGTTTGAACGCAAAACGTGAACTCGTGCATATTAGTGCACAAATGACTTCGAACATGTTATCCAACGTTCCAATTGCATATTAAAAATAAGAATTACATATTATAGCATTCTAAATAATTCAATATGGTTGACAAATTTGAAAGCGCAATGGTGCACGTTTGTACGTGTTTGAACGAAAAACGTCAACTCGTGCACAAATGGTTTTAGACATGTTATCCAATTTCCCAATTGCACATTTACAGTAATTTTTACATATTATATAGCATTCTAATCTCATTAATATAGTTGACATAATTGCAACCACAATTTGTGCACGTTTGCGCATGTTTGAACGCAAAACGTGAACTCGTGCATATTTGTGAGCAAATCATTTTAAACATGTTATCCAATGTTCCAAATTCATATTTACAATACTCAACACATGTTATTACCTTCTAAACTCTTTAATATAGTTGACAAATTCGTTTGCGCAGTTTGTGCACGCTTGTACATGTTTGAACGAAAAAACATGAGCTCGTGCAAATTTGTGCACGAATGGTTTTAAACTTGTTATCCAATTTTCCAATTGCACATTTACAGTGCTTTGCGTGCATTATAGCAATCTAATCTCATTAATATAGTTGACATGATTGAAAGCACAATTTGTGCACATTTGCGCATGTTCGAACGCAAAACGTGAACTCGTGTAAATTTGTGCACAGATGATTTGGAACATGTTATCCAATGTTTCAATTGCATGTTTACAGCTCCTATGGCATATTATGGCCTGCTGAACTCATCAATATATTTGAGATGATTGACAGAACAATTGGTGCACTTTTGCGCACGTTTGAATGTGTGCACGTTTAGAACATGTTTGAACGAAAGGCACGAACTCGTGCGAATTTGTGCACAAACGGTTTTAAACATGCTATCCAATGTTCCAATTTCACATTTACAATACTTAGTACGTATTGTAGCATTCTGATCTCATTAATATTGTTGACATAATTGAAAGCACAATTTGCGCATGTTCGAACGCAAAACGTGAGCTCGTGTAAATTTGTGCACAAATGATTTGGAACATGTTATCCAATGCTTCAATTGCATGTTTACGACTCTTATGGCATATTATACAGCCTTCTAAACTCATTAATATATTTGAGACAATTGACATAACAATTGGCGCACGTTCGCGCATGTTTGAATGCGTGCACGTTTGTGCATGTTTGAACGCAAAACATCAACTCGTGCAAATTTGTGCACAAATGGTTTTAAATTTGTTAACCAACTTCCCAATTGCAGTAATTCGTATGCACTGTAGCATTCTAATCTCATTAATATAGTTCACATAATTGAAAGTACAATCTGCGCACGTTTGAACGCAAAACGTGAACTCGTGCATATTTGTGCACAAATGATTTTAAACATGTTTATCCAATGTTCAAATGCATATTCACAATACTTGGCCCATGCTATTGCATTCTGAACACTTTAATATAGTTGTGAAAAATTGAAAGCACAATTTGTGCACGTTTGTAAATGTTTGAACGAAAAATGCGAACTCGCGCAAATTTGTGCACAAACGGTTTTAAACATGTTATCCAGTGTTCCAATTTCACGCATTCACAATACTTGGTATGTACTATATCATTCTAATCTCATTAACATAGTTGACATGATTGAAAGGCACAATTCGTGCACTTTTGCGCACGTTTGAACACAAAACGTGAACTCGTGTGAATTTGTGCACAAATGATTTGGAACATGTTATCCATCGTTTCAATTTGATATTTACAACTCTTATTACATACTATAGCCATCTGAACTCATTAATATAGTTGAGATAAATGATAGCACAATTGGTGCACGTTTGCGCATGTTTGAACGCAAAACGTGAACTCGTGCATATTAGTGCACAAATGACTTCGAACATGTTATCCAACGTTCCAATTGCATATTAAAAATAAGAATTACATATTATAGCATTCTAAATAATTCAATATGGTTGACAAATTTGAAAGCGCAATGGTGCACGTTTGTACGTGTTTGAACGAAAAACGTCAACTCGTGCACAAATGGTTTTAGACATGTTATCCAATTTCCCAATTGCACATTTACAGTAATTTTTACATATTATATAGCATTCTAATCTCATTAATATAGTTGACATAATTGCAACCACAATTTGTGCACGTTTGCGCATGTTTGAACGCAAAACGTGAACTCGTGCATATTTGTGAGCAAATCATTTTAAACATGTTATCCAATGTTCCAAATTCATATTTACAATACTCAACACATGTTATTACCTTCTAAACTCTTTAATATAGTTGACAAATTCGTTTGCGCAGTTTGTGCACGCTTGTACATGTTTGAACGAAAAAACATGAGCTCGTGCAAATTTGTGCACGAATGGTTTTAAACTTGTTATCCAATTTTCCAATTGCACATTTACAGTGCTTTGCGTGCATTATAGCAATCTAATCTCATTAATATAGTTGACATGATTGAAAGCACAATTTGTGCACATTTGCGCATGTTCGAACGCAAAACGTGAACTCGTGTAAATTTGTGCACAGATGATTTGGAACATGTTATCCAATGTTTCAATTGCATGTTTACAGCTCCTATGGCATATTATGGCCTGCTGAACTCATCAATATATTTGAGATGATTGACAGAACAATTGGTGCACTTTTGCGCACGTTTGAATGTGTGCACGTTTAGAACATGTTTGAACGAAAGGCACGAACTCGTGCGAATTTGTGCACAAACGGTTTTAAACATGCTATCCAATGTTCCAATTTCACATTTACAATACTTAGTACGTATTGTAGCATTCTGATCTCATTAATATTGTTGACATAATTGAAAGCACAATTTGCGCATGTTCGAACGCAAAACGTGAGCTCGTGTAAATTTGTGCACAAATGATTTGGAACATGTTATCCAATGCTTCAATTGCATGTTTACGACTCTTATGGCATATTATACAGCCTTCTAAACTCATTAATATATTTGAGACAATTGACATAACAATTGGCGCACGTTCGCGCATGTTTGAATGCGTGCACGTTTGTGCATGTTTGAACGCAAAACATCAACTCGTGCAAATTTGTGCACAAATGGTTTTAAATTTGTTAACCAACTTCCCAATTGCAGTAATTCGTATGCACTGTAGCATTCTAATCTCATTAATATAGTTCACATAATTGAAAGTACAATCTGCGCACGTTTGAACGCAAAACGTGAACTCGTGCATATTTGTGCACAAATGATTTTAAACATGTTTATCCAATGTTCAAATGCATATTCACAATACTTGGCCCATGCTATTGCATTCTGAACACTTTAATATAGTTGTGAAAAATTGAAAGCACAATTTGTGCACGTTTGTAAATGTTTGAACGAAAAATGCGAACTCGCGCAAATTTGTGCACAAACGGTTTTAAACATGTTATCCAGTGTTCCAATTTCACGCATTCACAATACTTGGTATGTACTATATCATTCTAATCTCATTAACATAGTTGACATGATTGAAAGGCACAATTCGTGCACTTTTGCGCACGTTTGAACACAAAACGTGAACTCGTGTGAATTTGTGCACAAATGATTTGGAACATGTTATCCATCGTTTCAATTTGATATTTACAACTCTTATTACATACTATAGCCATCTGAACTCATTAATATAGTTGAGATAAATGATAGCACAATTGGTGCACGTTTGCGCATGTTTGAACGCAAAACGTGAACTCGTGCATATTAGTGCACAAATGACTTCGAACATGTTATCCAACGTTCCAATTGCATATTAAAAATAAGAATTACATATTATAGCATTCTAAATAATTCAATATGGTTGACAAATTTGAAAGCGCAATGGTGCACGTTTGTACGTGTTTGAACGAAAAACGTCAACTCGTGCACAAATGGTTTTAGACATGTTATCCAATTTCCCAATTGCACATTTACAGTAATTTTTACATATTATATAGCATTCTAATCTCATTAATATAGTTGACATAATTGCAACCACAATTTGTGCACGTTTGCGCATGTTTGAACGCAAAACGTGAACTCGTGCATATTTGTGAGCAAATCATTTTAAACATGTTATCCAATGTTCCAAATTCATATTTACAATACTCAACACATGTTATTACCTTCTAAACTCTTTAATATAGTTGACAAATTCGTTTGCGCAGTTTGTGCACGCTTGTACATGTTTGAACGAAAAAACATGAGCTCGTGCAAATTTGTGCACGAATGGTTTTAAACTTGTTATCCAATTTTCCAATTGCACATTTACAGTGCTTTGCGTGCATTATAGCAATCTAATCTCATTAATATAGTTGACATGATTGAAAGCACAATTTGTGCACATTTGCGCATGTTCGAACGCAAAACGTGAACTCGTGTAAATTTGTGCACAGATGATTTGGAACATGTTATCCAATGTTTCAATTGCATGTTTACAGCTCCTATGGCATATTATGGCCTGCTGAACTCATCAATATATTTGAGATGATTGACAGAACAATTGGTGCACTTTTGCGCACGTTTGAATGTGTGCACGTTTAGAACATGTTTGAACGAAAGGCACGAACTCGTGCAAATTTGTGCACAAACGGTTTTAAACATGCTATCCAATGTTCCAATTTCACATTTACAATACTTAGTACGTATTGTAGCATTCTGATCTCATTAATATTGTTGACATAATTGAAAGCACAATTTGCGCATGTTCGAACGCAAAACGTGAGCTCGTGTAAATTTGTGCACAAATGATTTGGAACATGTTATCCAATGCTTCAATTGCATGTTTACGACTCTTATGGCATATTATACAGCCTTCTAAACTCATTAATATATTTGAGACAATTGACATAACAATTGGCGCACGTTCGCGCATGTTTGAATGCGTGCACGTTTGTGCATGTTTGAACGCAAAACATCAACTCGTGCAAATTTGTGCACAAATGGTTTTAAATTTGTTAACCAACTTCCCAATTGCAGTAATTCGTATGCACTGTAGCATTCTAATCTCATTAATATAGTTCACATAATTGAAAGTACAATCTGCGCACGTTTGAACGCAAAACGTGAACTCGTGCATATTTGTGCACAAATGATTTTAAACATGTTTATCCAATGTTCAAATGCATATTCACAATACTTGGCCCATGCTATTGCATTCTGAACACTTTAATATAGTTGTGAAAAATTGAAAGCACAATTTGTGCACGTTTGTAAATGTTTGAACGAAAAATGCGAACTCGCGCAAATTTGTGCACAAACGGTTTTAAACATGTTATCCAGTGTTCCAATTTCACGCATTCACAATACTTGGTATGTACTATATCATTCTAATCTCATTAACATAGTTGACATGATTGAAAGGCACAATTCGTGCACTTTTGCGCACGTTTGAACACAAAACGTGAACTCGTGTGAATTTGTGCACAAATGATTTGGAACATGTTATCCATCGTTTCAATTTGATATTTACAACTCTTATTACATACTATAGCCATCTGAACTCATTAATATAGTTGAGATAAATGATAGCACAATTGGTGCACGTTTGCGCATGTTTGAACGCAAAACGTGAACTCGTGCATATTAGTGCACAAATGACTTCGAACATGTTATCCAACGTTCCAATTGCATATTAAAAATAAGAATTACATATTATAGCATTCTAAATAATTCAATATGGTTGACAAATTTGAAAGCGCAATGGTGCACGTTTGTACGTGTTTGAACGAAAAACGTCAACTCGTGCACAAATGGTTTTAGACATGTTATCCAATTTCCCAATTGCACATTTACAGTAATTTTTACATATTATATAGCATTCTAATCTCATTAATATAGTTGACATAATTGCAACCACAATTTGTGCACGTTTGCGCATGTTTGAACGCAAAACGTGAACTCGTGCATATTTGTGAGCAAATCATTTTAAACATGTTATCCAATGTTCCAAATTCATATTTACAATACTCAACACATGTTATTACCTTCTAAACTCTTTAATATAGTTGACAAATTCGTTTGCGCAGTTTGTGCACGCTTGTACATGTTTGAACGAAAAAACATGAGCTCGTGCAAATTTGTGCACGAATGGTTTTAAACTTGTTATCCAATTTTCCAATTGCACATTTACAGTGCTTTGCGTGCATTATAGCAATCTAATCTCATTAATATAGTTGACATGATTGAAAGCACAATTTGTGCACATTTGCGCATGTTCGAACGCAAAACGTGAACTCGTGTAAATTTGTGCACAGATGATTTGGAACATGTTATCCAATGTTTCAATTGCATGTTTACAGCTCCTATGGCATATTATGGCCTGCTGAACTCATCAATATATTTGAGATGATTGACAGAACAATTGGTGCACTTTTGCGCACGTTTGAATGTGTGCACGTTTAGAACATGTTTGAACGAAAGGCACGAACTCGTGCGAATTTGTGCACAAACGGTTTTAAACATGCTATCCAATGTTCCAATTTCACATTTACAATACTTAGTACGTATTGTAGCATTCTGATCTCATTAATATTGTTGACATAATTGAAAGCACAATTTGCGCATGTTCGAACGCAAAACGTGAGCTCGTGTAAATTTGTGCACAAATGATTTGGAACATGTTATCCAATGCTTCAATTGCATGTTTACGACTCTTATGGCATATTATACAGCCTTCTAAACTCATTAATATATTTGAGACAATTGACATAACAATTGGCGCACGTTCGCGCATGTTTGAATGCGTGCACGTTTGTGCATGTTTGAACGCAAAACATCAACTCGTGCAAATTTGTGCACAAATGGTTTTAAATTTGTTAACCAACTTCCCAATTGCAGTAATTCGTATGCACTGTAGCATTCTAATCTCATTAATATAGTTCACATAATTGAAAGTACAATCTGCGCACGTTTGAACGCAAAACGTGAACTCGTGCATATTTGTGCACAAATGATTTTAAACATGTTTATCCAATGTTCAAATGCATATTCACAATACTTGGCCCATGCTATTGCATTCTGAACACTTTAATATAGTTGTGAAAAATTGAAAGCACAATTTGTGCACGTTTGTAAATGTTTGAACGAAAAATGCGAACTCGCGCAAATTTGTGCACAAACGGTTTTAAACATGTTATCCAGTGTTCCAATTTCACGCATTCACAATACTTGGTATGTACTATATCATTCTAATCTCATTAACATAGTTGACATGGTTGAAAGGCACAATTCGTGCACTTTTGCGCACGTTTGAACACAAAACGTGAACTCGTGTGAATTTGTGCACAAATGATTTGGAACATGTTATCCATCGTTTCAATTTGATATTTACAACTCTTATTACATACTATAGCCATCTGAACTCATTAATATAGTTGAGATAAATGATAGCACAATTGGTGCACGTTTGCGCATGTTTGAACGCAAAACGTGAACTCGTGCATATTAGTGCACAAATGACTTCGAACATGTTATCCAACGTTCCAATTGCATATTAAAAATAAGAATTACATATTATAGCATTCTAAATAATTCAATATGGTTGACAAATTTGAAAGCGCAATGGTGCACGTTTGTACGTGTTTGAACGAAAAACGTCAACTCGTGCACAAATGGTTTTAGACATGTTATCCAATTTCCCAATTGCACATTTACAGTAATTTTTACATATTATATAGCATTCTAATCTCATTAATATAGTTGACATAATTGCAACCACAATTTGTGCACGTTTGCGCATGTTTGAACGCAAAACGTGAACTCGTGCATATTTGTGAGCAAATCATTTTAAACATGTTATCCAATGTTCCAAATTCATATTTACAATACTCAACACATGTTATTACCTTCTAAACTCTTTAATATAGTTGACAAATTCGTTTGCGCAGTTTGTGCACGCTTGTACATGTTTGAACGAAAAAACATGAGCTCGTGCAAATTTGTGCACGAATGGTTTTAAACTTGTTATCCAATTTTCCAATTGCACATTTACAGTGCTTTGCGTGCATTGTAGCAATCTAATCTCATTAATATAGTTGACATGATTGAAAGCACAATTTGTGCACATTTGCGCATGTTCGAACGCAAAACGTGAACTCGTGTAAATTTGTGCACAGATGATTTGGAACATGTTATCCAATGTTTCAATTGCATGTTTACAGCTCCTATGGCATATTATGGCCTGCTGAACTCATCAATATATTTGAGATGATTGACAGAACAATTGGTGCACTTTTGCGCACGTTTGAATGTGTGCACGTTTAGAACATGTTTGAACGAAAGGCACGAACTCGTGCGAATTTGTGCACAAACGGTTTTAAACATGCTATCCAATGTTCCAATTTCACATTTACAATACTTAGTACGTATTGTAGCATTCTGATCTCATTAATATTGTTGACATAATTGAAAGCACAATTTGCGCATGTTCGAACGCAAAACGTGAGCTCGTGTAAATTTGTGCACAAATGATTTGGAACATGTTATCCAATGCTTCAATTGCATGTTTACGACTCTTATGGCATATTATACAGCCTTCTAAACTCATTAATATATTTGAGACAATTGACATAACAATTGGCGCACGTTCGCGCATGTTTGAATGCGTGCACGTTTGTGCATGTTTGAACGCAAAACATCAACTCGTGCAAATTTGTGCACAAATGGTTTTAAATTTGTTAACCAACTTCCCAATTGCAGTAATTCGTATGCACTGTAGCATTCTAATCTCATTAATATAGTTCACATAATTGAAAGTACAATCTGCGCACGTTTGAACGCAAAACGTGAACTCGTGCATATTTGTGCACAAATGATTTTAAACATGTTTATCCAATGTTCAAATGCATATTCACAATACTTGGCCCATGCTATTGCATTCTGAACACTTTAATATAGTTGTGAAAAATTGAAAGCACAATTTGTGCACGTTTGTAAATGTTTGAACGAAAAATGCGAACTCGCGCAAATTTGTGCACAAACGGTTTTAAACATGTTATCCAGTGTTCCAATTTCACGCATTCACAATACTTGGTATGTACTATATCATTCTAATCTCATTAACATAGTTGACATGATTGAAAGGCACAATTCGTGCACTTTTGCGCACGTTTGAACACAAAACGTGAACTCGTGTGAATTTGTGCACAAATGATTTGGAACATGTTATCCATCGTTTCAATTTGATATTTACAACTCTTATTACATACTATAGCCATCTGAACTCATTAATATAGTTGAGATAAATGATAGCACAATTGGTGCACGTTTGCGCATGTTTGAACGCAAAACGTGAACTCGTGCATATTAGTGCACAAATGACTTCGAACATGTTATCCAACGTTCCAATTGCATATTAAAAATAAGAATTACATATTATAGCATTCTAAATAATTCAATATGGTTGACAAATTTGAAAGCGCAATGGTGCACGTTTGTACGTGTTTGAACGAAAAACGTCAACTCGTGCACAAATGGTTTTAGACATGTTATCCAATTTCCCAATTGCACATTTACAGTAATTTTTACATATTATATAGCATTCTAATCTCATTAATATAGTTGACATAATTGCAACCACAATTTGTGCACGTTTGCGCATGTTTGAACGCAAAACGTGAACTCGTGCATATTTGTGAGCAAATCATTTTAAACATGTTATCCAATGTTCCAAATTCATATTTACAATACTCAACACATGTTATTACCTTCTAAACTCTTTAATATAGTTGACAAATTCGTTTGCGCAGTTTGTGCACGCTTGTACATGTTTGAACGAAAAAACATGAGCTCGTGCAAATTTGTGCACGAATGGTTTTAAACTTGTTATCCAATTTTCCAATTGCACATTTACAGTGCTTTGCGTGCATTGTAGCAATCTAATCTCATTAATATAGTTGACATGATTGAAAGCACAATTTGTGCACATTTGCGCATGTTCGAACGCAAAACGTGAACTCGTGTAAATTTGTGCACAGATGATTTGGAACATGTTATCCAATGTTTCAATTGCATGTTTACAGCTCCTATGGCATATTATGGCCTGCTGAACTCATCAATATATTTGAGATGATTGACAGAACAATTGGTGCACTTTTGCGCACGTTTGAATGTGTGCACGTTTAGAACATGTTTGAACGAAAGGCACGAACTCGTGCGAATTTGTGCACAAACGGTTTTAAACATGCTATCCAATGTTCCAATTTCACATTTACAATACTTAGTACGTATTGTAGCATTCTGATCTCATTAATATTGTTGACATAATTGAAAGCACAATTTGCGCATGTTCGAACGCAAAACGTGAGCTCGTGTAAATTTGTGCACAAATGATTTGGAACATGTTATCCAATGCTTCAATTGCATGTTTACGACTCTTATGGCATATTATACAGCCTTCTAAACTCATTAATATATTTGAGACAATTGACATAACAATTGGCGCACGTTCGCGCATGTTTGAATGCGTGCACGTTTGTGCATGTTTGAACGCAAAACATCAACTCGTGCAAATTTGTGCACAAATGGTTTTAAATTTGTTAACCAACTTCCCAATTGCAGTAATTCGTATGCACTGTAGCATTCTAATCTCATTAATATAGTTCACATAATTGAAAGTACAATCTGCGCACGTTTGAACGCAAAACGTGAACTCGTGCATATTTGTGCACAAATGATTTTAAACATGTTTATCCAATGTTCAAATGCATATTCACAATACTTGGCCCATGCTATTGCATTCTGAACACTTTAATATAGTTGTGAAAAATTGAAAGCACAATTTGTGCACGTTTGTAAATGTTTGAACGAAAAATGCGAACTCGCGCAAATTTGTGCACAAACGGTTTTAAACATGTTATCCAGTGTTCCAATTTCACGCATTCACAATACTTGGTATGTACTATATCATTCTAATCTCATTAACATAGTTGACATGATTGAAAGGCACAATTCGTGCACTTTTGCGCACGTTTGAACACAAAACGTGAACTCGTGTGAATTTGTGCACAAATGATTTGGAACATGTTATCCATCGTTTCAATTTGATATTTACAACTCTTATTACATACTATAGCCATCTGAACTCATTAATATAGTTGAGATAAATGATAGCACAATTGGTGCACGTTTGCGCATGTTTGAACGCAAAACGTGAACTCGTGCATATTAGTGCACAAATGACTTCGAACATGTTATCCAACGTTCCAATTGCATATTAAAAATAAGAATTACATATTATAGCATTCTAAATAATTCAATATGGTTGACAAATTTGAAAGCGCAATGGTGCACGTTTGTACGTGTTTGAACGAAAAACGTCAACTCGTGCACAAATGGTTTTAGACATGTTATCCAATTTCCCAATTGCACATTTACAGTAATTTTTACATATTATATAGCATTCTAATCTCATTAATATAGTTGACATAATTGCAACCACAATTTGTGCACGTTTGCGCATGTTTGAACGCAAAACGTGAACTCGTGCATATTTGTGAGCAAATCATTTTAAACATGTTATCCAATGTTCCAAATTCATATTTACAATACTCAACACATGTTATTACCTTCTAAACTCTTTAATATAGTTGACAAATTCGTTTGCGCAGTTTGTGCACGCTTGTACATGTTTGAACGAAAAAACATGAGCTCGTGCAAATTTGTGCACGAATGGTTTTAAACTTGTTATCCAATTTTCCAATTGCACATTTACAGTGCTTTGCGTGCATTATAGCAATCTAATCTCATTAATATAGTTGACATGATTGAAAGCACAATTTGTGCACATTTGCGCATGTTCGAACGCAAAACGTGAACTCGTGTAAATTTGTGCACAGATGATTTGGAACATGTTATCCAATGTTTCAATTGCATGTTTACAGCTCCTATGGCATATTATGGCCTGCTGAACTCATCAATATATTTGAGATGATTGACAGAACAATTGGTGCACTTTTGCGCACGTTTGAATGTGTGCACGTTTAGAACATGTTTGAACGAAAGGCACGAACTCGTGCGAATTTGTGCACAAACGGTTTTAAACATGCTATCCAATGTTCCAATTTCACATTTACAATACTTAGTACGTATTGTAGCATTCTGATCTCATTAATATTGTTGACATAATTGAAAGCACAATTTGCGCATGTTCGAACGCAAAACGTGAGCTCGTGTAAATTTGTGCACAAATGATTTGGAACATGTTATCCAATGCTTCAATTGCATGTTTACGACTCTTATGGCATATTATACAGCCTTCTAAACTCATTAATATATTTGAGACAATTGACATAACAATTGGCGCACGTTCGCGCATGTTTGAATGCGTGCACGTTTGTGCATGTTTGAACGCAAAACATCAACTCGTGCAAATTTGTGCACAAATGGTTTTAAATTTGTTAACCAACTTCCCAATTGCAGTAATTCGTATGCACTGTAGCATTCTAATCTCATTAATATAGTTCACATAATTGAAAGTACAATCTGCGCACGTTTGAACGCAAAACGTGAACTCGTGCATATTTGTGCACAAATGATTTTAAACATGTTTATCCAATGTTCAAATGCATATTCACAATACTTGGCCCATGCTATTGCATTCTGAACACTTTAATATAGTTGTGAAAAATTGAAAGCACAATTTGTGCACGTTTGTAAATGTTTGAACGAAAAATGCGAACTCGCGCAAATTTGTGCACAAACGGTTTTAAACATGTTATCCAGTGTTCCAATTTCACGCATTCACAATACTTGGTATGTACTATATCATTCTAATCTCATTAACATAGTTGACATGATTGAAAGGCACAATTCGTGCACTTTTGCGCACGTTTGAACACAAAACGTGAACTCGTGTGAATTTGTGCACAAATGATTTGGAACATGTTATCCATCGTTTCAATTTGATATTTACAACTCTTATTACATACTATAGCCATCTGAACTCATTAATATAGTTGAGATAAATGATAGCACAATTGGTGCACGTTTGCGCATGTTTGAACGCAAAACGTGAACTCGTGCATATTAGTGCACAAATGACTTCGAACATGTTATCCAACGTTCCAATTGCATATTAAAAATAAGAATTACATATTATAGCATTCTAAATAATTCAATATGGTTGACAAATTTGAAAGCGCAATGGTGCACGTTTGTACGTGTTTGAACGAAAAACGTCAACTCGTGCACAAATGGTTTTAGACATGTTATCCAATTTCCCAATTGCACATTTACAGTAATTTTTACATATTATATAGCATTCTAATCTCATTAATATAGTTGACATAATTGCAACCACAATTTGTGCACGTTTGCGCATGTTTGAACGCAAAACGTGAACTCGTGCATATTTGTGAGCAAATCATTTTAAACATGTTATCCAATGTTCCAAATTCATATTTACAATACTCAACACATGTTATTACCTTCTAAACTCTTTAATATAGTTGACAAATTCGTTTGCGCAGTTTGTGCACGCTTGTACATGTTTGAACGAAAAAAACATGAGCTCGTGCAAATTTGTGCACGAATGGTTTTAAACTTGTTATCCAATTTTCCAATTGCACATTTACAGTGCTTTGCGTGCATTATAGCAATCTAATCTCATTAATATAGTTGACATGATTGAAAGCACAATTTGTGCACATTTGCGCATGTTCGAACGCAAAACGTGAACTCGTGTAAATTTGTGCACAGATGATTTGGAACATGTTATCCAATGTTTCAATTGCATGTTTACAGCTCCTATGGCATATTATGGCCTGCTGAACTCATCAATATATTTGAGATGATTGACAGAACAATTGGTGCACTTTTGCGCACGTTTGAATGTGTGCACGTTTAGAACATGTTTGAACGAAAGGCACGAACTCGTGCGAATTTGTGCACAAACGGTTTTAAACATGCTATCCAATGTTCCAATTTCACATTTACAATACTTAGTACGTATTGTAGCATTCTGATCTCATTAATATTGTTGACATAATTGAAAGCACAATTTGCGCATGTTCGAACGCAAAACGTGAGCTCGTGTAAATTTGTGCACAAATGATTTGGAACATGTTATCCAATGCTTCAATTGCATGTTTACGACTCTTATGGCATATTATACAGCCTTCTAAACTCATTAATATATTTGAGACAATTGACATAACAATTGGCGCACGTTCGCGCATGTTTGAATGCGTGCACGTTTGTGCATGTTTGAACGCAAAACATCAACTCGTGCAAATTTGTGCACAAATGGTTTTAAATTTGTTAACCAACTTCCCAATTGCAGTAATTCGTATGCACTGTAGCATTCTAATCTCATTAATATAGTTCACATAATTGAAAGTACAATCTGCGCACGTTTGAACGCAAAACGTGAACTCGTGCATATTTGTGCACAAATGATTTTAAACATGTTTATCCAATGTTCAAATGCATATTCACAATACTTGGCCCATGCTATTGCATTCTGAACACTTTAATATAGTTGTGAAAAATTGAAAGCACAATTTGTGCACGTTTGTAAATGTTTGAACGAAAAATGCGAACTCGCGCAAATTTGTGCACAAACGGTTTTAAACATGTTATCCAGTGTTCCAATTTCACGCATTCACAATACTTGGTATGTACTATATCATTCTAATCTCATTAACATAGTTGACATGGTTGAAAGGCACAATTCGTGCACTTTTGCGCACGTTTGAACACAAAACGTGAACTCGTGTGAATTTGTGCACAAATGATTTGGAACATGTTATCCATCGTTTCAATTTGATATTTACAACTCTTATTACATACTATAGCCATCTGAACTCATTAATATAGTTGAGATAAATGATAGCACAATTGGTGCACGTTTGCGCATGTTTGAACGCAAAACGTGAACTCGTGCATATTAGTGCACAAATGACTTCGAACATGTTATCCAACGTTCCAATTGCATATTAAAAATAAGAATTACATATTATAGCATTCTAAATAATTCAATATGGTTGACAAATTTGAAAGCGCAATGGTGCACGTTTGTACGTGTTTGAACGAAAAACGTCAACTCGTGCACAAATGGTTTTAGACATGTTATCCAATTTCCCAATTGCACATTTACAGTAATTTTTACATATTATATAGCATTCTAATCTCATTAATATAGTTGACATAATTGCAACCACAATTTGTGCACGTTTGCGCATGTTTGAACGCAAAACGTGAACTCGTGCATATTTGTGAGCAAATCATTTTAAACATGTTATCCAATGTTCCAAATTCATATTTACAATACTCAACACATGTTATTACCTTCTAAACTCTTTAATATAGTTGACAAATTCGTTTGCGCAGTTTGTGCACGCTTGTACATGTTTGAACGAAAAAACATGAGCTCGTGCAAATTTGTGCACGAATGGTTTTAAACTTGTTATCCAATTTTCCAATTGCACATTTACAGTGCTTTGCGTGCATTGTAGCAATCTAATCTCATTAATATAGTTGACATGATTGAAAGCACAATTTGTGCACATTTGCGCATGTTCGAACGCAAAACGTGAACTCGTGTAAATTTGTGCACAGATGATTTGGAACATGTTATCCAATGTTTCAATTGCATGTTTACAGCTCCTATGGCATATTATGGCCTGCTGAACTCATCAATATATTTGAGATGATTGACAGAACAATTGGTGCACTTTTGCGCACGTTTGAATGTGTGCACGTTTAGAACATGTTTGAACGAAAGGCACGAACTCGTGCGAATTTGTGCACAAACGGTTTTAAACATGCTATCCAATGTTCCAATTTCACATTTACAATACTTAGTACGTATTGTAGCATTCTGATCTCATTAATATTGTTGACATAATTGAAAGCACAATTTGCGCATGTTCGAACGCAAAACGTGAGCTCGTGTAAATTTGTGCACAAATGATTTGGAACATGTTATCCAATGCTTCAATTGCATGTTTACGACTCTTATGGCATATTATACAGCCTTCTAAACTCATTAATATATTTGAGACAATTGACATAACAATTGGCGCACGTTCGCGCATGTTTGAATGCGTGCACGTTTGTGCATGTTTGAACGCAAAACATCAACTCGTGCAAATTTGTGCACAAATGGTTTTAAATTTGTTAACCAACTTCCCAATTGCAGTAATTCGTATGCACTGTAGCATTCTAATCTCATTAATATAGTTCACATAATTGAAAGTACAATCTGCGCACGTTTGAACGCAAAACGTGAACTCGTGCATATTTGTGCACAAATGATTTTAAACATGTTTATCCAATGTTCAAATGCATATTCACAATACTTGGCCCATGCTATTGCATTCTGAACACTTTAATATAGTTGTGAAAAATTGAAAGCACAATTTGTGCACGTTTGTAAATGTTTGAACGAAAAATGCGAACTCGCGCAAATTTGTGCACAAACGGTTTTAAACATGTTATCCAGTGTTCCAATTTCACGCATTCACAATACTTGGTATGTACTATATCATTCTAATCTCATTAACATAGTTGACATGATTGAAAGGCACAATTCGTGCACTTTTGCGCACGTTTGAACACAAAACGTGAACTCGTGTGAATTTGTGCACAAATGATTTGGAACATGTTATCCATCGTTTCAATTTGATATTTACAACTCTTATTACATACTATAGCCATCTGAACTCATTAATATAGTTGAGATAAATGATAGCACAATTGGTGCACGTTTGCGCATGTTTGAACGCAAAACGTGAACTCGTGCATATTAGTGCACAAATGACTTCGAACATGTTATCCAACGTTCCAATTGCATATTAAAAATAAGAATTACATATTATAGCATTCTAAATAATTCAATATGGTTGACAAATTTGAAAGCGCAATGGTGCACGTTTGTACGTGTTTGAACGAAAAACGTCAACTCGTGCACAAATGGTTTTAGACATGTTATCCAATTTCCCAATTGCACATTTACAGTAATTTTTACATATTATATAGCATTCTAATCTCATTAATATAGTTGACATAATTGCAACCACAATTTGTGCACGTTTGCGCATGTTTGAACGCAAAACGTGAACTCGTGCATATTTGTGAGCAAATCATTTTAAACATGTTATCCAATGTTCCAAATTCATATTTACAATACTCAACACATGTTATTACCTTCTAAACTCTTTAATATAGTTGACAAATTCGTTTGCGCAGTTTGTGCACGCTTGTACATGTTTGAACGAAAAAACATGAGCTCGTGCAAATTTGTGCACGAATGGTTTTAAACTTGTTATCCAATTTTCCAATTGCACATTTACAGTGCTTTGCGTGCATTATAGCAATCTAATCTCATTAATATAGTTGACATGATTGAAAGCACAATTTGTGCACATTTGCGCATGTTCGAACGCAAAACGTGAACTCGTGTAAATTTGTGCACAGATGATTTGGAACATGTTATCCAATGTTTCAATTGCATGTTTACAGCTCCTATGGCATATTATGGCCTGCTGAACTCATCAATATATTTGAGATGATTGACAGAACAATTGGTGCACTTTTGCGCACGTTTGAATGTGTGCACGTTTAGAACATGTTTGAACGAAAGGCACGAACTCGTGCGAATTTGTGCACAAACGGTTTTAAACATGCTATCCAATGTTCCAATTTCACATTTACAATACTTAGTACGTATTGTAGCATTCTGATCTCATTAATATTGTTGACATAATTGAAAGCACAATTTGCGCATGTTCGAACGCAAAACGTGAGCTCGTGTAAATTTGTGCACAAATGATTTGGAACATGTTATCCAATGCTTCAATTGCATGTTTACGACTCTTATGGCATATTATACAGCCTTCTAAACTCATTAATATATTTGAGACAATTGACATAACAATTGGCGCACGTTCGCGCATGTTTGAATGCGTGCACGTTTGTGCATGTTTGAACGCAAAACATCAACTCGTGCAAATTTGTGCACAAATGGTTTTAAATTTGTTAACCAACTTCCCAATTGCAGTATGATGGGAATTGTAGGTTTCATCAATTAACTCCCCAATAGCAAGAATACTATGATAAGTTGAATTGAAAGAAAACTAGAAATTACCAATTTTAATCCACAAATTCGGATCGTTCAAAGATTGAAGTAAGAAGATAGATGCTACTTAACCCCTTTACCAACAAGGATAAAGATACTAAGATAGACTTTGAATTTCCTCTTATGCCACAAACAAGAATGTTTGATAAATAACAAGAAAACAAAGATTTAGATTTTGACACCACAAGCTAGAATAAAGCTTGATAAGTCACAAAGTTTATGCAAGAAATTAAAGACAAAATTCCTCACAATAAAACTCAAACAAAGTTATAATTCATATATCAAATTCATTCATGCTACAAAAGAAAGAAAAGGACTTGTTTATATAGAGTACAAGTCCATGCTCACACTACTAAAATAGACTCACACACATAGGATTACTTTTACTCTTAAATGGCCTTAATAACCATTACCCACATTAATAGCCATTACTTAGTATTGATTACCCCATTAACTTTAGTAACCACTACCCATAATAATAGCCATTACTTGGTATTAATTACCCTATTAAGTTGTATATGGTGGCTACATGTAACCCTAATTGTTATTAACACAAAAACAAGTTAAATATTATTCCTTGGGCCTCCATGGATGCCTTATTGGGCTGAAATTCGTGGGCTTTCCAAATGTCCTTAATTAAACCCAATATGGCTTCTTGAAGCTTCTTGGATTTGGACCTTGTGATTGGGCCTTCTTGTACTATTAATGGATCTTGGATCTCTTTAGGCTTTGAACTTGGATTCACATCATTCCCCCTTTCTTCAAAAGGATTTGTCCTCAAATCAGCTCCATCATCTTTATCACCTAAATCAAACAAAGACAAGTCACTAACATTAAAAGTAGCACTAACATTGCCATACTCACTTGGAAGTTCTAGCTTGTAGGCATTGTTGTTGATGCGTTGAAGCACTTTAAAAGGACCATCTCCTCTTGGCATAAGCTTTGATTTCCTTTGGTTAGGAAATCTTTCCTTCCTCAAGTGCACCCACACCCAATCTCTGGGCTCAAAAATGACTTGCTTCCTCCCCTTGTTGTGTTGCTTTTCATATTGGAGTGTCTTCTTCTCAATGTTTGCACGCACCCTCTCATGCAAAGTCTTGATGAAATCAGCTTTTTGTTTCCCCTCTAGATTAGCTTTGTCCAATGGCAATGGTAGCAAATCTAATGGAGTCATTGGGTTGAATCCATACACAACTTCAAATGGTGAGCAATTTGTTGAACCATGCACACTCCTATTGTAAGCAAATTCCACATGTGGCAAACATTCTTCCCAATTCTTCAGATTTCTTTGGATGACAGCCCTCAAAAGTGTTGAAAGTGTCCTATTGACCACCTCCGTTTGTCCATCCGTTTGTGGATGACAAGTTGTAGAATACAAAAGCTTTGTCCCCATCTTTCCCCAAAGAGTCTTCCAAAAGTGACTTAGGAATTTGACATCCCTATCACTCACAATGGTCCTTGGTACTCCATGTAGCCTAACAATCTCCTTGAAGAATAGATTGGCAATATGGGTTGCATCATCCGTCTTGTGACATGGAATGAAATGTGCCATTTTGCTAAACCTGTCCACAACAACAAAAATGGAATCTCTCCCTCCCTTGGACCTAGGTAATCCTAAAACAAAATCCATAGAAATGTCTACCCAAGGTTCATTTGGTATGGTAAGAGGTGTATACAAACCATGAGGCATTGCTTTGGATTTGGCTTGTTTGCAAGTAATGCATTTCTCACAAATTCTCTTAACATCCCTTTTCATGTGTGGCCAAAAGAAATGGTTACCCAACACATCCAAAGTTTTCTTAATTCCAAAATGCCCCATTAAACCTCCGCTATGTGCCTCTCTCACAAGTAACTCTCTTAAAGAACTTTGTGGCACACACAATTTGTTTTCCCGAAAAAGAAAACCATCAAACTTATAGAACTTATCAAAACCCCCTTTCTCACATGCCCCATAAACATTAGCAAAATCAGGATCATTAGAATAAAGATCTTTGATGTATTCAAATCCTAATAATTTTGCATCAAGTTTAGAGATCAAGGCATACCTTCTTGACAATGCATCGGCCACCACATTTTCTTTCCCTTGCTTGTACTTAATGATGTACGGAAAGGATTCAATGAATTCCACCCATTTTGCATGTCTCTTGTTGAGCTTTCCTTGTCCTTTGAGATACTTCAAGGATTCATGGTCAGTGTGAATTATGAATTCTTTGTAACCAAGGTAATGCTGCCATGTCCTTAGAACCCTCACCAATGCATAGAACTCCTTGTCATATGTAGGGTAGTTTAGACTTGCTCCACTTAGCTTTTCGCTAAAGAATGCTATGGGCTTGCCTTCTTGCATCAAAACTCCTCCAATACCTATGCCACTTGCATCGCACTCAATCTCAAAAGGTTTAGTAAAATTTGGCAAAGATAACAAGGGTGCAGAACTTAATTTGTCTTTTAGCAAGTTAAAAGCCTCATCTTGTTCAATTCCCCACTTAAAACCAACATTCTTTTTGATGCATTCAGTTAAAGGTGCAGCTATGGTAGAAAATTTTTTAATGAACCTTCTATAAAAGCTAGCTAAACCATGAAAGCTTCTTGCATCACTTACACTTGTGGGTGTTGGCCATTCTCTAATTACTTTTACCTTTTCTTGATCAACATGAATGCCCTTGTCATTGACAATATATCCAAGAAAAGTAATTTCACTAGTGCAAAAACAACATTTCTTTAGATTAGCATACAACTTTTCTTCTCTAAGCACATCAAAAACACAAGTCAAATGTTGTACATGCTCATCTAAATTTTTGCTATAAACCAAGATATCATCAAAATAGACAACAACAAATTTGCCTATGAATGCTCTTAAAACATGATTCATCAATCTCATGAAAGTGCTTGGTGCATTAGTTAAACCAAAAGGCATTACTAACCACTCATATAAACCATGTTTAGTTTTAAAAGCTGTTTTCCATTCATCACCTTCTCTCATTCTAATTTGATGATAACCAGATTTCAAATCAATTTTTGAAAACAAATATGAACCATGCAATTCATCCAACATGTCATCTAGCCTAGGAATGGGATGTCTATACTTCACCGTGATTTTGTTGATGGCACGACAATCAACACACATCCTCCAAGTTCCATCTTTCTTAGGCACTAACAAGATGGGTACGGCACATGGACTCATGCTTTCACGAACATAACCCTTCTCCATAAGCTCACTCACTTGCTTTTGGATTTCCTTGGTCTCCTCCGGATTACATCTATATGCTGGTCTATTTGGAATGCTTGCTCCAGGTATGAAATCAATTTGGTGCTCAATGCCTCTTTTAGGTGGCAAACCATTTAGAATTTCTTCTGGGAATAAATCTTCATAAACCTGCAAAAGATCAACAACAACACTAGGCAAACCATTGGTTATTTCATTAGAAATATGCAAAATCTCCTTGTACATAAGTACAAGCATGTGTTGCCTCAAAAGCATAGCTTCCTTCACATCACTCATTTTTGCATAAACACTCATTTTTCTTTCATTTGAACCTTCCTTGTTTTCTCTCACCATGTGTTTCCCATTTTGGTCAAGAGAATTGGAATTTTTAGGTTCACTCATCTCACCTTTTTCTTTACTCTCAAAGGTTTCCCTTCCCAAAGAATTTCCCAATGAAGAACCCATTTCTTCATATTGTTGCTTGATGCGCATTTGGTCTTCAAAAATCTGTTTTGGAGTTAATGGTCCAAGGTTAAACCTTTTTCCATCCATAGTCAAAGTATACATATTTTTGAATCCATCATGATTAGCCCTTCTATCATATTGCCAAGGTCTCCCCAACAACATATGTCCGGCCAACATTGGTAACACATCACACAACACCTCATCCTTATATCTACCAATTTGAAAAGAAATTAGAACTTGCTTATTTACCTTTACAACTCCACTTTCATTAAGCCATTGCAACTTGTATGGTCTTGGGTGCTTGGTAGTAGGCAACTTCAATTTCTCCACTAGCAAAGTGCTTGCTACATTAGTACAACTTCCACTATCCACAATCATGTTGCACAACTTGTTAGAAATCAAACAATGAGTATGAAACAAATTTTCCCTTTGCTCCATATGGACATCATGTTTATTTTGCAAACTCAATGTTCTTTGAACAACAAGATTATCTCCTTTAGCACATTCAACATCACTACAATCTTCTAAAGAAGGCATATCATCATCACTATCCCCCTCACTCTCCGATTCAATATCACCATCCCTTAGAATCATAGCTCTCTTATTTGGACATTCCCTAGCAATGTGCCCATGACCCAAACACTTAAAACATTTGATTCCCCTAGTTTGGGCTGGTTGATTCTCACCCTTTCCCTTATTACCCAAGTCAATTTTAGGTTTATTTTCTTCCACTTTTGACTTGTTAAAAGGTTTATCATCCTTTTTCCCCCAAGAAGTTTTCCAAGAAGAAGAAGAACCCACATTTGGTTTAGAATCATACCTCTTTCCTTTCAATTGCCTTTCCACTTTCATGGCCAAATTCACCATATCTTCAATCTCCACATAATGTTGCAAATCAACAACATCAGCAATGTTTTTGTTTAGCCCTCTCAAAAACCTTGCCATGGTAGCTTCACGATCTTCTACCACATTTGCTCTAATCATAGCCTTCTCCATTTCTTTGTGATACTCCTCCACACTCATGGATCCTTGAATTAGAGTTTGTAACCTTTGATGAAGCTCTCTATAGTAGTAGCTTGGAACAAACCTCTTTCTCATGATTTGCTTCATTTCCCTCCAAGACTCCACGGGTCTTTCTCCATATCTACGTCTTTCCTTGCAAAATTGATCCCACCAAACAATTGCATAATCACTAAACTCAACAGCGGCAAGTTTTACCTTTTTCTCCTCCGAATAATTGTGACATTCGAAGATGAGTTCCACTTTCCTCTCCCATTCAAGGTACACATCTGGATCATTTCTTCCTTGGAATGAAGGAATCTTCATTTTGATGCTTCCAAGGTTGCGATCAACATCATCTTTAGGACGTCCTCTCCTAGCTTGTCTCCTAGGATTGATTTGTTGTCCCACCAAGGTGACTTGATCATCATCCAATTCATCCTCTCCTTCATAGTCCTCTTGGTCAATTGGTGGACGTCTCCTTTCTTTAGGCTCTCCTTGTAATTGGTTAAGGATGCCATCATGCCTCTCCAATTTCTCATTGACTCCCGCCATCATGTTAAACATTCTTTCGAATTGTTGTTGCATAGCTTGAATCACATGATCATTTGTAGAAGAAGAACTTGTGTCTTTTGACATGATTGTAAAACCTAAAATTTTAACAAAAGAAAATAGAAAAAAAAAAACAATCTCACAACACTCCCTCACGTGTTTCACTCAAAATTGATGTATACCACTCGTGTTTACACTCAATTTTGGCTTTTTCTCTAATGATGTCACACTCTTGCCTTTTACCTCTCAAATTTGCCTTTTGATTTCTTAGATGAACTAAGTTTCTCAATCAAACAAAATTCAAGAATGTAGTAATCAATGATAAAAAAAAATAAGGTAGGCTAACAAGAAAATAATAAGGTAGGCTTAAAGAAAAGAACAATTTGTAACAAATAGGCTAATAGAAATGAAAAACAAAGATAGATTATCAAAGAACACAAAGAGACAGAATTATAAAGATAGATCTCAATGGAATATGAAGAGTCAATTTTTTTTTTTTTAATGTAAACTGAGATATAACATAGGAATATCAAAGATAACATATACTTTTTTTTTTTATGGACGAATTTTTTTTTTTTTTTTTTTATGGACGAAATTTTTTTTTTTTTTTTTTTTGATATCTGCAAACAAAATCTTGAGATAAGAAGAATAAAGATTAAAAAAAATAACAAGAATAATAGATAACAAGAAAGGTGCAAAATATAAGATGAACACAAGATATTGAGAACTAAAAGATAGTTTTGGATACGCAAACCTCAATCTTGAGCCAATGCTCTGATACCACTTATGATGGGAATTGTAGGTTTCATCAATTAACTCCCCAATAGCAAGAATACTATGATAAGTTGAATTGAAAGAAAACTAGAAATTACCAATTTTAATCCACAAATTCGGATCGTTCAAAGATTGAAGTAAGAAGATAGATGCTACTTAACCCCTTTACCAACAAGGATAAAGATACTAAGATAGACTTTGAATTTCCTCTTATGCCACAAACAAGAATGTTTGATAAATAACAAGAAAACAAAGATTTAGATTTTGACACCACAAGCTAGAATAAAGCTTGATAAGTCACAAAGTTTATGCAAGAAATTAAAGACAAAATTCCTCACAATAAAACTCAAACAAAGTTATAATTCATATATCAAATTCATTCATGCTACAAAAGAAAGAAAAGGACTTGTTTATATAGAGTACAAGTCCATGCTCACACTACTAAAATAGACTCACACACATAGGATTACTTTTACTCTTAAATGGCCTTAATAACCATTACCCACATTAATAGCCATTACTTAGTATTGATTACCCCATTAACTTTAGTAACCACTACCCATAATAATAGCCATTACTTGGTATTAATTACCCTATTAAGTTGTATATGGTGGCTACATGTAACCCTAATTGTTATTAACACAAAAACAAGTTAAATATTATTCCTTGGGCCTCCATGGATGCCTTATTGGGCTGAAATTCGTGGGCTTTCCAAATGTCCTTAATTAAACCCAATATGGCTTCTTGAAGCTTCTTGGATTTGGACCTTGTGATTGGGCCTTCTTGTACTATTAATGGATCTTGGATCTCTTTAGGCTTTGAACTTGGATTCACATCATTCATCAATTAACTCCCCAATAGCAAGAATACTATGATAAGTTGAATTAGAAGAAAACTAGAAATTACCAATTTAATCCACAAATTTGGATCGTTCAAAGATTGAAGTAAGAAGATAGATGCTATTTAACCCCTTTACCAACAAGGATAAAGATACTAAGATAGACTTTGAATTTCCTCTTATGCCACAAACAAGAAAGTTTGATAAATAAAAAGAAAACAAAGATTTAGATTTTGACACCACAAGCTAGAATAAAGCTTGATAAGTCACAAAGTTTATGCAAGAAATTAAAGACAAAATTCCTCACAATAAAACTCAAACAAAGTTATAATTCATATATCAAATTCATTCATGCTACAAAAGAAAGAAAAAGACTTGTTTATATAGAGTACAAGTCCATGCTCACACTACTAAAATAGACTCACACACATAGGATTACTTTTACTTTTAAATGGCCTTAATAACCATTACCCACATTAATAGCCATTACTTGGTATTGATTACCCCATTAACTTTAATAACCACTACCTATAATAATAGCCATTACTTGGTATTAATTACCATATTAACTTGTATATGGTGGCTACATGTAACCCTAACTGTTATTAACACAAAAATAAGTTAAATATTATTCCTTGGGCCTCCATGGATGCCTTATTGGGCTGAAATTCTTGGGCTTTCCAAATGTCCTTAATTAAACCCAATATGGCTTCTTGAAGCTTCTTGGATTTGGACCTTGTGATTGGGCCTTCTTGTACTATTAATGGATCTTGGATCTCTTTAGGCTTTGAACTTGGATTCACATCATTCCCCCTTTCTTCAAAAGGATTTGTCCTCAAATCAGCTCCATCATCTTTATCACCTAAATCAAACAAAGACAAGTCACTAACATTAAAAGTAGCACTAACATTGCCATACTCACTTGGAAGTTCTAGCTTGTAGGCATTGTTGTTGATGCGTTGAAGCACTTTAAAAGGACCATCTCCTCTTGGCATAAGCTTTGATTTCCTTTGGTTAGGAAATCTTTCCTTCCTCAAGTGCACCCACACCCAATCTCCGGGCTCAAAAATGACTTGCTTCCTCCCCTTGTTGTGTTGCTTTTCATATTGGAGTGTCTTCTTCTCAATGTTTGCACGCACCCTCTCATGCAAAGTCTTGATGAACTCAGCTTTTTGTTTCCCCTCTAGATTAGCTTTGTCCAATGGCAATGGTAGCAAATCTAATGGAGTCATTGGGTTGAATCCATACACAACTTCAAATGGTGAGCAATTTGTTGAACCATGCACACTCCTATTGTAAGCAAATTCCACATGTGGCAAACATTCTTCCCAATTCTTCAGATTTCTTTGGATGACAGCCCTCAAAAGTGTTGAAAGTGTCCTATTGACCACCTCCGTTTGTCCATCCGTTTGTGGATGACAAGTTGTAGAATACAAAAGCTTTGTCCCCATCTTTCCCCAAAGAGTCTTCCAAAAGTGACTTAGGAATTTGACATCCCTATCACTCACAATGGTCCTTGGCACTCCATGTAGCCTAACAATCTCCTTGAAGAATAGATTGGCAATATGGGTTGCATCATTCGTCTTGTGACATGGAATGAAATGTGCCATTTTGCTAAACCTGTCCACAACAACAAAAATGGAATCTCTCCCTCCCTTGGACCTAGGTAATCCTAAAACAAAATCCATAGAAATGTCTACCCAAGGTTCATTTGGTATGGTAAGAGGTGTATACAAACCATGAGGCATTGCTTTGGATTTGGCTTGTTTGCAAGTAATGCATTTCTCACAAATTCTCTTAACATCCCTTTTCATGTGTGGCCAAAAGAAATGGTCACCCAACACATCCAAAGTTTTCTTAATCCCAAAATGCCCCATTAAACCTCCGCTATGTGCCTCTCTCACAAGTAACTCTCTTAAAGAACTTTGTGGCACACACAATTTGTTTTCCCGAAAAAGAAAACCATCAAACTTATAGAACTTATCAAAACCCCCTTTCTCACATGCCCCATAAACATTAGCAAAATCAGGATCATTAGAATAAAGATCTTTGATGTATTCAAATCCTAATAATTTTGCATCAAGTTTAGAGATCAAGGCATACCTTCTTGACAATGCATCGGCCACCACATTTTCTTTCCCTTGCTTGTACTTAATGATGTACGGAAAGGATTCAATGAATTCCACCCATTTTGCATGTCTCTTGTTGAGCTTTCCTTGTCCTTTGAGATACTTCAAGGACTCATGGTCAGTGTGAATTATGAATTCTTTGTAACCAAGGTAATGCTGCCATGTCCTTAGAACCCTCACCAATGCATAGAACTCCTTATCATATGTAGGGTAGTTTAGACTTGCTCCACTTAGCTTTTCACTAAAGAATGCTATGGGCTTGCCTTCTTGCATCAAAACTCCTCCAATACCTATGCCACTTGCATCGCACTCAATCTCAAAAGGTTTAGTAAAATTTGGCAAAGATAACAAGGGTGCAGAACTTAATTTGTCTTTTAGCAAGTTAAAAGCCTCATCTTGTTCAATTCCCCACTTAAAACCAACATTCTTTTTGATGCATTCAGTTAAAGGTGCAGCTATGGTAGAAAATTTTTTAATGAACCTTCTATAAAAGCTAGCTAAACCATGAAAGCTTCTTGCATCACTTACACTTGTGGGTGTTGGCCATTCTCTAATTACTTTTACCTTTTCTTGATCAACATGAATGCCCTTGTCATTGACAATATATCCAAGAAAAGTAATTTCATTAGTGCAAAAACAGCATTTCTTTAGATTAGCATACAACTTCTCTTCTCTAAGCACATCAAAAACACAAGTCAAATGTTGTACATGCTCATCTAAATTTTTGCTATAAACCAAGATATCATCAAAATAGACAACAACAAATTTGCCTATGAATGCTCTTAAAACATGATTCATCAACCTCATGAAAGTGCTTGGTGCATTAGTTAAACCAAAAGGCATTACTAACCACTCATATAAACCATGTTTAGTTTTAAAAGCTGTTTTCCATTCATCACCTTCTCTCATTCTAATTTGATGATAACCAGATTTCAAATCAATTTTTGAAAACAAATATGAACCATGCAATTCATCCAACATGTCATCTAGCCTAGGAATGGGATGTCTATACTTCACTGTGATTTTGTTGATGGCACGACAATCAACACACATCCTCCAAGTTCCATCTTTCTTAGGCACTAACAAGACGGGTACGGCACATGGACTCATGCTTTCACGAACATAACCCTTCTCCATAAGCTCACTCACTTGCTTTTGGATTTCCTTGGTCTCCTCTGGATTACATCTATATGCTGGTCTATTTGGAATGCTTGCTCCAGGTATGAAATCAATTTGGTGCTCAATGCCTCTTTTAGGTGGCAAACCATTTGGAATTTCTTCTGGAAATAAATCTTCATAAACCTGCAAAAGATCAACAACAACACTAGGCAAACCATTGGTTATTTCATTAGAAATATGCAAAATCTCCTTGTACATAAGTACAAGCATTTGTTGCCTCAAAAGCATAGCTTCCTTCACATCACTCATTTTTGCATAAACACTCATTTTTCTTTCATTTGAACCTTCCTTGTTTTCTCTCACCATGTGTTTCCCATTTTGGTCAAGAGAATTGGAATTTTTAGGTTCACTCATCTCACCTTTTTCTTTACTCTCAAATGTTTCCCTTCCCAAAGAATTTCCCAATGAAGAACCCATTTCTTCATATTGTTGCTTGATGCGCATTTGGTCTTCAAAAATCTGTTTTGGAGTTAATGGTCCAAGGTTAAACCTTTTTCCATCCATAGTCAAAGTATACATATTTTTGAATCCATCATGATTAGCCCTTCTATCATATTGCCAAGGTCTCCCCAACAACATATGTTCGGCCAACATTGGTAACACATCACACAACACCTCATCCTTATATCTACCAATTTGAAAAGAAATTAGAACTTGCTTATTTACCTTTACAACTCCACTTTCATTAAGCCATTGCAACTTGTATGGTCTTGGGTGCTTGGTAGTAGGCAACTTCAATTTCTCCACTAGCAAAGTGCTTGCTACATTAGTACAACTTCCACTATCCACAATCATGTTGCACAACTTGTTAGAAATCAAACAATGAGTAGGAAACAAATTTTCCCTTTGCTCCCTATTGACATCATGTTTATTTTGCAAACTCAATGTTCTTTGAACAACAAGATTATCTCCCTTAGCACATTCAACATCACTACAATCTTCTAAAGAAGGCATATCATCATCACTATCCCCCTCACTCTCTGATTCAATATCACCATCCCTTAGAATCATAGCTCTCTTATTTGGACATTCCCTAGCAATGTGCCCATGACCCAAACACTTAAAACATTTGATTCCCCTAGTTTGGGCTGGTTGATTCTCACCCTTTCCCTTATTACCCAAGTCAATTTTAGGTTTATTTTCTTCCACTTTTGACTTGTTAAAAGGTTTATCATCCTTTTTCCCCCAAGAAGTTTTCCAAGAAGAAGAAGAACCCACATTTGGTTTAGAATCATACCTCTTTCCTTTCAATTGCCTTTCCACTTTCATGGCCAAATTCACCATATCTTCAATCTCCACATAATGTTGCAAATCAACAACATCAGCAATATTTTTGTTTAGCCCTCTTAAGAACCTTGCCATGGTAGCTTCACGATCTTCTACCACATTTGCTCTAATCATAGCCTTCTCCATTTCTTTGTGATACTCCTCCACACTCATGGATCCTTGAATTAGAGTTTGTAACCTTTGATGAAGCTCTCTATAGTAGTGGCTTGGAACAAACCTCTTTCTCATGATTTGCTTCATTTCCCTCCAAGACTCCACGGGTCTTTCTCCATATCTACGTCTTTCCTTGCAAAATTGATCCCACCAAACAATTGCATAATCACTAAACTCAACAGCGGCAAGTTTTACCTTTTTCTCCTCCGAATAATTGTGACATTCGAAGATGAGTTCCACTTTCCTCTCCCATTCAAGGTACACATCTGGATCATTTCTTCCTTGGAATGAAGGAATCTTCATTTTGATGCTTCCAAGGTTGCGATCAACATCATCTTTAGGACGTCCTCTCCTAGCTTGTCTCCTAGGATAGATTTGTTGTCCCACCAAGGTGACTTGATCATCATCCAATTCATCCTCTCCTTCATAGTCCTCTTGGTCAATTGGTGGACGTCTCCTTTCTTTAGGCTCTCCTTGTAATTGGTTAAGGATGCCATCATGCCTCTCCAATTTCTCATTGACTCCCGCCATCATGTTAAACATTCTTTCGAATTGTTGTTGCATAGCTTGAATCACATGATCATTTGTAGAAGAAGAACTTGTGTCTTTTGACATGATTGTAAAACCTAAAATTTTAACAAAAGAAAATAGAAAGAAACAATCTCACAACACTCCCTCACGTGTTTCACTCAAAATTGATGTATACCACTCGTGTTTACACTCAATTTTGGCTTTTTCTCTAATGATGTCACACTCTTGCCTTTTACCTCTCAAATTTGCCTTTTGATTTCTTAGATGAACTAAGTTTCTCAATCAAACAAATTTCAAGAATGTAGTAATCAATGATAAAAAAAAAATAAGGTAGGCTAACAAGAAAATAATAAGGTAGACTTAAAGAAAAGAACAATTTGTAACAAATAGGCTAATAGAAATGAAAAACAAAGATAGATTATCAAAGAACACAAAGAGACAGAATTATAAAGATCATCAAAGAACACAAAGAGACGGAATTATAAAGATCATCAAAGAACACAAAGAGACAGAATTATAAAGATAGATCTCAATGGAATATGAAGAGTCAATTTTTTTTTTTTTAATGTAAACTGAGATCTAACATAGGAATATCAAAGATAACATATACTTTTTTTATGGACGAATTTTTCTTTTTTTTTTTTTTTTTTTTTTGATATATGCACGAATTGAAAGGTATCACAAAAATCTCAAAGATAACAACTTTTTTTTTTTTTTTTTGATATCTGCAAACAAAATCTTGAGATAAGAAGAATAAAGATAAAAAAAATAACAAGAATAATAGATAGCAAGAAAGGTGCAAAATATAAGATGAACACAAGATATTGAGAACTAAAAGATAGTTTTGGATACGCAAACCTCAATCTTGAGCCAATGCTCTGATACCACTTATGATGGGAATTGTAGTTTTCATCAATTAACTCCCCAATAGCAAGAATACTATGATAAGTTGAATTAGAAGAAAACTAGAAATTACCAATTTAATCCACAAATTTGGATCGTTCAAAGATTGAAGTAAGAAGATAGATGCTACTTAACCCCTTTACCAACAAGGATAAAGATACTAAGATAGACTTTGAATTTCCTCTTATGCCACAAACAAGAAAGTTTGATAAATAAAAAGAAAACAAAGATTTAGATTTTGACACCACAAGCTAGAATAAAGCTTGATAAGTCACAAAGTTTATGCAAGAAATTAAAGACAAAATTCCTCACAATAAAACTCAAACAAAGTTATAATTCATATATCAAATTCATTCATGCTACAAAAGAAAGAAAAAGACTTGTTTATATAGAGTACAAGTCCATGCTCACACTACTAAAATAGACTCACACACATAGGATTACTTTTACTTTTAAATGGCCTTAATAACCATTACCCACATTAATAGCCATTACTTGGTATTGATTACCCCATTAACTTTAATAACCACTACCTATAATAATAGCCATTACTTGGTATTAATTACCATATTAACTTGTATATGGTGGCTACATGTAACCCTAACTGTTATTAACACAAAAATAAGTTAAATATTATTCCTTGGGCCTCCATGGATGCCTTATTGGGCTGAAATTCTTGGGCTTTCCAAATGTCCTTAATTAAACCCAATATGGCTTCTTGAAGCTTCTTGGATTTGGACCTTGTGATTGGGCCTTCTTGTACTATTAATGGATACGCAACTTTTTTTTATCATTGATTACTACATTCTTGAATTTTGTTTGATGGAGAAACTTAGTTAATTTAAGAAATCAAAAGGCAAATTTGAGAGGTAAAAGGCAAGAGTGTGAGATCATTAGAGAAAAAGCCAAAATTGAGTGTAAACACGAGTGGTATACATCAATTTTGAGTGAAACACGTGAGGGAGTGTTGTGAGATTGTTTTTTTTTCTATTTTCTTTTGTTAAAATTTTAGGTTTTACAATCATGTCAAAAGACACAAGTTCTTCTTCTACAAATGATCATGTGATTCAAGCTATGCAACAACAATTCGAAAGAATGTTTAACATGATGGCAGGAGTCAATGAGAAATTGGAGAGGCATGATGGCATCCTTAACCAATTACAAGGAGAGCCTAAAGAAAGGAGACGTCCACCAATTGACCAAGAGGACTATGAAGGAGAGGATGAATTGGATGATGATCAAGTCACCTTGGTGGGACAACAAATCTATCCTAGGAGACAAGCTAGGAGAGGACGTCCTAAAGATGATGTTGATCGCAACCTTGGAAGCATCAAAATGAAGATTCCTTCATTCCAAGGAAGAAATGATCCAGATGTGTACCTTGAATGGGAGAGGAAAGTGGAACTCATCTTCGAATGTCACAATTATTCGGAGGAGAAAAAGGTAAAACTTGCCGCTGTTGAGTTTAGTGATTATGCAATTGTTTGGTGGGATCAATTTTGCAAGGAAAGACGTAGATATGGAGAAAGACCCGTGGAGTCTTGGAGGGAAATGAAGCAAATCATGAGAAAGAGGTTTGTTCCAAGCCACTACTATAGAGAGCTTCATCAAAGGTTACAAACTCTAATTCAAGGATCCATGAGTGTGGAGGAGTATCACAAAGAAATGGAGAAGGCTATGATTAGAGCAAATGTGGTAGAAGATCGTGAAGCTACCATGGCAAGGTTCTTAAGAGGGCTAAACAAAAATATTGCTGATGTTGTTGATTTGCAACATTATGTGGAGATTGAAGATATGGTGAATTTGGCCATGAAAGTGGAAAGGCAATTGAAAGGAAAGAGGTATGATTCTAAACCAAATGTGGGTTCTTCTTCTTCTTGGAAAACTTCTTGGGGGAAAAAGGATGATAAACCTTTTAACAAGTCAAAAGTGGAAGAAAATAAACCTAAAATTGACTTGGGTAATAAGGGAAAGGGTGAGAATCAACCAGCCCAAACTAGGGGAATCAAATGTTTTAAGTGTTTGGGTCATGGGCACATTGCTAGGGAATGTCCAAATAAGAGAGCTATGATTCTAAGGGATGGTGATATTGAATCAGAGAGTGAGGGGGATAGTGATGATGATATGCCTTCTTTAGAAGATTGTAGTGATGTTGAATGTGCTAAGGGAGATAATCTTGTTGTTCAAAGAACATTGAGTTTGCAAAATAAACATGATGTCCATAGGGAGCAAAGGGAAAATTTGTTTCATACTCATTGTTTGATTTCTAACAAGTTGTGCAACGTGATTGTGGATAGTGGTATCAGAGCATTGGCTCAAGATTGAGGTTTGCGTATCCAAAACTATCTTTTAGTTCTCAATATCTTGTGTTCATCTTATATTTTGCACCTTTCTTGCTATCTATTATTCTTGTTATTTTTTTTATCTTTATTCTTCTTATCTCAAGATTTTGTTTGCAGATATCAAAAAAAAAAAAAAAAAGTTGTTATCTTTGATAGCAGTAATTCGTATGCACTGTAGCATTCTAATCTCATTAATATAGTTCACATAATTGAAAGTACAATCTGCGCACGTTTGAACGCAAAACGTGAACTCGTGCATATTTGTGCACAAATGATTTTAAACATGTTTATCCAATGTTCAAATGCATATTCACAATACTTGGCCCATGCTATTGCATTCTGAACACTTTAATATAGTTGTGAAAAATTGAAAGCACAATTTGTGCACGTTTGTAAATGTTTGAACGAAAAATGCGAACTCGCGCAAATTTGTGCACAAACGGTTTTAAACATGTTATCCAGTGTTCCAATTTCACGCATTCACAATACTTGGTATGTACTATATCATTCTAATCTCATTAACATAGTTGACATGATTGAAAGGCACAATTCGTGCACTTTTGCGCACGTTTGAACACAAAACGTGAACTCATGTGAATTTGTGCACAAATGATTTGGAACATGTTATCCATCGTTTCAATTTGATATTTACAACTCTTATTAAATACTATAGCCATCTGAACTCATTAATATAGTTGAGATAAATGATAGCACAATTGGTGCACGTTTGCGCATGTTTGAACGCAAAACGTGAACTCGTGCATATTAGTGCACAAATGACTTCGAACATGTTATCCAACGTTCCAATTGCATATTAAAAATAAGAATTACATATTATAGCATTCTAAATAATTCAATATGGTTGACAAATTTGAAAGCGCAATGGTGCACGTTTGTACGTGTTTGAACGAAAAACGTCAACTCGTGCACAAATGGTTTTAGACATGTTATCCAATTTCCCAATTGCACATTTACAGTAATTTTTACATATTATATAGCATTCTAATCTCATTAATATAGTTGACATAATTGCAACCACAATTTGTGCACGTTTGCGCATGTTTGAACGCAAAACGTGAACTCGTGCATATTTGTGAGCAAATCATTTTAAACATGTTATCCAATGTTCCAAATTCATATTTACAATACTCAACACATGTTATTACCTTCTAAACTCTTTAATATAGTTGACAAATTCGTTTGCGCAGTTTGTGCACGCTTGTACATGTTTGAACGAAAAAACATGAGCTCGTGCAAATTTGTGCACGAATGGTTTTAAACTTGTTATCCAATTTTCCAATTGCACATTTACAGTGCTTTGCGTGCATTATAGCAATCTAATCTCATTAATATAGTTGACATGATTGAAAGCACAATTTGTGCACATTTGCGCATGTTCGAACGCAAAACGTGAACTCGTGTAAATTTGTGCACAGATGATTTGGAACATGTTATCCAATGTTTCAATTGCATGTTTACAGCTCCTATGGCATATTATGGCCTGCTGAACTCATCAATATATTTGAGATGATTGACAGAACAATTGGTGCACTTTTGCGCACGTTTGAATGTGTGCACGTTTAGAACATGTTTGAACGAAAGGCACGAACTCGTGCAAATTTGTGCACAAACGGTTTTAAACATGCTATCCAATGTTCCAATTTCACATTTACAATACTTAGTACGTATTGTAGCATTCTGATCTCATTAATATTGTTGACATAATTGAAAGCACAATTTGCGCATGTTCGAACGCAAAACGTGAGCTCGTGTAAATTTGTGCACAAATGATTTGGAACATGTTATCCAATGCTTCAATTGCATGTTTACGACTCTTATGGCATATTATACAGCCTTCTAAACTCATTAATATATTTGAGACAATTGACATAACAATTGGCGCACGTTCGCGCATGTTTGAATGCGTGCACGTTTGTGCATGTTTGAACGCAAAACATCAACTCGTGCAAATTTGTGCACAAATGGTTTTAAATTTGTTAACCAACTTCCCAATTGCAGTAATTCGTATGCACTGTAGCATTCTAATCTCATTAATATAGTTCACATAATTGAAAGTACAATCTGCGCACGTTTGAACGCAAAACGTGAACTCGTGCATATTTGTGCACAAATGATTTTAAACATGTTTATCCAATGTTCAAATGCATATTCACAATACTTGGCCCATGCTATTGCATTCTGAACACTTTAATATAGTTGTGAAAAATTGAAAGCACAATTTGTGCACGTTTGTAAATGTTTGAACGAAAAATGCGAACTCGCGCAAATTTGTGCACAAACGGTTTTAAACATGTTATCCAGTGTTCCAATTTCACGCATTCACAATACTTGGTATGTACTATATCATTCTAATCTCATTAACATAGTTGACATGATTGAAAGGCACAATTCGTGCACTTTTGCGCACGTTTGAACACAAAACGTGAACTCGTGTGAATTTGTGCACAAATGATTTGGAACATGTTATCCATCGTTTCAATTTGATATTTACAACTCTTATTACATACTATAGCCATCTGAACTCATTAATATAGTTGAGATAAATGATAGCACAATTGGTGCACGTTTGCGCATGTTTGAACGCAAAACGTGAACTCGTGCATATTAGTGCACAAATGACTTCGAACATGTTATCCAACGTTCCAATTGCATATTAAAAATAAGAATTACATATTATAGCATTCTAAATAATTCAATATGGTTGACAAATTTGAAAGCGCAATGGTGCACGTTTGTACGTGTTTGAACGAAAAACGTCAACTCGTGCACAAATGGTTTTAGACATGTTATCCAATTTCCCAATTGCACATTTACAGTAATTTTTACATATTATATAGCATTCTAATCTCATTAATATAGTTGACATAATTGCAACCACAATTTGTGCACGTTTGCGCATGTTTGAACGCAAAACGTGAACTCGTGCATATTTGTGAGCAAATCATTTTAAACATGTTATCCAATGTTCCAAATTCATATTTACAATACTCAACACATGTTATTACCTTCTAAACTCTTTAATATAGTTGACAAATTCGTTTGCGCAGTTTGTGCACGCTTGTACATGTTTGAACGAAAAAACATGAGCTCGTGCAAATTTGTGCACGAATGGTTTTAAACTTGTTATCCAATTTTCCAATTGCACATTTACAGTGCTTTGCGTGCATTATAGCAATCTAATCTCATTAATATAGTTGACATGATTGAAAGCACAATTTGTGCACATTTGCGCATGTTCGAACGCAAAACGTGAACTCGTGTAAATTTGTGCACAGATGATTTGGAACATGTTATCCAATGTTTCAATTGCATGTTTACAGCTCCTATGGCATATTATGGCCTGCTGAACTCATCAATATATTTGAGATGATTGACAGAACAATTGGTGCACTTTTGCGCACGTTTGAATGTGTGCACGTTTAGAACATGTTTGAACGAAAGGCACGAACTCGTGCGAATTTGTGCACAAACGGTTTTAAACATGCTATCCAATGTTCCAATTTCACATTTACAATACTTAGTACGTATTGTAGCATTCTGATCTCATTAATATTGTTGACATAATTGAAAGCACAATTTGCGCATGTTCGAACGCAAAACGTGAGCTCGTGTAAATTTGTGCACAAATGATTTGGAACATGTTATCCAATGCTTCAATTGCATGTTTACGACTCTTATGGCATATTATACAGCCTTCTAAACTCATTAATATATTTGAGACAATTGACATAACAATTGGCGCACGTTCGCGCATGTTTGAATGCGTGCACGTTTGTGCATGTTTGAACGCAAAACATCAACTCGTGCAAATTTGTGCACAAATGGTTTTAAATTTGTTAACCAACTTCCCAATTGCAGTAATTCGTATGCACTGTAGCATTCTAATCTCATTAATATAGTTCACATAATTGAAAGTACAATCTGCGCACGTTTGAACGCAAAACGTGAACTCGTGCATATTTGTGCACAAATGATTTTAAACATGTTTATCCAATGTTCAAATGCATATTCACAATACTTGGCCCATGCTATTGCATTCTGAACACTTTAATATAGTTGTGAAAAATTGAAAGCACAATTTGTGCACGTTTGTAAATGTTTGAACGAAAAATGCGAACTCGCGCAAATTTGTGCACAAACGGTTTTAAACATGTTATCCAGTGTTCCAATTTCACGCATTCACAATACTTGGTATGTACTATATCATTCTAATCTCATTAACATAGTTGACATGATTGAAAGGCACAATTCGTGCACTTTTGCGCACGTTTGAACACAAAACGTGAACTCGTGTGAATTTGTGCACAAATGATTTGGAACATGTTATCCATCGTTTCAATTTGATATTTACAACTCTTATTACATACTATAGCCATCTGAACTCATTAATATAGTTGAGATAAATGATAGCACAATTGGTGCACGTTTGCGCATGTTTGAACGCAAAACGTGAACTCGTGCATATTAGTGCACAAATGACTTCGAACATGTTATCCAACGTTCCAATTGCATATTAAAAATAAGAATTACATATTATAGCATTCTAAATAATTCAATATGGTTGACAAATTTGAAAGCGCAATGGTGCACGTTTGTACGTGTTTGAACGAAAAACGTCAACTCGTGCACAAATGGTTTTAGACATGTTATCCAATTTCCCAATTGCACATTTACAGTAATTTTTACATATTATATAGCATTCTAATCTCATTAATATAGTTGACATAATTGCAACCACAATTTGTGCACGTTTGCGCATGTTTGAACGCAAAACGTGAACTCGTGCATATTTGTGAGCAAATCATTTTAAACATGTTATCCAATGTTCCAAATTCATATTTACAATACTCAACACATGTTATTACCTTCTAAACTCTTTAATATAGTTGACAAATTCGTTTGCGCAGTTTGTGCACGCTTGTACATGTTTGAACGAAAAAACATGAGCTCGTGCAAATTTGTGCACGAATGGTTTTAAACTTGTTATCCAATTTTCCAATTGCACATTTACAGTGCTTTGCGTGCATTATAGCAATCTAATCTCATTAATATAGTTGACATGATTGAAAGCACAATTTGTGCACATTTGCGCATGTTCGAACGCAAAACGTGAACTCGTGTAAATTTGTGCACAGATGATTTGGAACATGTTATCCAATGTTTCAATTGCATGTTTACAGCTCCTATGGCATATTATGGCCTGCTGAACTCATCAATATATTTGAGATGATTGACAGAACAATTGGTGCACTTTTGCGCACGTTTGAATGTGTGCACGTTTAGAACATGTTTGAACGAAAGGCACGAACTCGTGCAAATTTGTGCACAAACGGTTTTAAACATGCTATCCAATGTTCCAATTTCACATTTACAATACTTAGTACGTATTGTAGCATTCTGATCTCATTAATATTGTTGACATAATTGAAAGCACAATTTGCGCATGTTCGAACGCAAAACGTGAGCTCGTGTAAATTTGTGCACAAATGATTTGGAACATGTTATCCAATGCTTCAATTGCATGTTTACGACTCTTATGGCATATTATACAGCCTTCTAAACTCATTAATATATTTGAGACAATTGACATAACAATTGGCGCACGTTCGCGCATGTTTGAATGCGTGCACGTTTGTGCATGTTTGAACGCAAAACATCAACTCGTGCAAATTTGTGCACAAATGGTTTTAAATTTGTTAACCAACTTCCCAATTGCAGTAATTCGTATGCACTGTAGCATTCTAATCTCATTAATATAGTTCACATAATTGAAAGTACAATCTGCGCACGTTTGAACGCAAAACGTGAACTCGTGCATATTTGTGCACAAATGATTTTAAACATGTTTATCCAATGTTCAAATGCATATTCACAATACTTGGCCCATGCTATTGCATTCTGAACACTTTAATATAGTTGTGAAAAATTGAAAGCACAATTTGTGCACGTTTGTAAATGTTTGAACGAAAAATGCGAACTCGCGCAAATTTGTGCACAAACGGTTTTAAACATGTTATCCAGTGTTCCAATTTCACGCATTCACAATACTTGGTATGTACTATATCATTCTAATCTCATTAACATAGTTGACATGATTGAAAGGCACAATTCGTGCACTTTTGCGCACGTTTGAACACAAAACGTGAACTCGTGTGAATTTGTGCACAAATGATTTGGAACATGTTATCCATCGTTTCAATTTGATATTTACAACTCTTATTACATACTATAGCCATCTGAACTCATTAATATAGTTGAGATAAATGATAGCACAATTGGTGCACGTTTGCGCATGTTTGAACGCAAAACGTGAACTCGTGCATATTAGTGCACAAATGACTTCGAACATGTTATCCAACGTTCCAATTGCATATTAAAAATAAGAATTACATATTATAGCATTCTAAATAATTCAATATGGTTGACAAATTTGAAAGCGCAATGGTGCACGTTTGTACGTGTTTGAACGAAAAACGTCAACTCGTGCACAAATGGTTTTAGACATGTTATCCAATTTCCCAATTGCACATTTACAGTAATTTTTACATATTATATAGCATTCTAATCTCATTAATATAGTTGACATAATTGCAACCACAATTTGTGCACGTTTGCGCATGTTTGAACGCAAAACGTGAACTCGTGCATATTTGTGAGCAAATCATTTTAAACATGTTATCCAATGTTCCAAATTCATATTTACAATACTCAACACATGTTATTACCTTCTAAACTCTTTAATATAGTTGACAAATTCGTTTGCGCAGTTTGTGCACGCTTGTACATGTTTGAACGAAAAAACATGAGCTCGTGCAAATTTGTGCACGAATGGTTTTAAACTTGTTATCCAATTTTCCAATTGCACATTTACAGTGCTTTGCGTGCATTATAGCAATCTAATCTCATTAATATAGTTGACATGATTGAAAGCACAATTTGTGCACATTTGCGCATGTTCGAACGCAAAACGTGAACTCGTGTAAATTTGTGCACAGATGATTTGGAACATGTTATCCAATGTTTCAATTGCATGTTTACAGCTCCTATGGCATATTATGGCCTGCTGAACTCATCAATATATTTGAGATGATTGACAGAACAATTGGTGCACTTTTGCGCACGTTTGAATGTGTGCACGTTTAGAACATGTTTGAACGAAAGGCACGAACTCGTGCAAATTTGTGCACAAACGGTTTTAAACATGCTATCCAATGTTCCAATTTCACATTTACAATACTTAGTATAATATGAACCCTAAAAGGGATCAAAAGTGCCCGAATATGAAGAATTCAAGCTAATTAGCTTAATTTCCTATTCTGAAATTAATTAGCTTGATTGGACGAATTTTGATTTATTTTCTTATTTTGGAGTCAATAAGGAAGATTCAAGAAGATTCTAGAAGATGTGAGAAGATTCAAGAATATTCCAAGTCAAAGTCAACAAGTCAAAGTCAAAGTCAAAGTTAAATAGTCAACAAGTCAAAGTCAATGGTCAATGGTCAACATATGACATGGCATGTGACATGGCATGCTTTAATGCTTAGTTGTCATGAGTTGTCATTTTGCTTAGTTGTCATGAATTGTAATGAGTTGTCAATTTTGACTTTTCAAAGATGAGTTGTCATTAGTTGTCTTATTTTAAAGGAAATCTCCTTAATTAAGGATTTTCCTATATAGGTATCTTTGGGAATAAGGAATAAAACCTTTTCCTTTAAGGAATAGGTTGTTTACATGCCTATATAAGTGCTACAAACATGTAAAACGAATTTTAAGAAAAAAAAAAGAAGATTGAAATATTAAAAGTAAGGTTTTTTCCTTAAACTTTGTTCTTTTGAAACTTTGCAAGTTTACTTGAATTGTTTCACTTCTACCTTTCATTACAATTGCTAGGTTAGATTAAACTTAGAATTGTGTGATTGTTCATCTTATAATAGCTAAGTATCTTGCTTCAATTTAATAAGCAAGGGGTTTAGCTCCATCAACACAACTATCCTTGATGATCCTTGGGCTAATATTCAAAGTTGGATGCGCGTTCTATCTCTATTATAGGTAGGGTTCGTATCAGTTTGGTATCAGAGCCAAACTTCAAGGTTTGGTTACGTATCTTTTTATTTTCTTGAATTATCTATTATTTTCTTCTTCTCAATTCTTCATAATTTGAAAAAAAAAAAAAAAAAAATTTTGAGTGAAACACGAGAGCATTCACATCCTTGAGTGTAAACACGTAAGGGAGTGCTTTGTGAGGATTTTTTTTCTTTCTATATCTTTTCAAAAAAATTATTTTTTAACATGGACATGCCTTATTTTCTTGGTGGGGATGATCCTTTTGTTTACTTAAAATGGGTGCAACAAATGGAGGAGATATTTGATTCTCTTAAGATAAGTGATTTTAAAAAGTGCAAACTTGCTTCTAATCAATTTGTTGGTCATGCTGCTATATGGTGGGAAGATTTGATGGTAAATGAGGTTAGAAATTGGGAGTTAATGAAAAGGTTAATGTCTAGATATTTCATTCCTCATGATGTTAGGAATAAATTTTATCTTAAATTAGAAAGACTTAAACAAGGGGATGTGTTAACTGTTGATGATTATGCTAAAAAGTTTAAGTTTTTTGTAATTGCAAGTGATTTAGGTGAATCTGAAGGACAAAAAATTACAAGATTCATAAATGGGCTTAAGAGTGAAATTAGACAAGATCTTATGTTTGTGGTACAATTGCAGCTTAATTTGTCTTTGAATGATGTAATTTCACTTGCTTTAGATAGAGAGAGTTGGAGTAATAAGGTTGATAATCAAAGTAGTGCTAATGCTGAAGTGGTGTTAAGTGATCATGAGAAGAAGCATGAGGATCAATTATGTGATCAAGCTAATAAAGTGGAGGAGAGCATTATTCATGAAGAGAAGCGTGAAAAAGAAGTGGCTATGTGTGAGGAGATCAAAATAGAGTGTGAATCCAAGAAAAGTGATTTTGTTGAAGTCATTGTAGATAATAAGGAGTGTTTGCAAAGTTTTGAGCAATATAGTAAAGTTGTACAAGGATTAACTACTCAAGAAGTTGCTAAGAGCGCATCTTATGATCATGAAGAGTGCATGCATCATGAAGAGGAGTATCGAGAAGTTTGTACACAAAAGAAGGAGGAAAATAAAGAGTTGATTATTCATCATAATTATGCTAACAACTCTATTCATTCTTTTTCTAGTGTTTTGAAATTTTTTTTACAGATTTCTATGCCATACAAAGATCCCTTTGCTGATGTTATTAAAGTTCCTTATGTCCATAATGCAATCAATGGAATCTTCGCTTATACCAAGAAGAACTTGAGATATTCATGTTTCAAGTTTAGAAGGAAGCAACAAGAATACAATCCTTACAAGTTCATGGATGAGATTTTTATGTTCCACTTGTCCAATCACATTCATGCTATATTGAAGCTGCTTTTGTGGAGAATTACATTGAACGAGAAGTTTTCAATAAAGATGTTTGTATTTGACCCTGGAGGATTTGCACATTTATCAACTCTAGAAGATGGCTATGATTCGAGGGCGAATCATCTTCAAGAGAGAGGGAATAATATGAACCCTAAAAGGGATCAAAAGTGCCCGAATATGAAGAATTCAAGCTAATTAGCTTAATTTCCTATTCTGAAATTAATTAGCTTGATTGGACGAATTTTGATTTATTTTCTTATTTTGGAGTCAATAAGGAAGATTCAAGAAGATTCTAGAAGATGTGAGAAGATTCAAGAATATTCCAAGTCAAAGTCAACAAGTCAAAGTCAAAGTCAAAGTTAAATAGTCAACAAGTCAAAGTCAATGGTCAATGGTCAACATATGACATGGCATGTGACATGGCATGCTTTAATGCTTAGTTGTCATGAGTTGTCATTTTGCTTAGTTGTCATGAATTGTAATGAGTTGTCAATTTTGACTTTTCAAAGATGAGTTGTCATTAGTTGTCTTATTTTAAAGGAAATCTCCTTAATTAAGGATTTTCCTATATAGGTATCTTTGGGAATAAGGAATAAAACCTTTTCCTTTAAGGAATAGGTTGTTTACATGCCTATATAAGTGCTACAAACATGTAAAACGAATTTTAAGAAAAAAAAAAGAAGATTGAAATATTAAAAGTAAGGTTTTTTCCTTAAACTTTGTTTTTGAAACTTTGCAAGTTTACTTGAATTGTTTCACTTCTACCTTTCATTACAATTGCTAGGTTAGATTAAACTTAGAATTGTGTGATTGTTCATCTTATAATAGCTAAGTATCTTGCTTCAAATTAATAAGCAAGGGGTTTAGCTCCATCTTCACAACCTTATCTTGACGATCTTGGGCAAGATTTCAAAGTTGGATGCGCGTTCTATCTCTATTATAGGTAGGGTTCGTATCATAGTACGTATTGTAGCATTCTGATCTCATTAATATTGTTGACATAATTGAAAGCACAATTTGCGCATGTTCGAACGCAAAACGTGAGCTCGTGTAAATTTGTGCACAAATGATTTGGAACATGTTATCCAATGCTTCAATTGCATGTTTACGACTCTTATGGCATATTATACAGCCTTCTAAACTCATTAATATATTTGAGACAATTGACATAACAATTGGCGCACGTTCGCGCATGTTTGAATGCGTGCACGTTTGTGCATGTTTGAACGCAAAACATCAACTCGTGCAAATTTGTGCACAAATGGTTTTAAATTTGTTAACCAACTTCCCAATTGCAGTAATTCGTATGCACTGTAGCATTCTAATCTCATTAATATAGTTCACATAATTGAAAGTACAATCTGCGCACGTTTGAACGCAAAACGTGAACTCGTGCATATTTGTGCACAAATGATTTTAAACATGTTATCCAATGTTCAAATGCATATTCACAATACTTGGCCCATGCTATTGCATTCTGAACACTTTAATATAGTTGTGAAAAATTGAAAGCACAATTTGTGCACGTTTGTAAATGTTTGAACGAAAAATGCGAACTCGCGCAAATTTGTGCACAAACGGTTTTAAACGTGTTATCCAGTGTTCCAATTTCACGCATTCACAATACTTGGTATGTACTATATCATTCTAATCTCATTAACATAGTTGACATGATTGAAAGGCGCAATTCGTGCACTTTTGCGCACGTTTGAACACAAAACGTGAACTCGTGTGAATTTGTGCACAAATGATTTGGAACATGTTATCCATCATTTCAATTTGATATTTACAACTCTTATTACATACTATAGCCATCTGAACTCATTAATATAGTTGAGATAAATGATAGCACAATTGGTGCACGTTTGCGCATGTTTGAACGCAAAACGTGAACTCGTGCATATTAGTGCACAAATGACTTCGAACATGTTATCCAACGTTCCAATTGCATATTAAAAATAAGAATTACATATTATAGCATTCTAAATAATTCAATATGGTTGACAAATTTGAAAGCGCAATGGTGCACGTTTGTACGTGTTTGAACGAAAAACGTCAACTCGTGCACAAATGGTTTTAGACATGTTATCCAATTTCCCAATTGCACATTTACAGTAATTTTTACATATTATATAGCATTCTAATCTCATTAATATAGTTGACATAATTGCAACCACAATTTGTGCACGTTTGCGCATGTTTGAACGCAAAACGTGAACTCGTGCATATTTGTGAGCAAATCATTTTAAACATGTTATCCAATGTTCCAAATTCATATTTACAATACTCAACACATGTTATTACCTTCTAAACTCTTTAATATAGTTGACAAATTCGTTTGCGCAGTTTGTGCACGCTTGTACATGTTTGAACGAAAAAACATGAGCTCGTGCAAATTTGTGCACGAATGGTTTTAAACTTGTTATCCAATTTTCCAATTGCACATTTACAGTGCTTTGCGTGCATTATAGCAATCTAATCTCATTAATATAGTTGACATGATTGAAAGCACAATTTGTGCACATTTGCGCATGTTCGAACGCAAAACGTGAACTCGTGTAAATTTGTGCACAGATGATTTGGAACATGTTATCCAATGTTTCAATTGCATGTTTACAGCTCCTATGGCATATTATGGCCTGCTGAACTCATCAATATATTTGAGATGATTGACAGAACAATTGGTGCACTTTTGCGCACGTTTGAATGTGTGCACGTTTAGAACATGTTTGAACGAAAGGCACGAACTCGTGCGAATTTGTGCACAAACGGTTTTAAACATGCTATCCAATGTTCCAATTTCACATTTACAATACTTAGTACGTATTGTAGCATTCTGATCTCATTAATATTGTTGACATAACTGAAAGCACAATTTGCGCATGTTCGAACGCAAAACGTGAGCTCGTGTAAATTTGTGCACAAATGATTTGGAACATGTTATCCAATGCTTCAATTGCATGTTTACGACTCTTATGGCATATTATACAGCCTTCTAAACTCATTAATATATTTGAGACAATTGACATAACAATTGGCGCACGTTCGCGCATGTTTGAATGCGTGCACGTTTGTGCATGTTTGAACGCAAAACATCAACTCGTGCAAATTTGTGCACAAATGGTTTTAAATTTGTTAACCAACTTCCCAATTGCAGTAATTCGTATGCACTGTAGCATTCTAATCTCATTAATATAGTTCACATAATTGAAAGTACAATCTGCGCACGTTTGAACGCAAAACGTGAACTCGTGCATATTTGTGCACAAATGATTTTAAACATGTTATCCAATGTTCAAATGCATATTCACAATACTTGGCCCATGCTATTGCATTCTGAACACTTTAATATAGTTGTGAAAAATTGAAAGCACAATTTGTGCACGTTTGTAAATGTTTGAACGAAAAATGCGAACTCGCGCAAATTTGTGCACAAACGGTTTTAAACGTGTTATCCAGTGTTCCAATTTCACGCATTCACAATACTTGGTATGTACTATATCATTCTAATCTCATTAACATAGTTGACATGATTGAAAGGCGCAATTCGTGCACTTTTGCGCACGTTTGAACACAAAACGTGAACTCGTGTGAATTTGTGCACAAATGATTTGGAACATGTTATCCATCGTTTCAATTTGATATTTACAACTCTTATTACATACTATAGCCATCTGAACTCATTAATATAGTTGAGATAAATGATAGCACAATTGGTGCACGTTTGCGCATGTTTGAACGCAAAACGTGAACTCGTGCATATTAGTGCACAAATGACTTCGAACATGTTATCCAACGTTCCAATTGCATATTAAAAATAAGAATTACATATTATAGCATTCTAAATAATTCAATATGGTTGACAAATTTGAAAGCGCAATGGTGCACGTTTGTACGTGTTTGAACGAAAAACGTCAACTCGTGCACAAATGGTTTTAGACATGTTATCCAATTTCCCAATTGCACATTTACAGTAATTTTTACATATTATATAGCATTCTAATCTCATTAATATAGTTGACATAATTGCAACCACAATTTGTGCACGTTTGCGCATGTTTGAACGCAAAACGTGAACTCGTGCATATTTGTGAGCAAATCATTTTAAACATGTTATCCAATGTTCCAAATTCATATTTACAATACTCAACACATGTTATTACCTTCTAAACTCTTTAATATAGTTGACAAATTCGTTTGCGCAGTTTGTGCACGCTTGTACATGTTTGAACGAAAAAACATGAGCTCGTGCAAATTTGTGCACGAATGGTTTTAAACTTGTTATCCAATTTTCCAATTGCACATTTACAGTGCTTTGCGTGCATTATAGCAATCTAATCTCATTAATATAGTTGACATGATTGAAAGCACAATTTGTGCACATTTGCGCATGTTCGAACGCAAAACGTGAACTCGTGTAAATTTGTGCACAGATGATTTGGAACATGTTATCCAATGTTTCAATTGCATGTTTACAGCTCCTATGGCATATTATGGCCTGCTGAACTCATCAATATATTTGAGATGATTGACAGAACAATTGGTGCACTTTTGCGCACGTTTGAATGTGTGCACGTTTAGAACATGTTTGAACGAAAGGCACGAACTCGTGCGAATTTGTGCACAAACGGTTTTAAACATGCTATCCAATGTTCCAATTTCACATTTACAATACTTAGTACGTATTGTAGCATTCTGATCTCATTAATATTGTTGACATAATTGAAAGCACAATTTGCGCATGTTCGAACGCAAAACGTGAGCTCGTGTAAATTTGTGCACAAATGATTTGGAACATGTTATCCAATGCTTCAATTGCATGTTTACGACTCTTATGGCATATTATACAGCCTTCTAAACTCATTAATATATTTGAGACAATTGACATAACAATTGGCGCACGTTCGCGCATGTTTGAATGCGTGCACGTTTGTGCATGTTTGAACGCAAAACATCAACTCGTGCAAATTTGTGCACAAATGGTTTTAAATTTGTTAACCAACTTCCCAATTGCAGTAATTCGTATGCACTGTAGCATTCTAATCTCATTAATATAGTTCACATAATTGAAAGTACAATCTGCGCACGTTTGAACGCAAAACGTGAACTCGTGCATATTTGTGCACAAATGATTTTAAACATGTTATCCAATGTTCAAATGCATATTCACAATACTTGGCCCATGCTATTGCATTCTGAACACTTTAATATAGTTGTGAAAAATTGAAAGCACAATTTGTGCACGTTTGTAAATGTTTGAACGAAAAATGCGAACTCGCGCAAATTTGTGCACAAACGGTTTTAAACGTGTTATCCAGTGTTCCAATTTCACGCATTCACAATACTTGGTATGTAATATATCATTCTAATCTCATTAACATAGTTGACATGATTGAAAGGCGCAATTCGTGCACTTTTGCGCACGTTTGAACACAAAACGTGAACTCGTGTGAATTTGTGCACAAATGATTTGGAACATGTTATCCATCGTTTCAATTTGATATTTACAACTCTTATTACATACTATAGCCATCTGAACTCATTAATATAGTTGAGATAAATGATAGCACAATTGGTGCACGTTTGCGCATGTTTGAACGCAAAACGTGAACTCGTGCATATTAGTGCACAAATGACTTCGAACATGTTATCCAACGTTCCAATTGCATATTAAAAATAAGAATTACATATTATAGCATTCTAAATAATTCAATATGGTTGACAAATTTGAAAGCGCAATGGTGCACGTTTGTACGTGTTTGAACGAAAAACGTCAACTCGTGCACAAATGGTTTTAGACATGTTATCCAATTTCCCAATTGCACATTTACAGTAATTTTTACATATTATATAGCATTCTAATCTCATTAATATAGTTGACATAATTGCAACCACAATTTGTGCACGTTTGCGCATGTTTGAACGCAAAACGTGAACTCGTGCATATTTGTGAGCAAATCATTTTAAACATGTTATCCAATGTTCCAAATTCATATTTACAATACTCAACACATGTTATTACCTTCTAAACTCTTTAATATAGTTGACAAATTCGTTTGCGCAGTTTGTGCACGCTTGTACATGTTTGAACGAAAAAACATGAGCTCGTGCAAATTTGTGCACGAATGGTTTTAAACTTGTTATCCAATTTTCCAATTGCACATTTACAGTGCTTTGCGTGCATTATAGCAATCTAATCTCATTAATATAGTTGACATGATTGAAAGCACAATTTGTGCACATTTGCGCATGTTCGAACGCAAAACGTGAACTCGTGTAAATTTGTGCACAGATGATTTGGAACATGTTATCCAATGTTTCAATTGCATGTTTACAGCTCCTATGGCATATTATGGCCTGCTGAACTCATCAATATATTTGAGATGATTGACAGAACAATTGGTGCACTTTTGCGCACGTTTGAATGTGTGCACGTTTAGAACATGTTTGAACGAAAGGCACGAACTCGTGCGAATTTGTGCACAAACGGTTTTAAACATGCTATCCAATGTTCCAATTTCACATTTACAATACTTAGTACGTATTGTAGCATTCTGATCTCATTAATATTGTTGACATAATTGAAAGCACAATTTGCGCATGTTCGAACGCAAAACGTGAGCTCGTGTAAATTTGTGCACAAATGATTTGGAACATGTTATCCAATGCTTCAATTGCATGTTTACGACTCTTATGGCATATTATACAGCCTTCTAAACTCATTAATATATTTGAGACAATTGACATAACAATTGGCGCACGTTCGCGCATGTTTGAATGCGTGCACGTTTGTGCATGTTTGAACGCAAAACATCAACTCGTGCAAATTTGTGCACAAATGGTTTTAAATTTGTTAACCAACTTCCCAATTGCAGTAATTCGTATGCACTGTAGCATTCTAATCTCATTAATATAGTTCACATAATTGAAAGTACAATCTGCGCACGTTTGAACGCAAAACGTGAACTCGTGCATATTTGTGCACAAATGATTTTAAACATGTTATCCAATGTTCAAATGCATATTCACAATACTTGGCCCATGCTATTGCATTCTGAACACTTTAATATAGTTGTGAAAAATTGAAAGCACAATTTGTGCACGTTTGTAAATGTTTGAACGAAAAATGCGAACTCGCGCAAATTTGTGCACAAACGGTTTTAAACATGTTATCCAGTGTTCCAATTTCACGCATTCACAATACTTGGTATGTACTATATCATTCTAATCTCATTAACATAGTTGACATGATTGAAAGGCACAATTCGTGCACTTTTGCGCACGTTTGAACACAAAACGTGAACTCGTGTGAATTTGTGCACAAATGATTTGGAACATGTTATCCATCGTTTCAATTTGATATTTACAACTCTTATTACATACTATAGCCATCTGAACTCATTAATATAGTTGAGATAAATGATAGCACAATTGGTGCACGTTTGCGCATGTTTGAACGCAAAACGTGAACTCGTGCATATTAGTGCACAAATGACTTCGAACATGTTATCCAACGTTCCAATTGCATATTAAAAATAAGAATTACATATTATAGCATTCTAAATAATTCAATATGGTTGACAAATTTGAAAGCGCAATGGTGCACGTTTGTACGTGTTTGAACGAAAAACGTCAACTCGTGCACAAATGGTTTTAGACATGTTATCCAATTTCCCAATTGCACATTTACAGTAATTTTTACATATTATATAGCATTCTAATCTCATTAATATAGTTGACATAATTGCAACCACAATTTGTGCACGTTTGCGCATGTTTGAACGCAAAACGTGAACTCGTGCATATTTGTGAGCAAATCATTTTAAACATGTTATCCAATGTTCCAAATTCATATTTACAATACTCAACACATGTTATTACCTTCTAAACTCTTTAATATAGTTGACAAATTCGTTTGCGCAGTTTGTGCACGCTTGTACATGTTTGAACGAAAAAACATGAGCTCGTGCAAATTTGTGCACGAATGGTTTTAAACTTGTTATCCAATTTTCCAATTGCACATTTACAGTGCTTTGCGTGCATTATAGCAATCTAATCTCATTAATATAGTTGACATGATTGAAAGCACAATTTGTGCACATTTGCGCATGTTCGAACGCAAAACGTGAACTCGTGTAAATTTGTGCACAGATGATTTGGAACATGTTATCCAATGTTTCAATTGCATGTTTACAGCTCCTATGGCATATTATGGCCTGCTGAACTCATCAATATATTTGAGATGATTGACAGAACAATTGGTGCACTTTTGCGCACGTTTGAATGTGTGCACGTTTAGAACATGTTTGAACGAAAGGCACGAACTCGTGCGAATTTGTGCACAAACGGTTTTAAACATGCTATCCAATGTTCCAATTTCACATTTACAATACTTAGTACGTATTGTAGCATTCTGATCTCATTAATATTGTTGACATAATTGAAAGCACAATTTGCGCATGTTCAAACGCAAAACGTGAGCTCGTGTAAATTTGTGCACAAATGATTTGGAACATGTTATCCAATGCTTCAATTGCATGTTTACGACTCTTATGGCATATTATACAGCCTTCTAAACTCATTAATATATTTGAGACAATTGACATAACAATTGGCGCACGTTCGCGCATGTTTGAATGCGTGCACGTTTGTGCATGTTTGAACGCAAAACATCAACTCGTGCAAATTTGTGCACAAATTGATGTGAATCCAAGTTCAAAGCCTAAAGAGATCCAAGATCCATTAATGGTACAAGAAGGCCCAATCACAAGGTCCAAGTCCAAGAAGCTTCAAGAAGCCATATTGTGTTTAATTAAGGACATTTGGAAAGCCCAAAAATTTCAGCCCAATAAGGCATCCATGGAGGCCCAAGGAATAATATTTAACTTGTTTTTGTGTTAATAACAATTAGGATTACATGTAGCCACCATATACAAGTTAATAGGGTAATTAATACTAAGTAATGGCTATTATTATGGGTAGTGGTTACTAAAGTTAATGGGGTAATCAATAATAAGTAATGGCTATTAATGTGGTTAATGGTTATTAAGGCCATTTAAGAGTAAAAGTAATCCTATGTGTGTGAGTCTATTTTAGTAGTGTGAGCATGGACTTGTACTCTATATAAACAAGTCCTTTGCTTTCTTTTGTAGCATGAATGAATTTGATATATGAATTATAACTTTGTTTGAGTTTTATTGTGAGGAATTTTGTCTTTAATTTCTTGCATAAACTTTGTGACTTATCAAGCTTTATTCTAGCTTGTGGTGTCAAAATCTAAATCTTTGTTTTCTTGTTATTTATCAAACATTCTTGTTTGTGGCATAAGAGGAAATTCAAAGTCTATCTTAGTATCTTTATCCTTGTTGGTAAAGGGGTTAAGTAGCATCTATCTTCTTACTTCAATCTTTGAACGATCCGAATTTGTGGATTAAATTGGTAATTTCTAGTTTTCTTTCAATTCAACTTATCATAGTATTCTTGCTATTGGGGAGTTAATTGATGAAACCTACAATTCCCATCATAAGTGGTATCATAGCATTGGCTCAAGATTGAGGTTTGCATATCCAAAACTATCTTTTAGTTCTCAATATCTTGTGTTCATCTTATATTTTGCACCTTTCTTGCTATCTATTATTCTTGTTATTTTTTTTTTCTTTATTCTTCTTATCTCAAGATTTTATTTGCAGATATCAAAAAAAAAAAAAAAAAAAAAAAAATTCGTCCATAAAAAAAAAGTATATGTTATCTTTGATATTCCTATGTTAGATCTCAGTTTACATTAAAAAAAAAATTGACTCTTCATATTCCATTGAGATCTATCTTTATAATTCTGTCTCTTTGTGTTCTTTGATAATCTATCTTCGTTTTTTCATTTCTATTAGCCTATTTGTTACAAATTGTTCTTTTCTTTAAGCCTACCTTATTATTTTCTTGTTAGCCTACCTTATTTTTTATCATTGATTACTACATTCTTGAATTTTGTTTGATTGAGAAACTTAGTTAATTTAAGAAATCAAAAGGCAAATTTGAGAGGTAAAAGGCAAGAGTGTGAGATCATTAGAGAAAAAGCCAAAATTGAGTGTAAACACGAGTGGTATACATCAATTTTGAGTGAAACACGTGAGGGAGTGTTGTGAGATTGTTTTTTTTATCTATTTTCTTTTGTTAAAATTTTAGGTTTTACAATCATGTCAAAAGACACAAGTTCTTCTTCTACAAATGATCATGTGATTCAAGCTATGCAAAAACAATTTGAAAGAATGTTTAACATGATGGCGGGAGTCAATGAGAAATTGGAGAGGCATGATGGCATCCTTAAACAATTACAAGGAGAGCCTAAAGAAAGGAGACGTCCACCAATTGACCAAGAGGACTATGAAGGAGAGGATGAATTGGATGATGATCAAGTCACCTTGGTGGGACAACAAATCAATCCTAGGAGACAAGCTAGGAGAGGACGTCCTAAAGATGATGTTGATCGCAACCTTGGAAGCATCAAAATGAAGATTCCTTCATTCCAAGGAAGAAATGATCCAGATGTGTACCTTGAATGGGAGAGGAAAGTGGAACTCATCTTCGAATGTCACAATTATTCGGAGGAGAAAAAGGTAAAACTTGCCGCTGTTGAGTTTAGTGATTATGCAATTGTTTGGTGGGATCAATTTTGCAAGGAAAGACGTAGATATGAAGAAAGACCCATGGAGTCTTGGAGGGAAATGAAGCAAATCATGAGAAAGAGGTTTGTTCCAAGCCATTACTATTGAGAGCTTCATCAAAGGTTACAAACTCTAATTCAAGGATCCATGAGTGTTGAGGAGTATCACAAAGAAATGGAGAAGGCTATGATTAGAGCAAATGTGGTAGAAGATCGTGAAGCTACCATGGCAAGGTTTTTGAGAGGGCTAAACAAAAACATTGCTGATGTTGTTGATTTGCAACATTATGTGGAGATTGAAGATATGGTGAATTTGGCCATGAAAGTGGAAAGGCAATTGAAAGGAAAGAGGTATGATTCTAAACCAAATGTGGGTTCTTCTTCTTCTTGGAAAACTTCTTGGGGGAAAAAGGATAATAAACCTTTTAACAAGTCAAAAGTGGAAGAAAATAAACCAAAAATTGACTTGGGTAATAAGGGAAAGGGTGAGAATCAACCAGCCCAAACTAGGGGAATCAAATGTTTTAAGTGTTTGGGTCATGGGCACATTGCTAGGGAATGTCCAAATAAGAAAGCTATGATTTTAAGGGATGGTGATATTGAATCGGAGAGTGAGGGGGATAGTGATGATGATATGCCTTCTTTAGAAGATTGTAGTGATGTTGAATGTGCTAAAGGAGATAATCTTGTTGTTCAAAGAACATTGAGTTTGCAAAATAAACATGATGTCCATAGGGAGCAAAGGGAAAATTTGTTTCATACTCATTGTTTGATTTCTAACAAGTTGTGCAACATGATTGTGGATAGTGGAAGTTGTACTAATGTAGCAAGCACTTTGCTAGTGGAGAAATTGAAGTTGCCTACTACCAAGCACCCAAGACCATACAAGTTGCAATGGCTTAACGAAAGTGGAGTTGTAAAGGTAAATAAGCAAGTTCTAATTTCTTTTCAAATTGGTAGATATAAGGATGAGGTGTTGTGTGATGTGTTACCAATGTTGGCCGGACATATGTTGTTGGGGAGACCTTGGCAATATGATAGAAGGGCTAATCATGATGGATTCAAAAATATGTATACTTTGACTATGGATGGAAAAAGGTTTAACCTTGGACCATTAACCCCAAAACAGATTTTTGAAGACCAAATGCGCATCAAGCAACAATATGAAGAAATGGGTTCTTCATTGGGAAATTCTTTGGGAAGGGAAACCTTTGAGAGTAAAGAAAAAGGTGAGATGAGTGAACCTAAAAATTCCAATTCTCTTGACCAAAATGGGAAACACATGGTGAGAGAAAACAAGGAAGGTTCAAATGAAAGAAAAATGAGTGTTTATGCAAAAATGAGTGATGTGAAAGAAGCTATGCTTTTGAGGCAACACATGCTTGTACTTATGTACAAGGAGATTTTGCATATTTCTAATGAAATAACCAATGGTTTGCCTAGTGTTGTTGTTGATCTTTTGCAGGTTTATGAAGATTTATTCCCAGAAGAAATTCCAAATGGTTTGCCACCTAAAAGAGGCATTGAGCACCAAATTGATTTCATACCCGGAGCAAGCATTCCAAATAGACCAGCATATAGATGTAATCCGGAGGAGACCAAGGAAATCCAAAAGCAAGTGAGTGAGCTTATGGAGAAGGGTTATGTTCGTGAAAGCATGAGTCCATGTGCCGTACCCGTCTTGTTAGTGCCTAAGAAAGATGGAACTTGGAGGATGTGTGTTGATTGTCGTGCCATCAACAAAATCACGGTGAAGTATAGACATCCCATTCCTAGGCTAGATGACATGTTGGATGAATTGCATGGTTCATATTTGTTTTCAAAAATTGATTTGAAATCTGGTTATCATCAAATTAGAATGAGAGAAGGTGATGAATGGAAAACAGCTTTTAAAACTAAACATGGTTTATATGAGTGGTTAGTAATGCCTTTTGGTTTAACTAATGCACCAAGCACTTTCATGAGATTGATGAATCATGTTTTAAGAGCATTCATAGGCAAATTTGTTGTTGTCTATTTTGATGATATCTTGGTTTATAGCAAAAATTTAGATGAGCATGTACAACATTTGACTTGTGTTTTTGATGTGCTTAGAGAAGAGAAGTTGTATGCTAATCTAAAGAAATGCTGTTTTTGCACTAATGAAATTACTTTTCTTGGATATATTGTCAATGACAAGGGCATTCATGTTGATCAAGAAAAGGTAAAAGTAATTAGAGAATGGCCAACACCCACAAGTGTAAGTGATGCAAGAAGCTTTCATGGTTTAGCTAGCTTTTATAGAAGGTTCATTAAAAATTTTTCTACCATAGCTGCACCTTTAACTGAATGCATCAAAAAGAATGTTGGTTTTAAGTGGGGAATTGAACAAGATGAGGCTTTTAACTTGCTAAAAGACAAATTAAGTTATGCACCCTTGTTATCTTTGCCAAATTTTACTAAACCTTTTGAGATTGAGTGCGATGCAAGTGGCATAGGTATTGGAGGAGTTTTGATGCAAGAAGGCAAGCCCATAGCATTCTTTAGCGAAAAGCTAAGTGGAGCAAGTCTAAACTACCCTACATATGACAAGGAGTTCTATGCATTGGTGAGAGTTCTAAGGACATGGCAGCATTACCTTGGTTACAAAGAATTCATAATTCACACTGACCATGAGTCCTTGAAGTATCTCAAAGGACAAGGAAAGCTCAACAAGAGACATGCAAAATGGGTGGAATTCATTGAATCCTTTCCGTACATCATTAAGTACAAGCAAGGGAAAGAAAATGTGGTGGCCGATGCATTATCAAGAAGGTATGCCTTGATCTCTAAACTTGATGCAAAATTATTAGGATTTGAATACATCAAAGATCTTTATTCTAATGATCCTGATTTTTCTAATGTTTATGGGGCATGTGAGAAAGGGGGTTTTGATAAGTTCTATAAGTTTGATGGTTTTCTTTTTCGGGAAAACAAATTGTGTGTGCCACAAAGTTCTTTAAGAGAGTTACTTGTGAGAGAGGCACATAGCGGAGGTTTAATGGGGCATTTTGGGATTAAGAAAACTTTGGATGTGTTGGGTGACCATTTCTTTTGGCCACACATGAAAAGGGATGTTAAGAGAATTTGTGAGAAATGCATTACTTGCAAACAAGCCAAATCCAAAGCAATGCCTCATGGTTTGTATACACCTCTTACCATACCAAATGAACCTTGGGTAGACATTTCTATGGATTTTGTTTTAGGATTACCTAGGTCCAAGGGAGGGAGAGATTCCATTTTTGTTGTTGTGGACAGGTTTAGCAAAATGGCACATTTCATTCCATGTCACAAGACGGATGATGCAACCCATATTGCCAATCTATTCTTCAAGGAGATTGTTAGGCTACATGGAGTGCCAAGGACCATTGTGAGTGATAGGGATGTCAAATTCCTAAGTCACTTTTGGAAGACTCTTTGGGGAAAGATGGGGACAAAGCTTTTGTATTCTACAACTTGTCATCCACAAACGGATGGACAAACGGAGGTGGTCAATAGGACACTTTCAACACTTTTGAGGGCTGTCATCCAAAGAAATCTGAAGAATTGGGAAGAATGTTTGCCACATGTGGAATTTGCTTACAATAGGAGTGTGCATGGTTCAACAAATTGCTCACCATTTGAAGTTGTGTATGGATTCAACCCAATGACTCCATTAGATTTGCTACCATTGCCATTGGACAAAGCTAATCTAGAGGGGAAACAAAAAGCTGAGTTCATCAAGACTTTGCATGAGAGGGTGCGTGCAAACATTGAGAAGAAGACATTCCAATATGAAAAGCAACACAACAAGGGGAGGAAGCAAGTCATTTTTGAGCCCGGAGATTGGGTGTGGGTGCACTTAAGGAAGGATAGATTTCCTAACCAAAGGAAATCAAAGCTTATGCCAAGAGGAGATGGTCCTTTTAAAGTGCTTCAACGCATCAACAACAATGCCTACAAGCTAGAACTTCCAAGTGAGTATGGCAATGTTAGTGCTACATTTAATGTTAGTGACTTGTCTTTGTTTGATTTAGGTGATAAAGATGATGGAGCTGATTTGAGGACAAATCCTTTTGAAGAAAGGGGGAATGATGTGAATCCAAGTTCAAAGCCTAAAGAGATCCAAGATCCATTAATGGTACAAGAAGGCCCAATCACAAGGTCCAAGTCCAAGAAGCTTCAAGAAGCCATATTGGGTTTAATTAAGGACATTTGGAAAGCCCAAGAATTTCAGCCCAATAAGGCATCCATGGAGGCCCAAGGAATAATATTTAACTTGTTTTTGTGTTAATAACAATTAGGGTTACATGTAGCCACCATATACAAGTTAATAGGGTAATTAATACTAAGTAATGGCTATTATTATGGGTAGTGGTTACTAAAGTTAATGGGGTAATCAATAATAAGTAATGGCTATTAATGTGGTTAATGGTTATTAAGGCCATTTAAGAGTAAAAGTAATCCTATGTGTGTGAGTCTATTTTAGTAGTGTGAGCATGGACTTGTACTCTATATAAACAAGTCCTTTGCTTTCTTTTGTAGCATGAATGAATTTGATATATGAATTATAACTTTGTTTGAGTTTTATTGTGAGGAATTTTGTCTTTAATTTCTTGCATAAACTTTGTGACTTATCAAGCTTTATTCTAGCTTGTGGTGTCAAAATCTAAATCTTTGTTTTCTTGTTATTTATCAAACATTCTTGTTTGTGGCATAAGAGGAAATTCAAAGTCTATCTTAGTATCTTTATCCTTGTTGGTAAAGGGGTTAAGTAGCATCTATCTTCTTACTTCAATCTTTGAACGATCCGAATTTGTGGATTAAATTGGTAATTTCTAGTTTTCTTTCAATTCAACTTATCATAGTATTCTTGCTATTGGGGAGTTAATTGATGAAACCTACAATTCCCATCACAAATGGTTTTAAATTTGTTAACCAACTTCCCAATTGTAGTAATTCGTATGCACTGTAGCATTCTAATCTCATTAATATAGTTCACATAATTGAAAGTACAATCTGCGCACGTTTGAACGCAAAACGTGAACTCGTGCATATTTGTGCACAAATGATTTTAAACATGTTATCCAATGTTCAAATGCATATTCACAATACTTGGCCCATGCTATTGCATTCTGAACACTTTAATATAGTTGTGAAAAATTGAAAGCACAATTTGTGCACGTTTGTAAATGTTTGAACGAAAAATGCGAACTCGCGCAAATTTGTGCACAAACGGTTTTAAACGTGTTATCCAGTGTTCCAATTTCACGCATTCACAATACTTGGTATGTACTATATCATTCTAATCTCATTAACATAGTTGACATGATTGAAAGGCGCAATTCGTGCACTTTTGCGCACGTTTGAACACAAAACGTGAACTCGTGTGAATTTGTGCACAAATGATTTGGAACATGTTATCCATCGTTTCAATTTGATATTTACAACTCTTATTACATACTATAGCCATCTGAACTCATTAATATAGTTGAGATAAATGATAGCACAATTGGTGCACGTTTGCGCATGTTTGAACGCAAAACGTGAACTCGTGCATATTAGTGCACAAATGACTTCGAACATGTTATCCAACGTTCCAATTGCATATTAAAAATAAGAATTACATATTATAGCATTCTAAATAATTCAATATGGTTGACAAATTTGAAAGCGCAATGGTGCACGTTTGTACGTGTTTGAACGAAAAACGTCAACTCGTGCACAAATGGTTTTAGACATGTTATCCAATTTCCCAATTGCACATTTACAGTAATTTTTACATATTATATAGCATTCTAATCTCATTAATATAGTTGACATAATTGCAACCACAATTTGTGCACGTTTGCGCATGTTTGAACGCAAAACGTGAACTCGTGCATATTTGTGAGCAAATCATTTTAAACATGTTATCCAATGTTCCAAATTCATATTTACAATACTCAACACATGTTATTACCTTCTAAACTCTTTAATATAGTTGACAAATTCGTTTGCGCAGTTTGTGCACGCTTGTACATGTTTGAACGAAAAAACATGAGCTCGTGCAAATTTGTGCACGAATGGTTTTAAACTTGTTATCCAATTTTCCAATTGCACATTTACAGTGCTTTGCGTGCATTATAGCAATCTAATCTCATTAATATAGTTGACATGATTGAAAGCACAATTTGTGCACATTTGCGCATGTTCGAACGCAAAACGTGAACTCGTGTAAATTTGTGCACAGATGATTTGGAACATGTTATCCAATGTTTCAATTGCATGTTTACAGCTCCTATGGCATATTATGGCCTGCTGAACTCATCAATATATTTGAGATGATTGACAGAACAATTGGTGCACTTTTGCGCACGTTTGAATGTGTGCACGTTTAGAACATGTTTGAACGAAAGGCACGAACTCGTGCGAATTTGTGCACAAACGGTTTTAAACATGCTATCCAATGTTCCAATTTCACATTTACAATACTTAGTACGTATTGTAGCATTCTGATCTCATTAATATTGTTGACATAACTGAAAGCACAATTTGCGCATGTTCGAACGCAAAACGTGAGCTCGTGTAAATTTGTGCACAAATGATTTGGAACATGTTATCCAATGCTTCAATTGCATGTTTACGACTCTTATGGCATATTATACAGCCTTCTAAACTCATTAATATATTTGAGACAATTGACATAACAATTGGCGCACGTTCGCGCATGTTTGAATGCGTGCACGTTTGTGCATGTTTGAACGCAAAACATCAACTCGTGCAAATTTGTGCACAAATGGTTTTAAATTTGTTAACCAACTTCCCAATTGCAGTAATTCGTATGCACTGTAGCATTCTAATCTCATTAATATAGTTCACATAATTGAAAGTACAATCTGCGCACGTTTGAACGCAAAACGTGAACTCGTGCATATTTGTGCACAAATGATTTTAAACATGTTATCCAATGTTCAAATGCATATTCACAATACTTGGCCCATGCTATTGCATTCTGAACACTTTAATATAGTTGTGAAAAATTGAAAGCACAATTTGTGCACGTTTGTAAATGTTTGAACGAAAAATGCGAACTCGCGCAAATTTGTGCACAAACGGTTTTAAACGTGTTATCCAGTGTTCCAATTTCACGCATTCACAATACTTGGTATGTACTATATCATTCTAATCTCATTAACATAGTTGACATGATTGAAAGGCGCAATTCGTGCACTTTTGCGCACGTTTGAACACAAAACGTGAACTCGTGTGAATTTGTGCACAAATGATTTGGAACATGTTATCCATCATTTCAATTTGATATTTACAACTCTTATTACATACTATAGCCATCTGAACTCATTAATATAGTTGAGATAAATGATAGCACAATTGGTGCACGTTTGCGCATGTTTGAACGCAAAACGTGAACTCGTGCATATTAGTGCACAAATGACTTCGAACATGTTATCCAACGTTCCAATTGCATATTAAAAATAAGAATTACATATTATAGCATTCTAAATAATTCAATATGGTTGACAAATTTGAAAGCGCAATGGTGCACGTTTGTACGTGTTTGAACGAAAAACGTCAACTCGTGCACAAATGGTTTTAGACATGTTATCCAATTTCCCAATTGCACATTTACAGTAATTTTTACATATTATATAGCATTCTAATCTCATTAATATAGTTGACATAATTGCAACCACAATTTGTGCACGTTTGCGCATGTTTGAACGCAAAACGTGAACTCGTGCATATTTGTGAGCAAATCATTTTAAACATGTTATCCAATGTTCCAAATTCATATTTACAATACTCAACACATGTTATTACCTTCTAAACTCTTTAATATAGTTGACAAATTCGTTTGCGCAGTTTGTGCACGCTTGTACATGTTTGAACGAAAAAACATGAGCTCGTGCAAATTTGTGCACGAATGGTTTTAAACTTGTTATCCAATTTTCCAATTGCACATTTACAGTGCTTTGCGTGCATTATAGCAATCTAATCTCATTAATATAGTTGACATGATTGAAAGCACAATTTGTGCACATTTGCGCATGTTCGAACGCAAAACGTGAACTCGTGTAAATTTGTGCACAGATGATTTGGAACATGTTATCCAATGTTTCAATTGCATGTTTACAGCTCCTATGGCATATTATGGCCTGCTGAACTCATCAATATATTTGAGATGATTGACAGAACAATTGGTGCACTTTTGCGCACGTTTGAATGTGTGCACGTTTAGAACATGTTTGAACGAAAGGCACGAACTCGTGCGAATTTGTGCACAAACGGTTTTAAACATGCTATCCAATGTTCCAATTTCACATTTACAATACTTAGTACGTATTGTAGCATTCTGATCTCATTAATATTGTTGACATAACTGAAAGCACAATTTGCGCATGTTCGAACGCAAAACGTGAGCTCGTGTAAATTTGTGCACAAATGATTTGGAACATGTTATCCAATGCTTCAATTGCATGTTTACGACTCTTATGGCATATTATACAGCCTTCTAAACTCATTAATATATTTGAGACAATTGACATAACAATTGGCGCACGTTCGCGCATGTTTGAATGCGTGCACGTTTGTGCATGTTTGAACGCAAAACATCAACTCGTGCAAATTTGTGCACAAATGGTTTTAAATTTGTTAACCAACTTCCCAATTGCAGTAATTCGTATGCACTGTAGCATTCTAATCTCATTAATATAGTTCACATAATTGAAAGTACAATCTGCGCACGTTTGAACGCAAAACGTGAACTCGTGCATATTTGTGCACAAATGATTTTAAACATGTTATCCAATGTTCAAATGCATATTCACAATACTTGGCCCATGCTATTGCATTCTGAACACTTTAATATAGTTGTGAAAAATTGAAAGCACAATTTGTGCACGTTTGTAAATGTTTGAACGAAAAATGCGAACTCGCGCAAATTTGTGCACAAACGGTTTTAAACGTGTTATCCAGTGTTCCAATTTCACGCATTCACAATACTTGGTATGTACTATATCATTCTAATCTCATTAACATAGTTGACATGATTGAAAGGCGCAATTCGTGCACTTTTGCGCACGTTTGAACACAAAACGTGAACTCGTGTGAATTTGTGCACAAATGATTTGGAACATGTTATCCATCGTTTCAATTTGATATTTACAACTCTTATTACATACTATAGCCATCTGAACTCATTAATATAGTTGAGATAAATGATAGCACAATTGGTGCACGTTTGCGCATGTTTGAACGCAAAACGTGAACTCGTGCATATTAGTGCACAAATGACTTCGAACATGTTATCCAACGTTCCAATTGCATATTAAAAATAAGAATTACATATTATAGCATTCTAAATAATTCAATATGGTTGACAAATTTGAAAGCGCAATGGTGCACGTTTGTACGTGTTTGAACGAAAAACGTCAACTCGTGCACAAATGGTTTTAGACATGTTATCCAATTTCCCAATTGCACATTTACAGTAATTTTTACATATTATATAGCATTCTAATCTCATTAATATAGTTGACATAATTGCAACCACAATTTGTGCACGTTTGCGCATGTTTGAACGCAAAACGTGAACTCGTGCATATTTGTGAGCAAATCATTTTAAACATGTTATCCAATGTTCCAAATTCATATTTACAATACTCAACACATGTTATTACCTTCTAAACTCTTTAATATAGTTGACAAATTCGTTTGCGCAGTTTGTGCACGCTTGTACATGTTTGAACGAAAAAACATGAGCTCGTGCAAATTTGTGCACGAATGGTTTTAAACTTGTTATCCAATTTTCCAATTGCACATTTACAGTGCTTTGCGTGCATTATAGCAATCTAATCTCATTAATATAGTTGACATGATTGAAAGCACAATTTGTGCACATTTGCGCATGTTCGAACGCAAAACGTGAACTCGTGTAAATTTGTGCACAGATGATTTGGAACATGTTATCCAATGTTTCAATTGCATGTTTACAGCTCCTATGGCATATTATGGCCTGCTGAACTCATCAATATATTTGAGATGATTGACAGAACAATTGGTGCACTTTTGCGCACGTTTGAATGTGTGCACGTTTAGAACATGTTTGAACGAAAGGCACGAACTCGTGCGAATTTGTGCACAAACGGTTTTAAACATGCTATCCAATGTTCCAATTTCACATTTACAATACTTAGTACGTATTGTAGCATTCTGATCTCATTAATATTGTTGACATAATTGAAAGCACAATTTGCGCATGTTCGAACGCAAAACGTGAGCTCGTGTAAATTTGTGCACAAATGATTTGGAACATGTTATCCAATGCTTCAATTGCATGTTTACGACTCTTATGGCATATTATACAGCCTTCTAAACTCATTAATATATTTGAGACAATTGACATAACAATTGGCGCACGTTCGCGCATGTTTGAATGCGTGCACGTTTGTGCATGTTTGAACGCAAAACATCAACTCGTGCAAATTTGTGCACAAATGGTTTTAAATTTGTTAACCAACTTCCCAATTGCAGTAATTCGTATGCACTGTAGCATTCTAATCTCATTAATATAGTTCACATAATTGAAAGTACAATCTGCGCACGTTTGAACGCAAAACGTGAACTCGTGCATATTTGTGCACAAATGATTTTAAACATGTTATCCAATGTTCAAATGCATATTCACAATACTTGGCCCATGCTATTGCATTCTGAACACTTTAATATAGTTGTGAAAAATTGAAAGCACAATTTGTGCACGTTTGTAAATGTTTGAACGAAAAATGCGAACTCGCGCAAATTTGTGCACAAACGGTTTTAAACGTGTTATCCAGTGTTCCAATTTCACGCATTCACAATACTTGGTATGTAATATATCATTCTAATCTCATTAACATAGTTGACATGATTGAAAGGCGCAATTCGTGCACTTTTGCGCACGTTTGAACACAAAACGTGAACTCGTGTGAATTTGTGCACAAATGATTTGGAACATGTTATCCATCGTTTCAATTTGATATTTACAACTCTTATTACATACTATAGCCATCTGAACTCATTAATATAGTTGAGATAAATGATAGCACAATTGGTGCACGTTTGCGCATGTTTGAACGCAAAACGTGAACTCGTGCATATTAGTGCACAAATGACTTCGAACATGTTATCCAACGTTCCAATTGCATATTAAAAATAAGAATTACATATTATAGCATTCTAAATAATTCAATATGGTTGACAAATTTGAAAGCGCAATGGTGCACGTTTGTACGTGTTTGAACGAAAAACGTCAACTCGTGCACAAATGGTTTTAGACATGTTATCCAATTTCCCAATTGCACATTTACAGTAATTTTTACATATTATATAGCATTCTAATCTCATTAATATAGTTGACATAATTGCAACCACAATTTGTGCACGTTTGCGCATGTTTGAACGCAAAACGTGAACTCGTGCATATTTGTGAGCAAATCATTTTAAACATGTTATCCAATGTTCCAAATTCATATTTACAATACTCAACACATGTTATTACCTTCTAAACTCTTTAATATAGTTGACAAATTCGTTTGCGCAGTTTGTGCACGCTTGTACATGTTTGAACGAAAAAACATGAGCTCGTGCAAATTTGTGCACGAATGGTTTTAAACTTGTTATCCAATTTTCCAATTGCACATTTACAGTGCTTTGCGTGCATTATAGCAATCTAATCTCATTAATATAGTTGACATGATTGAAAGCACAATTTGTGCACATTTGCGCATGTTCGAACGCAAAACGTGAACTCGTGTAAATTTGTGCACAGATGATTTGGAACATGTTATCCAATGTTTCAATTGCATGTTTACAGCTCCTATGGCATATTATGGCCTGCTGAACTCATCAATATATTTGAGATGATTGACAGAACAATTGGTGCACTTTTGCGCACGTTTGAATGTGTGCACGTTTAGAACATGTTTGAACGAAAGGCACGAACTCGTGCGAATTTGTGCACAAACGGTTTTAAACATGCTATCCAATGTTCCAATTTCACATTTACAATACTTAGTACGTATTGTAGCATTCTGATCTCATTAATATTGTTGACATAATTGAAAGCACAATTTGCGCATGTTCGAACGCAAAACGTGAGCTCGTGTAAATTTGTGCACAAATGATTTGGAACATGTTATCCAATGCTTCAATTGCATGTTTACGACTCTTATGGCATATTATACAGCCTTCTAAACTCATTAATATATTTGAGACAATTGACATAACAATTGGCGCACGTTCGCGCATGTTTGAATGCGTGCACGTTTGTGCATGTTTGAACGCAAAACATCAACTCGTGCAAATTTGTGCACAAATGGTTTTAAATTTGTTAACCAACTTCCCAATTGCAGTAATTCGTATGCACTGTAGCATTCTAATCTCATTAATATAGTTCACATAATTGAAAGTACAATCTGCGCACGTTTGAACGCAAAACGTGAACTCGTGCATATTTGTGCACAAATGATTTTAAACATGTTATCCAATGTTCAAATGCATATTCACAATACTTGGCCCATGCTATTGCATTCTGAACACTTTAATATAGTTGTGAAAAATTGAAAGCACAATTTGTGCACGTTTGTAAATGTTTGAACGAAAAATGCGAACTCGCGCAAATTTGTGCACAAACGGTTTTAAACGTGTTATCCAGTGTTCCAATTTCACGCATTCACAATACTTGGTATGTAATATATCATTCTAATCTCATTAACATAGTTGACATGATTGAAAGGCGCAATTCGTGCACTTTTGCGCACGTTTGAACACAAAACGTGAACTCGTGTGAATTTGTGCACAAATGATTTGGAACATGTTATCCATCGTTTCAATTTGATATTTACAACTCTTATTACATACTATAGCCATCTGAACTCATTAATATAGTTGAGATAAATGATAGCACAATTGGTGCACGTTTGCGCATGTTTGAACGCAAAACGTGAACTCGTGCATATTAGTGCACAAATGACTTCGAACATGTTATCCAACGTTCCAATTGCATATTAAAAATAAGAATTACATATTATAGCATTCTAAATAATTCAATATGGTTGACAAATTTGAAAGCGCAATGGTGCACGTTTGTACGTGTTTGAACGAAAAAACGTCAACTCGTGCACAAATGGTTTTAGACATGTTATCCAATTTCCCAATTGCACATTTACAGTAATTTTTACATATTATATAGCATTCTAATCTCATTAATATAGTTGACATAATTGCAACCACAATTTGTGCACGTTTGCGCATGTTTGAACGCAAAACGTGAAACTCGTGCATATTTGTGAGCAAATCATTTTAAACATGTTATCCAATGTTCCAAATTCATATTACAATACTCAACACATGTTATTACCTTCTAAACTCTTTAATATAGTTGACAAATTCGTTTGCGCAGTTTGTGCACGCTTGTACATGTTTGAACGAAAAAACATGAGCTCGTGCAAATTTGTGCACGAATGGTTTTTAACTTGTTATCCAATTTCCAATTGCACATTTACAGTGCTTTGCGTGCATTATAGCAATCTAATCTCATTAATATAGTTGACATGATTGAAAGCACAATTTGTGCACATTTGCGCATGTTCGAACGCAAAACGTGAACTCGTGTAAATTTGTGCACAGATGATTTGGAACATGTTATCCAATGTTTCAATTGCATGTTTACAGCTCCTATGGCATATTATGGCCTGCTGAACTCATCAATATATTTGAGATGATTGACAGAACAATTGGTGCACTTTTGCGCACGTTTGAATGTGTGCACGTTTAGAACATGTTTGAACGAAAGGCACGAACTCGTGCGAATTTGTGCACAAACGGTTTTAAACATGCTATCCAATGTTCCAATTTCACATTTACAATACTTAGTACGTATTGTAGCATTCTGATCTCATTAATATTGTTGACATAATTGAAAGCACAATTTGCGCATGTTCGAACGCAAAACGTGAGCTCGTGTAAATTTGTGCACAAATGATTTGGAACATGTTATCCAATGCTTCAATTGCATGTTTACGACTCTTATGGCATATTATACAGCCTTCTAAACTCATTAATATATTTGAGACAATTGACATAACAATTGGCGCACGTTCGCGCATGTTTGAATGCGTGCACGTTTGTGCATGTTTGAACGCAAAACATCAACTCGTGCAAATTTGTGCACAAATGGTTTTAAATTTGTTAACCAACTTCCCAATTGCAGTATTCGTATGCACTGTAGCATTCTAATCTCATTAATATAGTTCACATAATTGAAAGTACAATCTGCGCACGTTTGAACGCAAAACGTGAACTCGTGCATATTTGTGCACAAATGATTTTAAACATGTTATCCAATGTTCAAATGCATATTCACAATACTTGGCCCATGCTATTGCATTCTGAACACTTTAATATAGTTGTGAAAAATTGAAAGCACAATTTGTGCACGTTGTAAATGTTTGAACGAAAAATGCGAACTCGCGCAAATTTGTGCACAAACGGTTTTTAAACGTGTTATCCAGTGTTCCAATTTCACGCATTCACAATACTTGGTATGTAAATATATCATTCTAATCTCATTAACATAGTTGACATGATTGAAAGGCGCAATTCGTGCACTTTTGCGCACGTTTGAACACAAAACGTGAACTCGTGTGAATTTGTGCACAAATGATTTGGAACATGTTATCCATCGTTTCAATTTGATATTTACAACTCTTATTACATACTATAGCCATCTGAACTCATTAATATAGTTGAGATAAATGATAGCACAATTGGTGCACGTTTGCGCATGTTTGAACGCAAAACGTGAACTCGTGCATATTAGTGCACAAATGACTTCGAACATGTTATCCAACGTTCCAATTGCATATTAAAAATAAGAATTACATATTATAGCATTCTAAATAATTCAATATGGTTGACAAATTTGAAAGCGCAATGGTGCACGTTTGTACGTGTTTGAACGAAAACGTCAACTCGTGCACAAATGGTTTTAGACATGTTATCCAATTTCCCAATTGCACATTTACAGTAATTTTTACATATTATATAGCATTCTAATCTCATTAATATAGTTTGACATAATTGCAACCACAATTTGTGCACGTTTGCGCATGTTTGAACGCAAAACGTGAACTCGTGCATATTTGTGAGCAAATCATTTTAAACATGTTATCCAATGTTCCAAATTCATATTTACAATACTCAACACATGTTATTACCTTCTAAACTCTTTAATATAGTTGACAAATTCGTTTTGCGCAGTTTTGCACGCTTGTACATGTTTGAACGAAAAAAACATGAGCTCGTGCAAATTTGTGCACGAATGGTTTTAAACTTGTTATCCAATTTTCCAATTGCACATTTACAGTGCTTTGCGTGGCATTATAGCAATCTAATCTCATTAATATAGTTGACATGATTGAAAGCACAATTTGTGCACATTTGCGCATGTTCGAACGCAAAACGTGAACTCGTGTAAATTTGTGCACAGATGATTTGGAACATGTTATCCAATGTTTCAATTGCATGTTTACAGCTCCTATGGCATATTATGGCCTGCTGAACTCATCAATATATTTGAGATGATTGACAGAACAATTGGTGCACTTTTGCGCACGTTTGAATGTGTGCACGTTTAGAACATGTTTGAACGAAAGGCACGAACTCGTGCGAATTTGTGCACAAACGGTTTTAAACATGCTATCCAATGTTCCAATTTCACATTTACAATACTTAGTACGTATTGTAGCATTCTGATCTCATTAATATTGTTGACATAATTGAAAGCACAATTTGCGCATGTTCGAACGCAAAACGTGAGCTCGTGTAAATTTGTGCACAAATGATTTGGAACATGTTATCCAATGCTTCAATTGCATGTTTACGACTCTTATGGCATATTATACAGCCTTCTAAACTCATTAATATATTTGAGACAATTGACATAACAATTGGCGCACGTTCGCGCATGTTTGAATGCGTGCACGTTTGTGCATGTTTGAACGCAAAACATCAACTCGTGCAAATTTGTGCACAAATGGTTTTAAATTTGTTAACCAACTTCCCAATTGCAGTAATTCGTATGCACTGTAGCATTCTAATCTCATTAATATAGTTCACATAATTGAAAGTACAATCTGCGCACGTTTGAACGCAAAACGTGAACTCGTGCATATTTGTGCACAAATGATTTTAAAACATGTTATCCAATGTTCAAATGCATATTCACAATACTTGGCCCATGCTATTGCATTCTGAACACTTTAATATAGTTGTGAAAAATTGAAAGCACAATTTGTGCACGTTTGTAAATGTTTGAACGAAAAATGCGAACTCGCGCAAATTTGTGCACAAAACGGTTTTAAACGTGTTATCCAGTGTTCCAATTTCACGCATTCACAATACTTGGTATGTAATATATCATTCTAATCTCATTAACATAGTTGACATGATTGAAAGGCGCAATTCGTGCACTTTTGCGCACGTTTGAACACAAAACGTGAACTCGTGTGAATTTGTGCACAAATGATTTGGAACATGTTATCCATCGTTTCAATTTGATATTTACAACTCTTATTACATACTATAGCCATCTGAACTCATTAATATAGTTGAGATAAATGATAGCACAATTGGTGCACCGTTTGCGCATGTTTGAACGCAAAACGTGAACTCGTGCATATTAGTGCACAAATGACTTCGAACATGTTATCCAACGTTCCAATTGCATATTAAAAATAAGAATTACATATTATAGCATTCTAAATAATTCAATATGGTTGACAAATTTGAAAGCGCAATGGTGCACGTTTGTACGTGTTTGAACGAAAAACGTCAACTCGTGCACAAATGGTTTTAGACATGTTATCCAATTTCCCAATTGCACATTTACAGTAATTTTTACATATTATATAGCATTCTAATCTCATTAATATAGTTGACATAATTGCAACCACAATTTGTGCACGTTTGCGCATGTTTGAACGCAAAACGTGAACTCGTGCATATTTGTGAGCAAATCATTTTAAACATGTTATCCAATGTTCCAAATTCATATTTACAATACTCAACACATGTTATTACCTTCTAAACTCTTTAATATAGTTGACAAATTCGTTTGCGCAGTTTGTGCACGCTTGTACATGTTTGAACGAAAAAACATGAGCTCGTGCAAATTTGTGCACGAATGGTTTTAAACTTGTTATCCAATTTTCCAATTGCACATTTACAGTGCTTTGCGTGCATTATAGCAATCTAATCTCATTAATATAGTTGACATGATTGAAAGCACAATTTGTGCACATTTGCGCATGTTCGAACGCAAAACGTGAACTCGTGTAAATTTGTGCACAGATGATTTGGAACATGTTATCCAATGTTTCAATTGCATGTTTACAGCTCCTATGGCATATTATGGCCTGCTGAACTCATCAATATATTTGAGATGATTGACAGAACAATTGGTGCACTTTTGCGCACGTTTGAATGTGTGCACGTTTAGAACATGTTTGAACGAAAGGCACGAACTCGTGCGAATTTGTGCACAAAACGGTTTTAAACATGCTATCCAATGTTCCAATTTCACATTTACAATACTTAGTAACGTATTGTAGCATTCTGATCTCATTAATATTGTTGACATAATTGAAAGCACAATTTGCGCATGTTCGAACGCAAAACGTGAGCTCGTGTAAATTTGTGCACAAATGATTTGGAACATGTTATCCAATGCTTCAATTGCATGTTTACGACTCTTATGGCATATTATACAGCCTTCTAAACTCATTAATATATTTGAGACAATTGACATAACAATTGGCGCACGTTCGCGCAATGTTTGAATGCGTGCACGTTTGTGCATGTTTGAACGCAAAACATCAACTCGTGCAAATTTGTGCACAAATGGTTTTAAATTTGTTAACCAACTTCCCAATTGCAGTAATTCGTATGCACTGTAGCATTCTAATCTCATTAATATAGTTCACATAATTGAAAGTACAATCTGCGCACGTTTGAACGCAAAACGTGAACTCGTGCATATTTGTGCACAAATGATTTTAAACATGTTATCCAATGTTCAAATGCATATTCACAATACTTGGCCCATGCTATTGCATTCTGAACACTTTAATATAGTTGTGAAAAATTGAAAGCACAATTTGTGCACGTTTGTAAATGTTTGAACGAAAAATGCGAACTCGCGCAAATTTGTGCACAAACGGTTTTAAACGTGTTATCCAGTGTTCCAATTTCACGCATTCACAATACTTGGTATGTAATATATCATTCTAATCTCATTAACATAGTTGACATGATTGAAAGGCGCAATTCGTGCACTTTTGCGCACGTTTGAACACAAAACGTGAACTCGTGTGAATTTGTGCACAAATGATTTGGAACATGTTATCCATCGTTTCAATTTGATATTTACAACTCTTATTACATACTATAGCCATCTGAACTCATTAATATAGTTGAGATAAATGATAGCACAATTGGTGCACGTTTGCGCATGTTTGAACGCAAAACGTGAACTCGTGCATATTAGTGCACAAATGACTTCGAACATGTTATCCAACGTTCCAATTGCATATTAAAAATAAGAATTACATATTATAGCATTCTAAATAATTCAATATGGTTGACAAATTTGAAAGCGCAATGGTGCACGTTTGTACGTGTTTGAACGAAAAACGTCAACTCGTGCACAAATGGTTTTAGACATGTTATCCAATTTCCCAATTGCACATTTACAGTAATTTTTACATATTATATAGCATTCTAATCTCATTAATATAGTTGACATAATTGCAACCACAATTTGTGCACGTTTGCGCATGTTTGAACGCAAAACGTGAACTCGTGCATATTTGTGAGCAAATCATTTTAAACATGTTATCCAATGTTCCAAATTCATATTTACAATACTCAACACATGTTATTACCTTCTAACTCTTTAATATAGTTGACAAATTCGTTTGCGCAGTTTGTGCACGCTTGTACATGTTTGAACGAAAAAACATGAGCTCGTGCAAATTTGTGCACGAATGGTTTTAAACTTGTTATCCAATTTTCCAATTGCACATTTACAGTGCTTTGCGTGCATTATAGCAATCTAATCTCATTAATATAGTTGACATGATTGAAAGCACAATTTGTGCACATTTGCGCATGTTCGAACGCAAAACGTGAACTCGTGTAAATTTGTGCACAGATGATTTGGAACATGTTATCCAATGTTTCAATTGCATGTTTACAGCTCCTATGGCATATTATGGCCTGCTGAACTCATCAATATATTTGAGATGATTGACAGAACAATTGGTGCACTTTTGCGCACGTTTGAATGTGTGCACGTTTAGAACATGTTTGAACGAAAGGCACGAACTCGTGCGAATTTGTGCACAAACGGTTTTAAAACATGCTATCCAATGTTCCAATTTCACATTTACAATACTTAGTACGTATTGTAGCATTCTGATCTCATTAATATTGTTGACATAATTGAAAGCACAATTTGCGCATGTTCGAACGCAAAACGTGAGCTCGTGTAAATTTGTGCACAAATGATTTGGAACATGTTATCCAATGCTTCAATTGCATGTTTACGACTCTTATGGCATATTATACAGCCTTCTAAACTCATTAATATATTTGAGACAATTGACATAACAATTGGCGCACGTTCGCGCATGTTTGAATGCGTGCACGTTTGTGCATGTTTGAACGCAAAACATCAACTCGTGCAAATTTGTGCACAAATGGTTTTAAATTTGTTAACCAACTTCCCAATTGCAGTAATTCGTATGCACTGTAGCATTCTAATCTCATTAATATAGTTCACATAATTGAAAGTACAATCTGCGCACGTTTGAACGCAAAACGTGAACTCGTGCATATTTGTGCACAAATGATTTTAAACATGTTATCCAATGTTCAAATGCATATTCACAATACTTGGCCCATGCTATTGCATTCTGAACACTTTAATATAGTTGTGAAAAATTGAAAGCACAATTTGTGCACGTTTGTAAATGTTTGAACGAAAAATGCGAACTCGCGCAAATTTGTGCACAAACGGTTTTAAACGTGTTATCCAGTGTTCCAATTTCACGCATTCACAATACTTGGTATGTAATATATCATTCTAATCTCATTAACATAGTTGACATGATTGAAAGGCGCAATTCGTGCACTTTTGCGCACGTTTGAACACAAAACGTGAACTCGTGTGAATTTGTGCACAAATGATTTGGAACATGTTATCCATCGTTTCAATTTGATATTTACAACTCTTATTACATACTATAGCCATCTGAACTCATTAATATAGTTGAGATAAATGATAGCACAATTGGTGCACGTTTGCGCATGTTTGAACGCAAAACGTGAACTCGTGCATATTAGTGCACAAATGACTTCGAACATGTTATCCAACGTTCCAATTGCATATTAAAAATAAGAATTACATATTATAGCATTCTAAATAATTCAATATGGTTGACAAATTTGAAAGCGCAATGGTGCACGTTTGTACGTGTTTGAACGAAAAACGTCAACTCGTGCACAAATGGTTTTAGACATGTTATCCAATTTCCCAATTGCACATTTACAGTAATTTTTACATATTATATAGCATTCTAATCTCATTAATATAGTTGACATAATTGCAACCACAATTTGTGCACGTTTGCGCATGTTTGAACGCAAAACGTGAACTCGTGCATATTTGTGAGCAAATCATTTTAAACATGTTATCCAATGTTCCAAATTCATATTTACAATACTCAACACATGTTATTACCTTCTAAACTCTTTAATATAGTTGACAAATTCGTTTGCGCAGTTTGTGCACGCTTGTACATGTTTGAACGAAAAAACATGAGCTCGTGCAAATTTGTGCACGAATGGTTTTAAACTTGTTATCCAATTTTCCAATTGCACATTTACAGTGCTTTGCGTGCATTATAGCAATCTAATCTCATTAATATAGTTGACATGATTGAAAGCACAATTTGTGCACATTTGCGCATGTTCGAACGCAAAACGTGAACTCGTGTAAATTTGTGCACAGATGATTTGGAACATGTTATCCAATGTTTCAATTGCATGTTTACAGCTCCTATGGCATATTATGGCCTGCTGAACTCATCAATATATTTGAGATGATTGACAGAACAATTGGTGCACTTTTGCGCACGTTTGAATGTGTGCACGTTTAGAACATGTTTGAACGAAAGGCACGAACTCGTGCGAATTTGTGCACAAACGGTTTTAAACATGCTATCCAATGTTCCAATTTCACATTTACAATACTTAGTACGTATTGTAGCATTCTGATCTCATTAATATTGTTGACATAATTGAAAGCACAATTTGCGCATGTTCGAACGCAAAACGTGAGCTCGTGTAAATTTGTGCACAAATGATTTGGAACATGTTATCCAATGCTTCAATTGCATGTTTACGACTCTTATGGCATATTATACAGCCTTCTAAACTCATTAATATATTTGAGACAATTGACATAACAATTGGCGCACGTTCGCGCATGTTTGAATGCGTGCACGTTTGTGCATGTTTGAACGCAAAACATCAACTCGTGCAAATTTGTGCACAAATGGTTTTAAATTTGTTAACCAACTTCCCAATTGCAGTAATTCGTATGCACTGTAGCATTCTAATCTCATTAATATAGTTCACATAATTGAAAGTACAATCTGCGCACGTTTGAACGCAAAACGTGAACTCGTGCATATTTGTGCACAAATGATTTTAAACATGTTATCCAATGTTCAAATGCATATTCACAATACTTGGCCCATGCTATTGCATTCTGAACACTTTAATATAGTTGTGAAAAATTGAAAGCACAATTTGTGCACGTTTGTAAATGTTTGAACGAAAAATGCGAACTCGCGCAAATTTGTGCACAAACGGTTTTAAACGTGTTATCCAGTGTTCCAATTTCACGCATTCACAATACTTGGTATGTAATATATCATTCTAATCTCATTAACATAGTTGACATGATTGAAAGGCGCAATTCGTGCACTTTTGCGCACGTTTGAACACAAAACGTGAACTCGTGTGAATTTGTGCACAAATGATTTGGAACATGTTATCCATCGTTTCAATTTGATATTTACAACTCTTATTACATACTATAGCCATCTGAACTCATTAATATAGTTGAGATAAATGATAGCACAATTGGTGCACGTTTGCGCATGTTTGAACGCAAAACGTGAACTCGTGCATATTAGTGCACAAATGACTTCGAACATGTTATCCAACGTTCCAATTGCATATTAAAAATAAGAATTACATATTATAGCATTCTAAATAATTCAATATGGTTGACAAATTTGAAAGCGCAATGGTGCACGTTTGTACGTGTTTGAACGAAAAACGTCAACTCGTGCACAAATGGTTTTAGACATGTTATCCAATTTCCCAATTGCACATTTACAGTAATTTTTACATATTATATAGCATTCTAATCTCATTAATATAGTTGACATAATTGCAACCACAATTTGTGCACGTTTGCGCATGTTTGAACGCAAAACGTGAACTCGTGCATATTTGTGAGCAAATCATTTTAAACATGTTATCCAATGTTCCAAATTCATATTTACAATACTCAACACATGTTATTACCTTCTAAACTCTTTAATATAGTTGACAAATTCGTTTGCGCAGTTTGTGCACGCTTGTACATGTTTGAACGAAAAAACATGAGCTCGTGCAAATTTGTGCACGAATGGTTTTAAACTTGTTATCCAATTTTCCAATTGCACATTTACAGTGCTTTGCGTGCATTATAGCAATCTAATCTCATTAATATAGTTGACATGATTGAAAGCACAATTTGTGCACATTTGCGCATGTTCGAACGCAAAACGTGAACTCGTGTAAATTTGTGCACAGATGATTTGGAACATGTTATCCAATGTTTCAATTGCATGTTTACAGCTCCTATGGCATATTATGGCCTGCTGAACTCATCAATATATTTGAGATGATTGACAGAACAATTGGTGCACTTTTGCGCACGTTTGAATGTGTGCACGTTTAGAACATGTTTGAACGAAAGGCACGAACTCGTGCGAATTTGTGCACAAACGGTTTTAAACATGCTATCCAATGTTCCAATTTCACATTTACAATACTTAGTACGTATTGTAGCATTCTGATCTCATTAATATTGTTGACATAATTGAAAGCACAATTTGCGCATGTTCGAACGCAAAACGTGAGCTCGTGTAAATTTGTGCACAAATGATTTGGAACATGTTATCCAATGCTTCAATTGCATGTTTACGACTCTTATGGCATATTATACAGCCTTCTAAACTCATTAATATATTTGAGACAATTGACATAACAATTGGCGCACGTTCGCGCATGTTTGAATGCGTGCACGTTTGTGCATGTTTGAACGCAAAACATCAACTCGTGCAAATTTGTGCACAAATGGTTTTAAATTTGTTAACCAACTTCCCAATTGCAGTAATTCGTATGCACTGTAGCATTCTAATCTCATTAATATAGTTCACATAATTGAAAGTACAATCTGCGCACGTTTGAACGCAAAACGTGAACTCGTGCATATTTGTGCACAAATGATTTTAAACATGTTATCCAATGTTCAAATGCATATTCACAATACTTGGCCCATGCTATTGCATTCTGAACACTTTAATATAGTTGTGAAAAATTGAAAGCACAATTTGTGCACGTTTGTAAATGTTTGAACGAAAAATGCGAACTCGCGCAAATTTGTGCACAAACGGTTTTAAACGTGTTATCCAGTGTTCCAATTTCACGCATTCACAATACTTGGTATGTAATATATCATTCTAATCTCATTAACATAGTTGACATGATTGAAAGGCGCAATTCGTGCACTTTTGCGCACGTTTGAACACAAAACGTGAACTCGTGTGAATTTGTGCACAAATGATTTGGAACATGTTATCCATCGTTTCAATTTGATATTTACAACTCTTATTACATACTATAGCCATCTGAACTCATTAATATAGTTGAGATAAATGATAGCACAATTGGTGCACGTTTGCGCATGTTTGAACGCAAAACGTGAACTCGTGCATATTAGTGCACAAATGACTTCGAACATGTTATCCAACGTTCCAATTGCATATTAAAAATAAGAATTACATATTATAGCATTCTAAATAATTCAATATGGTTGACAAATTTGAAAGCGCAATGGTGCACGTTTGTACGTGTTTGAACGAAAAACGTCAACTCGTGCACAAATGGTTTTAGACATGTTATCCAATTTCCCAATTGCACATTTACAGTAATTTTTACATATTATATAGCATTCTAATCTCATTAATATAGTTGACATAATTGCAACCACAATTTGTGCACGTTTGCGCATGTTTGAACGCAAAACGTGAACTCGTGCATATTTGTGAGCAAATCATTTTAAACATGTTATCCAATGTTCCAAATTCATATTTACAATACTCAACACATGTTATTACCTTCTAAACTCTTTAATATAGTTGACAAATTCGTTTGCGCAGTTTGTGCACGCTTGTACATGTTTGAACGAAAAAACATGAGCTCGTGCAAATTTGTGCACGAATGGTTTTAAACTTGTTATCCAATTTTCCAATTGCACATTTACAGTGCTTTGCGTGCATTATAGCAATCTAATCTCATTAATATAGTTGACATGATTGAAAGCACAATTTGTGCACATTTGCGCATGTTCGAACGCAAAACGTGAACTCGTGTAAATTTGTGCACAGATGATTTGGAACATGTTATCCAATGTTTCAATTGCATGTTTACAGCTCCTATGGCATATTATGGCCTGCTGAACTCATCAATATATTTGAGATGATTGACAGAACAATTGGTGCACTTTTGCGCACGTTTGAATGTGTGCACGTTTAGAACATGTTTGAACGAAAGGCACGAACTCGTGCGAATTTGTGCACAAACGGTTTTAAACATGCTATCCAATGTTCCAATTTCACATTTACAATACTTAGTACGTATTGTAGCATTCTGATCTCATTAATATTGTTGACATAATTGAAAGCACAATTTGCGCATGTTCGAACGCAAAACGTGAGCTCGTGTAAATTTGTGCACAAATGATTTGGAACATGTTATCCAATGCTTCAATTGCATGTTTACGACTCTTATGGCATATTATACAGCCTTCTAAACTCATTAATATATTTGAGACAATTGACATAACAATTGGCGCACGTTCGCGCATGTTTGAATGCGTGCACGTTTGTGCATGTTTGAACGCAAAACATCAACTCGTGCAAATTTGTGCACAAATGGTTTTAAATTTGTTAACCAACTTCCCAATTGCAGTAATTCGTATGCACTGTAGCATTCTAATCTCATTAATATAGTTCACATAATTGAAAGTACAATCTGCGCACGTTTGAACGCAAAACGTGAACTCGTGCATATTTGTGCACAAATGATTTTAAACATGTTATCCAATGTTCAAATGCATATTCACAATACTTGGCCCATGCTATTGCATTCTGAACACTTTAATATAGTTGTGAAAAATTGAAAGCACAATTTGTGCACGTTTGTAAATGTTTGAACGAAAAATGCGAACTCGCGCAAATTTGTGCACAAACGGTTTTAAACGTGTTATCCAGTGTTCCAATTTCACGCATTCACAATACTTGGTATGTAATATATCATTCTAATCTCATTAACATAGTTGACATGATTGAAAGGCGCAATTCGTGCACTTTTGCGCACGTTTGAACACAAAACGTGAACTCGTGTGAATTTGTGCACAAATGATTTGGAACATGTTATCCATCGTTTCAATTTGATATTTACAACTCTTATTACATACTATAGCCATCTGAACTCATTAATATAGTTGAGATAAATGATAGCACAATTGGTGCACGTTTGCGCATGTTTGAACGCAAAACGTGAACTCGTGCATATTAGTGCACAAATGACTTCGAACATGTTATCCAACGTTCCAATTGCATATTAAAAATAAGAATTACATATTATAGCATTCTAAATAATTCAATATGGTTGACAAATTTGAAAGCGCAATGGTGCACGTTTGTACGTGTTTGAACGAAAAACGTCAACTCGTGCACAAATGGTTTTAGACATGTTATCCAATTTCCCAATTGCACATTTACAGTAATTTTTACATATTATATAGCATTCTAATCTCATTAATATAGTTGACATAATTGCAACCACAATTTGTGCACGTTTGCGCATGTTTGAACGCAAAACGTGAACTCGTGCATATTTGTGAGCAAATCATTTTAAACATGTTATCCAATGTTCCAAATTCATATTTACAATACTCAACACATGTTATTACCTTCTAAACTCTTTAATATAGTTGACAAATTCGTTTGCGCAGTTTGTGCACGCTTGTACATGTTTGAACGAAAAAACATGAGCTCGTGCAAATTTGTGCACGAATGGTTTTAAACTTGTTATCCAATTTTCCAATTGCACATTTACAGTGCTTTGCGTGCATTATAGCAATCTAATCTCATTAATATAGTTGACATGATTGAAAGCACAATTTGTGCACATTTGCGCATGTTCGAACGCAAAACGTGAACTCGTGTAAATTTGTGCACAGATGATTTGGAACATGTTATCCAATGTTTCAATTGCATGTTTACAGCTCCTATGGCATATTATGGCCTGCTGAACTCATCAATATATTTGAGATGATTGACAGAACAATTGGTGCACTTTTGCGCACGTTTGAATGTGTGCACGTTTAGAACATGTTTGAACGAAAGGCACGAACTCGTGCGAATTTGTGCACAAACGGTTTTAAACATGCTATCCAATGTTCCAATTTCACATTTACAATACTTAGTACGTATTGTAGCATTCTGATCTCATTAATATTGTTGACATAATTGAAAGCACAATTTGCGCATGTTCGAACGCAAAACGTGAGCTCGTGTAAATTTGTGCACAAATGATTTGGAACATGTTATCCAATGCTTCAATTGCATGTTTACGACTCTTATGGCATATTATACAGCCTTCTAAACTCATTAATATATTTGAGACAATTGACATAACAATTGGCGCACGTTCGCGCATGTTTGAATGCGTGCACGTTTGTGCATGTTTGAACGCAAAACATCAATTCGTGCAAATTTGTTGATGTGAATCCAAGTTCAAAGCCTAAAGAGATCAAAGATCCATTAATAGTACAAGAAGGCCCAATCACAAGGTCCAAATCCAAGAAGCTTCAAGAAGCCATATTGGGTTTAATTAAGGACATTTGGAAAGCCCACGAATTTCAGCCCAATAAGGCATCCATGGAGGCTCAAGGAATAATATTTAACTTGTTTTTGTGTTAATAACAATTAGGGTTACATGTAGCCACCATATACAAGTTAATAGGGTAATTAATACCAAGTAATGGTTATTATTATGGGTAGTGGTTACTAAAGTTAATGGGGTAATCAATACCAAGTAATGGCTATTAATGTGGGTAATGGCTATTAAGGCCATTTAAGAGTCAAAGTAATCCTATGTGTGTGAGTCTATTTTAGTAGTGTGAGCATGGACTTGTACTCTATATAAACAAGTCCTTTTCTTTCTTTTGTAGCATGAATGAATTTGATATATGAATTATAACTTTGTTTGAGTTTTATTGTGAGGAATTTTGTCTTTAATTTCTTGCATAAACTTTGTGACTTATCAAGCTTTATTCTAGCTTGTGGTGTCAAAATCTAAATCTTTGTTTTCTTGTTATTTATCAAACTTTCTTGTTTGTGGCATAAGAGGAAATTCAAAGTCTATCTTAGTATCTTTATCCTTGTTGGTAAAGGGGTTAAGTAGCATCTATCTTCTTACTTCAATCTTTGAACGATCCAAATTTGTGGATTAAATTGGTAATTTCTAGTTTTCTTTCAATTCAACTTATCATAGTATTCTTGCTATTGGGGAGTTAATTGATGAAACCTACAATTCCCATCATAAGAGTTCCCCCTTTCTTCAAAAGGATTTGTCCTCAAATCAACTCCATCATCTTTATCACCTAAATCAAACAAAGACAAGTCACTAACATTAAAAGTAGCACTAACATTGCCATACTCACTTGGAAGTTCTAGCTTGTAGGCATTGTTGTTGATGCGTTGAAGCACTTTAAAAGGACCATCTCCTCTTGGCATAAGCTTTGATTTCCTTTGGTTAGGAAATCTTTCCTTCCTCAAGTGCACCCACACCCAATCTCCGGGCTCAAAAATGACTTGCTTCCTCCCCTTGTTGTGTTGCTTTTCATATTGGAGTGTCTTCTTCTCAATGTTTGCACGCACCCTCTCATGCAAAGTCTTGATGAACTCAGCTTTTTGTTTCCCCTCTAGATTAGCTTTGTCCAATGGCAATGGTAGCAAATCTAATGGAGTCTTTGGGTTGAATCCATACACAACTTCAAATGGTGAGCAATTTGTTGAACCATGCACACTCCTATTGTAAGCAAATTCCACATGTGGCAAACATTCTTCCCAATTCTTCAGATTTCTTTGGATGACAGCCCTCAAAAGTGTTGAAAGTGTCCTATTGACCACCTCCGTTTGTCCATCCGTTTGTGGATGACAAGTTGTAGAATACAAAAGCTTTGTCCCCATCTTTCCCCAAAGAGTCTTCCAAAAGTGACTTAGGAATTTGACATCCCTATCACTCACAATGGTCCTTGGCACTCCATGTAGCCTAACAATCTCCTTGAAGAATAGATTGGCAATATGGGTTGCATCATCCGTCTTGTGACATGGAATGAAATGTGCCATTTTGCTAAACCTGTCCACAACAACAAAAATGGAATCTCTCCCTCCCTTGGACCTAGGTAATCCTAAAACAAAATCCATAGAAATGTCTACCCAAGGTTCATTTGGTATGGTAAGAGGTGTATACAAACCATGAGGCATTGCTTTGGATTTGGCTTGTTTGCAAGTAATGCATTTCTCACAAATTCTCTTAACATCCCTTTTCATGTGTGGCCAAAAGAAATGGTCACCCAACACATCCAAAGTTTTCTTAATCCCAAAATGCCCCATTAAACCTCCGCTATGTGCCTCTCTCACAAGTAACTCTCTTAAAGAACTTTGTGGCACACACAATTTGTTTTCCTGAAAAAGAAAACCTTCAAACTTATAGAACTTATCAAAACCCCCTTTCTCACATGCCCCATAAACATTAGCAAAATCAGGATCATTAGAATAAAGATCTTTGATGTATTCAAATCCTAATAATTTTGCATCAAGTTTAGAGATCAAGGCATACCTTCTTGACAATGCATCGGCCACCACATTTTCTTTCCCTTGCTTGTACTTAATGATGTACGGAAAAGATTCAATGAATTCCACCCATTTTGCATGTCTCTTGTTGAGCTTTCCTTGTCCTTTGAGATACTTCAAGGACTCATGGTCAGTGTGAATTATGAATTCTTTGTAACCAAGGTAATGCTGCCATGTCCTTAGAACCCTCACCAATGCATAGAACTCCTTGTCATATGTAGGGTAGTTTAGACTTGCTCCACTTAGCTTTTCGCTAAAGAATGCTATGGGCTTGCCTTCTTGCATCAAAACTCCTCCAATACCTATGCCACTTGCATCGCACTCAATCTCAAAAGGTTTAGTAAAATTTGGCAAAGATAACAACGGTGCAGAACTTAATTTGTCTTTTAGCAAGTTAAAAGCCTCATCTTGTTCAATTCCCCACTTAAAACCAACATTCTTTTTGATGCATTCAGTTAAAGGTGCAGCTATGGTAGAAAAATTTTTAATGAACCTTCTATAAAAGCTAGCTAAACCATGAAAGCTTCTTGCATCACTTACACTTGTGGGTGTTGGCCATTCTCTAATTACTTTTACCTTTTCTTGATCAACATGAATGCCCTTGTCATTGACAATATATCCAAGAAAAGTAATTTCATTAGTGCAAAAACAGCATTTCTTTAGATTAGCATACAACTTCTCTTCTCTAAGCACATCAAAAACACAAGTCAAATGTTGTACATGCTCATCTAAATTTTTGCTATAAACCAAGATATCATCAAAATAGACAACAACAAATTTGCCTATGAATGCTCTTAAAACATGATTCATCAATCTCATGAAAGTGCTTGGTGCATTAGTTAAACCAAAAGGCATTACTAACCACTCATATAAACCATGTTTAGTTTTAAAAGCTGTTTTCCATTCATCACCTTCTCTCATTCTAATTTGATGATAACCAGATTTCAAATCAATTTTTGAAAACAAATATGAACCATGCAATTCATCCAACATGTCATCTAGCCTAGGAATGGGATGTCTATACTTCACCGTGATTTTGTTGATGGCACGACAATCAACACACATCCTCCAAGTTCTATCTTTCTTAGGCACTAACAAGACGGGTACGGCACATGGACTCATGCTTTCACGAACATAACCCTTCTCCATAAGCTCACTCACTTGCTTTTGGATTTCCTTGGTCTCCCCCGGATTACATCTATATGCTGGTCTATTTGGAATGCTTGCTCCAGGTATGAAATCAATTTGGTGCTCAATGCCTCTTTTAGGTGGCAAACCATTTGGAATTTCTTCTGGGAATAAATCTTCATAAACCTGCAAAAGATCAACAACAACACTAGGCAAACCATTGGTTATTTCGTTAGAAATATGCAAAATCTCCTTGTACATAAGTACAAGCATGTGTTGCCTCAAAAGCATAGCTTCCTTCACATCACTCATTTTTGCATAAACACTCATTTTTCTTTCATTTGAACCTTCCTTGTTTTCTCTCACCATGTGTTTCCCATTTTGGTCAAGAGAATTGGAATTTTTAGGTTCACTCATCTCACCTTTTTCTTTACTCTCAAAGGTTTCCCTTCCCAAAGAATTTCCTAATGAAGAACCCATTTCTTCATATTGTTGCTTGATGCGCATTTGGTCTTCAAAAATCTTTTTTGGGGTTAATGGTCCAAGGTTAAACCTTTTTCCATCCATAGTCAAAGTATACATATTTTTGAATCCATCATGATTAGCCCTTCTATCATATTGCCAAGGTCTCCCCAACAACATATGTCCGGCCAACATTGGTAACACATCACACAACACCTCATCCTTATATCTACCAATTTGAAAAGAAATTAGAACTTGCTTATTTACCTTTACAACTCCACTTTCATTAAGCCATTGCAACTTGTATGGTCTTGGGTGCTTGGTAGTACGCAACTTCAATTTCTCCACTAGCAAAGTGCTTGCTACATTAGTACAACTTCCACTATCCACAATCATGTTGCACAACTTGTTAGAAATCAAACAATGAGTATGAAACAAATTTTCCCTTTGCTCCCTATGGACATCATGTTTATTTTGCAAACTCAATGTTCTTTGAACAACAAGATTATCTCCCTTAGCACATTCAACATCACTACAATCTTCTAAAGAAGGCATATCATCATCACTATCCCCCTCACTCTCTGATTCAATATCACCATCCCTTAGAATCATAGCTCTCTTATTTGGACATTCCCTAGCAATGTGCCCATGACCCAAACACTTAAAACATTTGATTCCCCTAGTTTGGGCTGGTTGATTCTCACCCTTTCCCTTATTACCCAAGTCAATTTTAGGTTTATTTTCTTCCACTTTTGACTTGTTAAAAGGTTTATCATCCTTTTTCCCCCAAGAAGTTTTCCAAGAAGAAGAAGAACCCACATTTAGTTTAGAATCATACCTCTTTCCTTTCAATTGCCTTTCCACTTTCATGGCCAAATTCACCATATCTTCAATCTCCACATAATGTTGCAAATCAACAACATCAGCAATGTTTTTGTTTAGCCCTCTCAAAAACCTTGCCATGGTAGCTTCACGATCTTCTACCACATTTGCTCTAATCATAGCCTTCTCCATTTCTTTGTGATACTCCTCAACACTCATGGATCCTTGAATTAGAGTTTGTAATCTTTGATGAAGCTCTCTATAGTAGTGGCTTGGAACAAACCTCTTTCTCATGATTTGCTTCATTTCCCTCCAAGACTCCACGGGTCTTTCTCCATATCTACGTCTTTCCTTGCAAAATTGATCCCACCAAACAATTGCATAATCACTAAACTCAACAGCGGCAAGTTTTACCTTTTTCTCCTCCGAATAATTGTGACATTCGAAGATGAGTTCCACTTTCCTCTCCCATTCAAGGTACACATCTGGATCATTTCTTCCTTGGAATGAAGGAATCTTCATTTTAATGCTTCCAAGGTTACGATCAACATCATCTTTAGGACGTCCTCTCCTAGCTTGTCTCCTAGGATTGATTTGTTGTCCCACCAAGGTGACTTGATCATCATCCAATTCATCCTCTCCTTCATAGTCCTCTTGGTCAATTGGTGGACGTCTCCTTTCTTTAGGCTCTCCTTGTAATTGGTTAGGCTCTCCTTGTAACTGGTTAAGGATGCCATCATGCCTCTCCAATTTCTCATTGACTCCCGCCATCATGTTAAACATTCTTTCGAATTGTTGTTGCATAGCTTGAATCACATGATCATTTGTAGAAGAAGAACTTGTGTCTTTTGACATGATTGTAAAACCTAAAATTTTAACAAAAGAAAATAGAAAGAAACAATCTCACAACACTCCCTCACGTGTTTCACTCAAAATTGATGTATACCACTCGTGTTTACACTCAATTTTGGCTTTTTCTCTAATGATGTCACACTCTTGCCTTTTACCTCTCAAATTTGCCTTTTGATTTCTTAAATTAACTAAGTTTCTCAATCAAACAAAATTCAAGAATGTAGTAATCAATGATAAAAAATAAGGTAGGCTAACAAGAAAATAATAAGGTAGGCTTAAAGAAAAGAACAATTTGTAACAAATAGGCTAATAGAAATGAAAAACAAAGATAGATTATCAAAGAACACAAAGAGACAGAATTATAAAGATAGATCTCAATGGAATATGAAGAGTCAATTTTTTTTTTTTAATGTAAACTGAGATATAACATAGGAATATCAAAGATAACATATACTTTTTTTTTTATGGACGATTTTTTTTTTTTTTTTTTTTTTATGGACGAATTTTTTTTTTTTTTTTTATATCTGCAAACAAAATCTTGAGATAAGAAGAATAAAGATAAAAAAAATAACAAGAATAATAGATAGCAAGAAAGGTGCAAAATATAAGATGAACACAAGATATTGAGAACTAAAAGATAGTTTGGATACGCAAACCTCAATCTTGAGCCAAGGCTCTGATACCACTTATGATGGGAATTGTAGGTTTCATCAATTAACTCCCCAATAGCAAGAATACTATGATAAGTTGAATTGAAAGAAAACTAGAAATTACCAATTTAATCCACAAATTTGGATCGTTCAAAGATTGAAGTAAGAAGATAGATGCTACTTAACCCCTTTACCAACAAGGATAAAGATACTAAGATAGACTTTGAATTTCCTCTTATGCCACAAACAAGAAAGTTTGATAAATAACAAGAAAACAAAGATTTAGATTTTGACACCACAAGCTAGAATAAAGCTTGATAAGTCACAAAGTTTATGCAAGAAATTAAAGACAAAATTCCTCACAATAAAACTCAAACAAAGTTATAATTCATATATCAAATTCATTCATGCTACAAAAGAAAGAAAAGGACTTGTTTATATAGAGTACAAGTCCATGCTCACACTACTAAAATAGACTCACACACATAGGATTACTTTGACTCTTAAATGGCCTTAATAGCCATTACCCACATTAATAGCCATTACTTGGTATTGATTACCCCATTAACTTTAGTAACCACTACCCATAATAATAACCATTACTTGGTATTAATTACCCTATTAACTTGTATATGGTGGCTACATGTAACCCTAATTGTTATTAACACAAAAACAAGTTAAATATTATTCCTTGAGCCTCCATGGATGCCTTATTGGGCTGAAATTCGTGGGCTTTCCAAATGTCCTTAATTAAACCCAATATGGCTTCTTGAAGCTTCTTGGATTTGGACCTTGTGATTGGGCCTTCTTGTACTATTAATGGATCTTTGATCTCTTTAGGCTTTGAACTTGGATTCACATCATTTGTGCACAAATGGTTTTAAATTTGTTAACCAACTTCCCAATTGCAGTAATTCGTATGCACTGTAGCATTCTAATCTCATTAATATAGTTCACATAATTGAAAGTACAATCTGCGCACGTTTGAACGCAAAACGTGAACTCGTGCATATTTGTGCACAAATGATTTTAAACATGTTATCCAATGTTCAAATGCATATTCACAATACTTGGCCCATGCTATTGCATTCTGAACACTTTAATATAGTTGTGAAAAATTGAAAGCACAATTTGTGCACGTTTGTAAATGTTTGAACGAAAAATGCGAACTCGCGCAAATTTGTGCACAAACGGTTTTAAACGTGTTATCCAGTGTTCCAATTTCACGCATTCACAATACTTGGTATGTAATATATCATTCTAATCTCATTAACATAGTTGACATGATTGAAAGGCGCAATTCGTGCACTTTTGCGCACGTTTGAACACAAAACGTGAACTCGTGTGAATTTGTGCACAAATGATTTGGAACATGTTATCCATCGTTTCAATTTGATATTTACAACTCTTATTACATACTATAGCCATCTGAACTCATTAATATAGTTGAGATAAATGATAGCACAATTGGTGCACGTTTGCGCATGTTTGAACGCAAAACGTGAACTCGTGCATATTAGTGCACAAATGACTTCGAACATGTTATCCAACGTTCCAATTGCATATTAAAAATAAGAATTACATATTATAGCATTCTAAATAATTCAATATGGTTGACAAATTTGAAAGCGCAATGGTGCACGTTTGTACGTGTTTGAACGAAAAACGTCAACTCGTGCACAAATGGTTTTAGACATGTTATCCAATTTCCCAATTGCACATTTACAGTAATTTTTACATATTATATAGCATTCTAATCTCATTAATATAGTTGACATAATTGCAACCACAATTTGTGCACGTTTGCGCATGTTTGAACGCAAAACGTGAACTCGTGCATATTTGTGAGCAAATCATTTTAAACATGTTATCCAATGTTCCAAATTCATATTTACAATACTCAACACATGTTATTACCTTCTAAACTCTTTAATATAGTTGACAAATTCGTTTGCGCAGTTTGTGCACGCTTGTACATGTTTGAACGAAAAAACATGAGCTCGTGCAAATTTGTGCACGAATGGTTTTAAACTTGTTATCCAATTTTCCAATTGCACATTTACAGTGCTTTGCGTGCATTATAGCAATCTAATCTCATTAATATAGTTGACATGATTGAAAGCACAATTTGTGCACATTTGCGCATGTTCGAACGCAAAACGTGAACTCGTGTAAATTTGTGCACAGATGATTTGGAACATGTTATCCAATGTTTCAATTGCATGTTTACAGCTCCTATGGCATATTATGGCCTGCTGAACTCATCAATATATTTGAGATGATTGACAGAACAATTGGTGCACTTTTGCGCACGTTTGAATGTGTGCACGTTTAGAACATGTTTGAACGAAAGGCACGAACTCGTGCGAATTTGTGCACAAACGGTTTTAAACATGCTATCCAATGTTCCAATTTCACATTTACAATACTTAGTACGTATTGTAGCATTCTGATCTCATTAATATTGTTGACATAATTGAAAGCACAATTTGCGCATGTTCGAACGCAAAACGTGAGCTCGTGTAAATTTGTGCACAAATGATTTGGAACATGTTATCCAATGCTTCAATTGCATGTTTACGACTCTTATGGCATATTATACAGCCTTCTAAACTCATTAATATATTTGAGACAATTGACATAACAATTGGCGCACGTTCGCGCATGTTTGAATGCGTGCACGTTTGTGCATGTTTGAACGCAAAACATCAACTCGTGCAAATTTGTGCACAAATGGTTTTAAATTTGTTAACCAACTTCCCAATTGCAGTAATTCGTATGCACTGTAGCATTCTAATCTCATTAATATAGTTCACATAATTGAAAGTACAATCTGCGCACGTTTGAACGCAAAACGTGAACTCGTGCATATTTGTGCACAAATGATTTTAAACATGTTATCCAATGTTCAAATGCATATTCACAATACTTGGCCCATGCTATTGCATTCTGAACACTTTAATATAGTTGTGAAAAATTGAAAGCACAATTTGTGCACGTTTGTAAATGTTTGAACGAAAAATGCGAACTCGCGCAAATTTGTGCACAAACGGTTTTAAACGTGTTATCCAGTGTTCCAATTTCACGCATTCACAATACTTGGTATGTAATATATCATTCTAATCTCATTAACATAGTTGACATGATTGAAAGGCGCAATTCGTGCACTTTTGCGCACGTTTGAACACAAAACGTGAACTCGTGTGAATTTGTGCACAAATGATTTGGAACATGTTATCCATCGTTTCAATTTGATATTTACAACTCTTATTACATACTATAGCCATCTGAACTCATTAATATAGTTGAGATAAATGATAGCACAATTGGTGCACGTTTGCGCATGTTTGAACGCAAAACGTGAACTCGTGCATATTAGTGCACAAATGACTTCGAACATGTTATCCAACGTTCCAATTGCATATTAAAAATAAGAATTACATATTATAGCATTCTAAATAATTCAATATGGTTGACAAATTTGAAAGCGCAATGGTGCACGTTTGTACGTGTTTGAACGAAAAACGTCAACTCGTGCACAAATGGTTTTAGACATGTTATCCAATTTCCCAATTGCACATTTACAGTAATTTTTACATATTATATAGCATTCTAATCTCATTAATATAGTTGACATAATTGCAACCACAATTTGTGCACGTTTGCGCATGTTTGAACGCAAAACGTGAACTCGTGCATATTTGTGAGCAAATCATTTTAAACATGTTATCCAATGTTCCAAATTCATATTTACAATACTCAACACATGTTATTACCTTCTAAACTCTTTAATATAGTTGACAAATTCGTTTGCGCAGTTTGTGCACGCTTGTACATGTTTGAACGAAAAAACATGAGCTCGTGCAAATTTGTGCACGAATGGTTTTAAACTTGTTATCCAATTTTCCAATTGCACATTTACAGTGCTTTGCGTGCATTATAGCAATCTAATCTCATTAATATAGTTGACATGATTGAAAGCACAATTTGTGCACATTTGCGCATGTTCGAACGCAAAACGTGAACTCGTGTAAATTTGTGCACAGATGATTTGGAACATGTTATCCAATGTTTCAATTGCATGTTTACAGCTCCTATGGCATATTATGGCCTGCTGAACTCATCAATATATTTGAGATGATTGACAGAACAATTGGTGCACTTTTGCGCACGTTTGAATGTGTGCACGTTTAGAACATGTTTGAACGAAAGGCACGAACTCGTGCGAATTTGTGCACAAACGGTTTTAAACATGCTATCCAATGTTCCAATTTCACATTTACAATACTTAGTACGTATTGTAGCATTCTGATCTCATTAATATTGTTGACATAATTGAAAGCACAATTTGCGCATGTTCGAACGCAAAACGTGAGCTCGTGTAAATTTGTGCACAAATGATTTGGAACATGTTATCCAATGCTTCAATTGCATGTTTACGACTCTTATGGCATATTATACAGCCTTCTAAACTCATTAATATATTTGAGACAATTGACATAACAATTGGCGCACGTTCGCGCATGTTTGAATGCGTGCACGTTTGTGCATGTTTGAACGCAAAACATCAACTCGTGCAAATTTGTGCACAAATGGTTTTAAATTTGTTAACCAACTTCCCAATTGCAGTAATTCGTATGCACTGTAGCATTCTAATCTCATTAATATAGTTCACATAATTGAAAGTACAATCTGCGCACGTTTGAACGCAAAACGTGAACTCGTGCATATTTGTGCACAAATGATTTTAAACATGTTATCCAATGTTCAAATGCATATTCACAATACTTGGCCCATGCTATTGCATTCTGAACACTTTAATATAGTTGTGAAAAATTGAAAGCACAATTTGTGCACGTTTGTAAATGTTTGAACGAAAAATGCGAACTCGCGCAAATTTGTGCACAAACGGTTTTAAACGTGTTATCCAGTGTTCCAATTTCACGCATTCACAATACTTGGTATGTAATATATCATTCTAATCTCATTAACATAGTTGACATGATTGAAAGGCGCAATTCGTGCACTTTTGCGCACGTTTGAACACAAAACGTGAACTCGTGTGAATTTGTGCACAAATGATTTGGAACATGTTATCCATCGTTTCAATTTGATATTTACAACTCTTATTACATACTATAGCCATCTGAACTCATTAATATAGTTGAGATAAATGATAGCACAATTGGTGCACGTTTGCGCATGTTTGAACGCAAAACGTGAACTCGTGCATATTAGTGCACAAATGACTTCGAACATGTTATCCAACGTTCCAATTGCATATTAAAAATAAGAATTACATATTATAGCATTCTAAATAATTCAATATGGTTGACAAATTTGAAAGCGCAATGGTGCACGTTTGTACGTGTTTGAACGAAAAACGTCAACTCGTGCACAAATGGTTTTAGACATGTTATCCAATTTCCCAATTGCACATTTACAGTAATTTTTACATATTATATAGCATTCTAATCTCATTAATATAGTTGACATAATTGCAACCACAATTTGTGCACGTTTGCGCATGTTTGAACGCAAAACGTGAACTCGTGCATATTTGTGAGCAAATCATTTTAAACATGTTATCCAATGTTCCAAATTCATATTTACAATACTCAACACATGTTATTACCTTCTAAACTCTTTAATATAGTTGACAAATTCGTTTGCGCAGTTTGTGCACGCTTGTACATGTTTGAACGAAAAAACATGAGCTCGTGCAAATTTGTGCACGAATGGTTTTAAACTTGTTATCCAATTTTCCAATTGCACATTTACAGTGCTTTGCGTGCATTATAGCAATCTAATCTCATTAATATAGTTGACATGATTGAAAGCACAATTTGTGCACATTTGCGCATGTTCGAACGCAAAACGTGAACTCGTGTAAATTTGTGCACAGATGATTTGGAACATGTTATCCAATGTTTCAATTGCATGTTTACAGCTCCTATGGCATATTATGGCCTGCTGAACTCATCAATATATTTGAGATGATTGACAGAACAATTGGTGCACTTTTGCGCACGTTTGAATGTGTGCACGTTTAGAACATGTTTGAACGAAAGGCACGAACTCGTGCGAATTTGTGCACAAACGGTTTTAAACATGCTATCCAATGTTCCAATTTCACATTTACAATACTTAGTACGTATTGTAGCATTCTGATCTCATTAATATTGTTGACATAATTGAAAGCACAATTTGCGCATGTTCGAACGCAAAACGTGAGCTCGTGTAAATTTGTGCACAAATGATTTGGAACATGTTATCCAATGCTTCAATTGCATGTTTACGACTCTTATGGCATATTATACAGCCTTCTAAACTCATTAATATATTTGAGACAATTGACATAACAATTGGCGCACGTTCGCGCATGTTTGAATGCGTGCACGTTTGTGCATGTTTGAACGCAAAACATCAACTCGTGCAAATTTGTGCACAAATGGTTTTAAATTTGTTAACCAACTTCCCAATTGCAGTAATTCGTATGCACTGTAGCATTCTAATCTCATTAATATAGTTCACATAATTGAAAGTACAATCTGCGCACGTTTGAACGCAAAACGTGAACTCGTGCATATTTGTGCACAAATGATTTTAAACATGTTATCCAATGTTCAAATGCATATTCACAATACTTGGCCCATGCTATTGCATTCTGAACACTTTAATATAGTTGTGAAAAATTGAAAGCACAATTTGTGCACGTTTGTAAATGTTTGAACGAAAAATGCGAACTCGCGCAAATTTGTGCACAAACGGTTTTAAACGTGTTATCCAGTGTTCCAATTTCACGCATTCACAATACTTGGTATGTAATATATCATTCTAATCTCATTAACATAGTTGACATGATTGAAAGGCGCAATTCGTGCACTTTTGCGCACGTTTGAACACAAAACGTGAACTCGTGTGAATTTGTGCACAAATGATTTGGAACATGTTATCCATCGTTTCAATTTGATATTTACAACTCTTATTACATACTATAGCCATCTGAACTCATTAATATAGTTGAGATAAATGATAGCACAATTGGTGCACGTTTGCGCATGTTTGAACGCAAAACGTGAACTCGTGCATATTAGTGCACAAATGACTTCGAACATGTTATCCAACGTTCCAATTGCATATTAAAAATAAGAATTACATATTATAGCATTCTAAATAATTCAATATGGTTGACAAATTTGAAAGCGCAATGGTGCACGTTTGTACGTGTTTGAACGAAAAACGTCAACTCGTGCACAAATGGTTTTAGACATGTTATCCAATTTCCCAATTGCACATTTACAGTAATTTTTACATATTATATAGCATTCTAATCTCATTAATATAGTTGACATAATTGCAACCACAATTTGTGCACGTTTGCGCATGTTTGAACGCAAAACGTGAACTCGTGCATATTTGTGAGCAAATCATTTTAAACATGTTATCCAATGTTCCAAATTCATATTTACAATACTCAACACATGTTATTACCTTCTAAACTCTTTAATATAGTTGACAAATTCGTTTGCGCAGTTTGTGCACGCTTGTACATGTTTGAACGAAAAAACATGAGCTCGTGCAAATTTGTGCACGAATGGTTTTAAACTTGTTATCCAATTTTCCAATTGCACATTTACAGTGCTTTGCGTGCATTATAGCAATCTAATCTCATTAATATAGTTGACATGATTGAAAGCACAATTTGTGCACATTTGCGCATGTTCGAACGCAAAACGTGAACTCGTGTAAATTTGTGCACAGATGATTTGGAACATGTTATCCAATGTTTCAATTGCATGTTTACAGCTCCTATGGCATATTATGGCCTGCTGAACTCATCAATATATTTGAGATGATTGACAGAACAATTGGTGCACTTTTGCGCACGTTTGAATGTGTGCACGTTTAGAACATGTTTGAACGAAAGGCACGAACTCGTGCGAATTTGTGCACAAACGGTTTTAAACATGCTATCCAATGTTCCAATTTCACATTTACAATACTTAGTACGTATTGTAGCATTCTGATCTCATTAATATTGTTGACATAATTGAAAGCACAATTTGCGCATGTTCGAACGCAAAACGTGAGCTCGTGTAAATTTGTGCACAAATGATTTGGAACATGTTATCCAATGCTTCAATTGCATGTTTACGACTCTTATGGCATATTATACAGCCTTCTAAACTCATTAATATATTTGAGACAATTGACATAACAATTGGCGCACGTTCGCGCATGTTTGAATGCGTGCACGTTTGTGCATGTTTGAACGCAAAACATCAACTCGTGCAAATTTGTGCACAAATGGTTTTAAATTTGTTAACCAACTTCCCAATTGCAGTAATTCGTATGCACTGTAGCATTCTAATCTCATTAATATAGTTCACATAATTGAAAGTACAATCTGCGCACGTTTGAACGCAAAACGTGAACTCGTGCATATTTGTGCACAAATGATTTTAAACATGTTATCCAATGTTCAAATGCATATTCACAATACTTGGCCCATGCTATTGCATTCTGAACACTTTAATATAGTTGTGAAAAATTGAAAGCACAATTTGTGCACGTTTGTAAATGTTTGAACGAAAAATGCGAACTCGCGCAAATTTGTGCACAAACGGTTTTAAACGTGTTATCCAGTGTTCCAATTTCACGCATTCACAATACTTGGTATGTAATATATCATTCTAATCTCATTAACATAGTTGACATGATTGAAAGGCGCAATTCGTGCACTTTTGCGCACGTTTGAACACAAAACGTGAACTCGTGTGAATTTGTGCACAAATGATTTGGAACATGTTATCCATCGTTTCAATTTGATATTTACAACTCTTATTACATACTATAGCCATCTGAACTCATTAATATAGTTGAGATAAATGATAGCACAATTGGTGCACGTTTGCGCATGTTTGAACGCAAAACGTGAACTCGTGCATATTAGTGCACAAATGACTTCGAACATGTTATCCAACGTTCCAATTGCATATTAAAAATAAGAATTACATATTATAGCATTCTAAATAATTCAATATGGTTGACAAATTTGAAAGCGCAATGGTGCACGTTTGTACGTGTTTGAACGAAAAACGTCAACTCGTGCACAAATGGTTTTAGACATGTTATCCAATTTCCCAATTGCACATTTACAGTAATTTTTACATATTATATAGCATTCTAATCTCATTAATATAGTTGACATAATTGCAACCACAATTTGTGCACGTTTGCGCATGTTTGAACGCAAAACGTGAACTCGTGCATATTTGTGAGCAAATCATTTTAAACATGTTATCCAATGTTCCAAATTCATATTTACAATACTCAACACATGTTATTACCTTCTAAACTCTTTAATATAGTTGACAAATTCGTTTGCGCAGTTTGTGCACGCTTGTACATGTTTGAACGAAAAAAACATGAGCTCGTGCAAATTTGTGCACGAATGGTTTTAAACTTGTTATCCAATTTTCCAATTGCACATTTACAGTGCTTTGCGTGCATTATAGCAATCTAATCTCATTAATATAGTTGACATGATTGAAAGCACAATTTGTGCACATTTGCGCATGTTCGAACGCAAAACGTGAACTCGTGTAAATTTGTGCACAGATGATTTGGAACATGTTATCCAATGTTTCAATTGCATGTTTACAGCTCCTATGGCATATTATGGCCTGCTGAACTCATCAATATATTTGAGATGATTGACAGAACAATTGGTGCACTTTTGCGCACGTTTGAATGTGTGCACGTTTAGAACATGTTTGAACGAAAGGCACGAACTCGTGCGAATTTGTGCACAAACGGTTTTAAACATGCTATCCAATGTTCCAATTTCACATTTACAATACTTAGTACGTATTGTAGCATTCTGATCTCATTAATATTGTTGACATAATTGAAAGCACAATTTGCGCATGTTCGAACGCAAAACGTGAGCTCGTGTAAATTTGTGCACAAATGATTTGGAACATGTTATCCAATGCTTCAATTGCATGTTTACGACTCTTATGGCATATTATACAGCCTTCTAAACTCATTAATATATTTGAGACAATTGACATAACAATTGGCGCACGTTCGCGCATGTTTGAATGCGTGCACGTTTGTGCATGTTTGAACGCAAAACATCAACTCGTGCAAATTTGTGCACAAATGGTTTTAAATTTGTTAACCAACTTCCCAATTGCAGTAATTCGTATGCACTGTAGCATTCTAATCTCATTAATATAGTTCACATAATTGAAAGTACAATCTGCGCACGTTTGAACGCAAAACGTGAACTCGTGCATATTTGTGCACAAATGATTTTAAACATGTTATCCAATGTTCAAATGCATATTCACAATACTTGGCCCATGCTATTGCATTCTGAACACTTTAATATAGTTGTGAAAAATTGAAAGCACAATTTGTGCACGTTTGTAAATGTTTGAACGAAAAATGCGAACTCGCGCAAATTTGTGCACAAACGGTTTTAAACGTGTTATCCAGTGTTCCAATTTCACGCATTCACAATACTTGGTATGTAATATATCATTCTAATCTCATTAACATAGTTGACATGATTGAAAGGCGCAATTCGTGCACTTTTGCGCACGTTTGAACACAAAACGTGAACTCGTGTGAATTTGTGCACAAATGATTTGGAACATGTTATCCATCGTTTCAATTTGATATTTACAACTCTTATTACATACTATAGCCATCTGAACTCATTAATATAGTTGAGATAAATGATAGCACAATTGGTGCACGTTTGCGCATGTTTGAACGCAAAACGTGAACTCGTGCATATTAGTGCACAAATGACTTCGAACATGTTATCCAACGTTCCAATTGCATATTAAAAATAAGAATTACATATTATAGCATTCTAAATAATTCAATATGGTTGACAAATTTGAAAGCGCAATGGTGCACGTTTGTACGTGTTTGAACGAAAAACGTCAACTCGTGCACAAATGGTTTTAGACATGTTATCCAATTTCCCAATTGCACATTTACAGTAATTTTTACATATTATATAGCATTCTAATCTCATTAATATAGTTGACATAATTGCAACCACAATTTGTGCACGTTTGCGCATGTTTGAACGCAAAACGTGAACTCGTGCATATTTGTGAGCAAATCATTTTAAACATGTTATCCAATGTTCCAAATTCATATTTACAATACTCAACACATGTTATTACCTTCTAAACTCTTTAATATAGTTGACAAATTCGTTTGCGCAGTTTGTGCACGCTTGTACATGTTTGAACGAAAAAACATGAGCTCGTGCAAATTTGTGCACGAATGGTTTTAAACTTGTTATCCAATTTTCCAATTGCACATTTACAGTGCTTTGCGTGCATTATAGCAATCTAATCTCATTAATATAGTTGACATGATTGAAAGCACAATTTGTGCACATTTGCGCATGTTCGAACGCAAAACGTGAACTCGTGTAAATTTGTGCACAGATGATTTGGAACATGTTATCCAATGTTTCAATTGCATGTTTACAGCTCCTATGGCATATTATGGCCTGCTGAACTCATCAATATATTTGAGATGATTGACAGAACAATTGGTGCACTTTTGCGCACGTTTGAATGTGTGCACGTTTAGAACATGTTTGAACGAAAGGCACGAACTCGTGCGAATTTGTGCACAAACGGTTTTAAACATGCTATCCAATGTTCCAATTTCACATTTACAATACTTAGTACGTATTGTAGCATTCTGATCTCATTAATATTGTTGACATAATTGAAAGCACAATTTGCGCATGTTCGAACGCAAAACGTGAGCTCGTGTAAATTTGTGCACAAATGATTTGGAACATGTTATCCAATGCTTCAATTGCATGTTTACGACTCTTATGGCATATTATACAGCCTTCTAAACTCATTAATATATTTGAGACAATTGACATAACAATTGGCGCACGTTCGCGCATGTTTGAATGCGTGCACGTTTGTGCATGTTTGAACGCAAAACATCAACTCGTGCAAATTTGTGCACAAATGGTTTTAAATTTGTTAACCAACTTCCCAATTGCAGTAATTCGTATGCACTGTAGCATTCTAATCTCATTAATATAGTTCACATAATTGAAAGTACAATCTGCGCACGTTTGAACGCAAAACGTGAACTCGTGCATATTTGTGCACAAATGATTTTAAACATGTTATCCAATGTTCAAATGCATATTCACAATACTTGGCCCATGCTATTGCATTCTGAACACTTTAATATAGTTGTGAAAAATTGAAAGCACAATTTGTGCACGTTTGTAAATGTTTGAACGAAAAATGCGAACTCGCGCAAATTTGTGCACAAACGGTTTTAAACGTGTTATCCAGTGTTCCAATTTCACGCATTCACAATACTTGGTATGTAATATATCATTCTAATCTCATTAACATAGTTGACATGATTGAAAGGCGCAATTCGTGCACTTTTGCGCACGTTTGAACACAAAACGTGAACTCGTGTGAATTTGTGCACAAATGATTTGGAACATGTTATCCATCGTTTCAATTTGATATTTACAACTCTTATTACATACTATAGCCATCTGAACTCATTAATATAGTTGAGATAAATGATAGCACAATTGGTGCACGTTTGCGCATGTTTGAACGCAAAACGTGAACTCGTGCATATTAGTGCACAAATGACTTCGAACATGTTATCCAACGTTCCAATTGCATATTAAAAATAAGAATTACATATTATAGCATTCTAAATAATTCAATATGGTTGACAAATTTGAAAGCGCAATGGTGCACGTTTGTACGTGTTTGAACGAAAAACGTCAACTCGTGCACAAATGGTTTTAGACATGTTATCCAATTTCCCAATTGCACATTTACAGTAATTTTTACATATTATATAGCATTCTAATCTCATTAATATAGTTGACATAATTGCAACCACAATTTGTGCACGTTTGCGCATGTTTGAACGCAAAACGTGAACTCGTGCATATTTGTGAGCAAATCATTTTAAACATGTTATCCAATGTTCCAAATTCATATTTACAATACTCAACACATGTTATTACCTTCTAAACTCTTTAATATAGTTGACAAATTCGTTTGCGCAGTTTGTGCACGCTTGTACATGTTTGAACGAAAAAAACATGAGCTCGTGCAAATTTGTGCACGAATGGTTTTAAACTTGTTATCCAATTTTCCAATTGCACATTTACAGTGCTTTGCGTGCATTATAGCAATCTAATCTCATTAATATAGTTGACATGATTGAAAGCACAATTTGTGCACATTTGCGCATGTTCGAGACGCAAAACGTGAACTCGTGTAAATTTGTGCACAGATGATTTGGAACATGTTATCCAATGTTTCAATTGCATGTTTACAGCTCCTATGGCATATTATGGCCTGCTGAACTCATCAATATATTTGAGATGATTGACAGAACAATTGGTGCACTTTGCGCACGTTTGAATGTGTGCACGTTTAGAACATGTTTGAACGAAAGGCACGAACTCGTGCGAATTTGTGCACAAACGGTTTTAACATGCTATCCAATGTTCCAATTTCACATTTACAATACTTAGTACGTATTGTAGCATTCTGATCTCATTAATATTGTTGACATAATTGAAAGCACAATTTGCGGCATGTTCGAACGCAAAACGTGAGCTCGTGTAAATTTGTGCACAAATGATTTGGAACATGTTATCCAATGCTTCAATTGCATGTTTACGACTCTTATGGCATATTATACAGCCTTCTAAACTCATTAATATATTTGAGACAATTGACATAACAATTGGCGCACGTTCGCAGCATGTTTGAATGCGTGCACGTTTGTGCATGTTTGAACGCAAAACATCAACTCGTGCAAATTTGTGCACAAATGGTTTTAAATTTTGTTAACCAACTTCCCAATTGCAGTAATTCGTATGCACTGTAGCATTCTAATCTCATTAATATAGTTCACATAATTGAAAGTACAATCTGCGCACGTTTGAAACGCAAAACGTGAACTCGTGCATATTTGTGCACAAATGATTTTAAACATGTTATCCAATGTTCAAATGCATATTCACAATACTTGGCCCATGCTATTGCATTCTGAACACTTTAATATAGTTGTGAAAAATTGAAAGCACAATTTGTGCACGTTTGTAAATGTTTGAACGAAAAATGCGAACTCGCGCAAATTTGTGCACAAACGGTTTTAAAACGTGTTATCCAGTGTTCCAATTTCACGCATTCACAATACTTGGTATGTAATATATCATTCTAATCTCATTAACATAGTTGACATGATTGAAAGGCGCAATTCGTGCACTTTTGCGCACGTTTGAACACAAAACGTGAACTCGTGTGAATTTGTGCACAAATGATTTGGAACATGTTATCCATCGTTTCAATTTGATATTTACAACTCTTATTACATACTATAGCCATCTGAACTCATTAATATAGTTGAGATAAATGATAGCACAATTGGTGCACGTTTGCGCATGTTTGAACGCAAAACGTGAACTCGTGCATATTAGTGCACAAATGACTTCGAACATGTTATCCAACGTTCCAATTGCATATTAAAAATAAGAATTACATATTATAGCATTCTAAATAATTCAATATGGTTGACAAATTTGAAAGCGCAATGGTGCACGTTTGTACGTGTTTGAACGAAAAACGTCAACTCGTGCACAAATGGTTTTAGACATGTTATCCAATTTCCCAATTGCACATTTACAGTAATTTTTACATATTATATAGCATTCTAATCTCATTAATATAGTTGACATAATTGCAACCACAATTTGTGCACGTTTGCGCATGTTTGAACGCAAAACGTGAACTCGTGCATATTTGTGAGCAAATCATTTTAAACATGTTATCCAATGTTCCAAATTCATATTTACAATACTCAACACATGTTATTACCTTCTAAACTCTTTAATATAGTTGACAAATTCGTTTGCGCAGTTTGTGCACGCTTGTACATGTTTGAACGAAAAACATGAGCTCGTGCAAATTTGTGCACGAATGGTTTTAAACTTGTTATCCAATTTTCCAATTGCACATTTACAGTGCTTTGCGTGCATTATAGCAATCTAATCTCATTAATATAGTTGACATGATTGAAAAGCACAATTGTGCACATTTGCGCATGTTCGAACGCAAAACGTGAACTCGTGTAAATTTGTGCACAGATGATTTGGAACATGTTATCCAATGTTTCAATTGCATGTTTACAGCTCCTATGGCATATTATGGCCTGCTGAACTCATCAATATATTTGAGATGATTGACAGAACAATTGGTGCACTTTTGCGCACGTTTGAATGTGTGCACGTTTAGAACATGTTTGAACGAAAGGCACGAACTCGTGCGAATTTGTGCACAAACGGTTTTAAACATGCTATCCAATGTTCCAATTTCACATTTACAATACTTAGTACGTATTGTAGCATTCTGATCTCATTAATATTGTTGACATAATTGAAAGCACAATTTGCGCATGTTCGAACGCAAAACGTGAGCTCGTGTAAATTTGTGCACAAATGATTTGGAACATGTTATCCAATGCTTCAATTGCATGTTTACGACTCTTATGGCATATTATACAGCCTTCTAAACTCATTAATATATTTGATACAATTGACATAACAATTGGCGCACGTTCGCGCATGTTTGAATGCGTGCACGTTTGTGCATGTTTGAACGCAAAACATCAACTCGTGCAAATTGTGCACAAATGGTTTTAAATTTGTTAACCAACTTCCCAATTGCAGTAATTCGTATGCACTGTAGCATTCTAATCTCATTAATATAGTTCACATAATTGAAAGTACAATCTGCGCACCGTTTGAACGCAAAACGTGAACTCGTGCATATTTGTGCACAAATGATTTTAAACATGTTATCCAATGTTCAAATGCATATTCACAATACTTGGCCCATGCTATTGCATTCTGAACACTTTAATATAGTTGTGAAAAATTGAAAGCACAATTTGTGCACGTTTGTAAATGTTTGAACGAAAAATGCGAACTCGCGCAAATTTGTGCACAAACGGTTTTAAACGTGTTATCCAGTGTTCCAATTTCACGCATTCACAATACTTGGTATGTAATATATCATTCTAATCTCATTAACATAGTTGACATGATTGAAAGGCGCAATTCGTGCACTTTTGCGCACGTTTGAACACAAAACGTGAACTCGTGTGAATTTGTGCACAAATGATTTGGAACATGTTATCCATCGTTTCAATTTGATATTTACAACTCTTATTACATACTATAGCCATCTGAACTCATTAATATAGTTGAGATAAATGATAGCACAATTGGTGCACGTTTGCGCATGTTTGAACGCAAAACGTGAACTCGTGCATATTAGTGCACAAATGACTTCGAACATGTTATCCAACGTTCCAATTGCATATTAAAAATAAGGAAATTACATATTATAGCATTCTAAATAATTCAATATGGTTGACAAATTTGAAAGCGCAATGGTGCACGTTTGTACGTGTTTGAACGAAAAAACGTCAACTCGTGCACAAATGGTTTTAGACATGTTATCCAATTTCCCAATTGCACATTTACAGTAATTTTTACATATTATATAGCATTCTAATCTCATTAATATAGTTGACATAATTGCAACCACAATTTGTGCACGTTGCGCATGTTTGAACGCAAAACGTGAACTCGTGCATATTTGTGAGCAAATCATTTTAAACATGTTATCCAATGTTCCAAATTCATATTTACAATACTCAACACATGTTATTACCTTCTAAACTCTTTAATATAGTTGACAAATTCGTTTGCGCAGTTTGTGCACGCTTGTACATGTTTGAACGAAAAAACATGAGCTCGTGCAAATTTGTGCACGAATGGTTTTAAACTTGTTATCCAATTTTCCAATTGCACATTTACAGTGCTTTGCGTGCATTATAGCAATCTAATCTCATTAATATAGTTGACATGATTGAAAGCACAATTTGTGCACATTTGCGCATGTTCGAACGCAAAACGTGAACTCGTGTAAATTTGTGCACAGATGATTTGGAACATGTTATCCAATGTTTCAATTGCATGTTTACAGCTCCTATGGCATATTATGGCCTGCTGAACTCATCAATATATTTGAGATGATTGACAGAACAATTGGTGCACTTTTGCGCACGTTTGAATGTGTGCACGTTTAGAACATGTTTGAACGAAAGGCACGAACTCGTGCGAATTTGTGCACAAACGGTTTTAAACATGCTATCCAATGTTCCAATTTCACATTTACAATACTTAGTACGTATTGTAGCATTCTGATCTCATTAATATTGTTGACATAATTGAAAGCACAATTTGCGCATGTTCGAACGCAAAACGTGAGCTCGTGTAAATTTGTGCACAAATGATTTGGAACATGTTATCCAATGCTTCAATTGCATGTTTACGACTCTTATGGCATATTATACAGCCTTCTAAACTCATTAATATATTTGAGACAATTGACATAACAATTGGCGCACGTTCGCGCATGTTTGAATGCGTGCACGTTTGTGCATGTTTGAACGCAAAACATCAACTCGTGCAAATTTGTGCACAAATGGTTTTAAATTTGTTAACCAACTTCCCAATTGCAGTAATTCGTATGCACTGTAGCATTCTAATCTCATTAATATAGTTCACATAATTGAAAGTACAATCTGCGCACGTTTGAACGCAAAACGTGAACTCGTGCATATTTGTGCACAAATGATTTTAAACATGTTATCCAATGTTCAAATGCATATTCACAATACTTGGCCCATGCTATTGCATTCTGAACACTTTAATATAGTTGTGAAAAATTGAAAGCACAATTTGTGCACGTTTGTAAATGTTTGAACGAAAAATGCGAACTCGCGCAAATTTGTGCACAAACGGTTTTAAACGTGTTATCCAGTGTTCCAATTTCACGCATTCACAATACTTGGTATGTAATATATCATTCTAATCTCATTAACATAGTTGACATGATTGAAAGGCGCAATTCGTGCACTTTTGCGCACGTTTGAACACAAAACGTGAACTCGTGTGAATTTGTGCACAAATGATTTGGAACATGTTATCCATCGTTTCAATTTGATATTTACAACTCTTATTACATACTATAGCCATCTGAACTCATTAATATAGTTGAGATAAATGATAGCACAATTGGTGCACGTTTGCGCATGTTTGAACGCAAAACGTGAACTCGTGCATATTAGTGCACAAATGACTTCGAACATGTTATCCAACGTTCCAATTGCATATTAAAAATAAGAATTACATATTATAGCATTCTAAATAATTCAATATGGTTGACAAATTTGAAAGCGCAATGGTGCACGTTTGTACGTGTTTGAACGAAAAACGTCAACTCGTGCACAAATGGTTTTAGACATGTTATCCAATTTCCCAATTGCACATTTACAGTAATTTTTACATATTATATAGCATTCTAATCTCATTAATATAGTTGACATAATTGCAACCACAATTTGTGCACGTTTGCGCATGTTTGAACGCAAAACGTGAACTCGTGCATATTTGTGAGCAAATCATTTTAAACATGTTATCCAATGTTCCAAATTCATATTTACAATACTCAACACATGTTATTACCTTCTAAACTCTTTAATATAGTTGACAAATTCGTTTGCGCAGTTTGTGCACGCTTGTACATGTTTGAACGAAAAAACATGAGCTCGTGCAAATTTGTGCACGAATGGTTTTAAACTTGTTATCCAATTTTCCAATTGCACATTTACAGTGCTTTGCGTGCATTATAGCAATCTAATCTCATTAATATAGTTGACATGATTGAAAGGCACAATTTGTGCACATTTGCGCATGTTCGAACGCAAAACGTGAACTCGTGTAAATTTGTGCACAGATGATTTGGAACATGTTATCCAATGTTTCAATTGCATGTTTACAGCTCCTATGGCATATTATGGCCTGCTGAACTCATCAATATATTTGAGATGATTGACAGAACAATTGGTGCACTTTTGCGCACGTTTGAATGTGTGCACGTTTAGAACATGTTTGAACGAAAGGCACGAACTCGTGCGAATTTGTGCACAAACGGTTTTAAACATGCTATCCAATGTTCCAATTTCACATTTACAATACTTAGTACGTATTGTAGCATTCTGATCTCATTAATATTGTTGACATAATTGAAAGCACAATTTGCGCATGTTCGAACGCAAAACGTGAGCTCGTGTAAATTTGTGCACAAATGATTTGGAACATGTTATCCAATGCTTCAATTGCATGTTTATGACTCTTATGGCATATTATACAGCCTTCTAAACTCATTAATATATTTGAGACAATTGACATAACAATTGGCGCACGTTCGCGCATGTTTGAATGCGTGCACGTTTGTGCATGTTTGAACGCAAAACATCAACTCGTGCAAATTTGTGCACAAATGGTTTTAAATTTGTTAACCAACTTCCCAATTGCAGTAATTCGTATGCACTGTAGCATTCTAATCTCATTAATATAGTTCACATAATTGAAAGTACAATCTGCGCACGTTTGAACGCAAAACGTGAACTCGTGCATATTTGTGCACAAATGATTTTAAACATGTTATCCAATGTTCAAATGCATATTCACAATACTTGGCCATGCTATTGCATTCTGAACACTTTAATATAGTTGTGAAAAATTGAAAGCACAATTTGTGCACGTTTGTAAATGTTTTGAACGAAAAATGCGAACTCGCGCAAATTTGTGCACAAACGGTTTTAAACGTGTTATCCAGTGTTCCAATTTCACGCATTCACAATACTTGGTATGTAATATATCATTCTAATCTCATTAACATAGTTGACATGATTGAAAGGCGCAATTCGTGCACTTTTGCGCACGTTTGAACACAAAACGTGAACTCGTGTGAATTTGTGCACAAATGATTTGGAACATGTTATCCATCGTTTCAATTTGATATTTACAACTCTTATTACATACTATAGCCATCTGAACTCATTAATATAGTTGAGATAAATGATAGCACAATTGTGCACGTTTGCGCATGTTTGAACGCAAAACGTGAACTCGTGCATATTAGTGCACAAATGACTTCGAACATGTTATCCAACGTTCCAATTGCATATTAAAAATAAGAATTACATATTATAGCATTCTAAATAATTCAATATGGTTGACAAATTTGAAAGCGCAATGGTGCACGTTTGTACGTGTTTGAACGAAAAACGTCAACTCGTGCACAAATGGTTTTAGACATGTTATCCAATTTCCCAATTGCACATTTACAGTAATTTTTACATATTATATAGCATTCTAATCTCATTAATATAGTTGACATAATTGCAACCACAATTTGTGCACGTTTGCGCATGTTTGAACGCAAAACGTGAACTCGTGCATATTTGTGAGCAAATCATTTTAAACATGTTATCCAATGTTCCAAATTCATATTTACAATACTCAACACATGTTATTACCTTCTAAACTCTTTAATATAGTTGACAAATTCGTTTGCGCAGTTTGTGCACGCTTGTACATGTTTGAACGAAAAAACATGAGCTCGTGCAAATTTGTGCACGAATGGTTTTAAACTTGTTATCCAATTTTCCAATTGCACATTTACAGTGCTTTGCGTGCATTATAGCAATCTAATCTCATTAATATAGTTGACATGATTGAAAGCACAATTTGTGCACATTTGCGCATGTTCGACACGCAAAACGTGAACTCGTGTAAATTTGTGCACAGATGATTTGGAACATGTTATCCAATGTTTCAATTGCATGTTTACAGCTCCTATGGCATATTATGGCCTGCTGAACTCATCAATATATTGAGATGATTGACAGAACAATTGGTGCACTTTTGCGCACGTTTGAATGTGTGCACGTTTAGAACATGTTTGAACGAAAGGCACCGAACTCGTGCGAATTTGTGCACAAAACGGTTTTAAACATGCTATCCAATGTTCCAATTTCACATTTACAATACTTAGTACGTATTGTAGCATTCTGATCTCATTAATATTGTTGACATAATTGAAAGCACAATTTGCGCATGTTCGAACGCAAAACGTGAGCTCGTGTAAATTTGTGCACAAATGATTTGGAACATGTTATCCAATGCTTCAATTGCATGTTTACGACTCTTATGGCATATTATACAGCCTTCTAAACTCATTAATATATTTGAGACAATTGACATAACAATTGGCGCACGTTCGCCGCATGTTTGAATGCGTGCACGTTTGTGCATGTTTGAAACGCAAAACATCAACTCGTGCAAATTTGTGCACAAATGGTTTTAAATTTGTTAACCAACTTCCCAATTGCAGTAATTCGTATGCACTGTAGCATTCTAATCTCATTAATATAGTTCACATAATTGAAAGTACAATCTGCGCACGTTTGAACGCAAAACGTGAACTCGTGCATATTTGTGCACAAATGATTTTAAACATGTTATCCAATGTTCAAATGCATATTCACAATACTTGGCCCATGCTATTGCATTCTGAACACTTTAATATAGTTGTGAAAAATTGAAAGCACAATTTGTGCACGTTTGTAAATGTTTGAACGAAAAATGCGAACTCGCGCAAATTTGTGCACAAACGGTTTTAAACGTGTTATCCAGTGTTCCAATTTCACGCATTCACAATACTTGGTATGTACTATATCATTCTAATCTCATTAACATAGTTGACATGATTGAAAGGCGCAATTCGTGCACTTTTGCGCACGTTTGAACACAAAACGTGAACTCGTGTGAATTTGTGCACAAATGATTGGAACATGTTATCCATCGTTTCAATTTGATATTTACAACTCTTATTACATACTATAGCCATCTGAACTCATTAATATAGTTGAGATAAATGATAGCACAATTGGTGCACGTTTGCGCATGTTTGAACGCAAAACGTGAACTCGTGCATATTAGTGCACAAATGACTTCGAACATGTTATCCAACGTTCCAATTGCATATTAAAAATAAGAATTACATATTTATAGCATTCTAAATAATTCAATATGGTTGACAAATTTGAAAGCGCAATGGTGCACGTTTGTACGTGTTTGAACGAAAAACGTCAACTCGTGCACAAATGGTTTTAGACATGTTATCCAATTTCCCAATTGCACATTTACAGTAATTTTTACATATTATATAGCATTCTAATCTCATTAATATAGTTGACATAATTGCAACCACAATTTGTGCACGTTTTGCGCATGTTTGAACGCAAAACGTGAACTCGTGCATATTTGTGAGCAAATCATTTTAAACATGTTATCCAATGTTCCAAATTCATATTTACAATACTCAACACATGTTAGTTACCTTCTAAACTCTTTAATATAGTTGACAAATTCGTTTGCGCAGTTTGTGCACGCTTGTACATGTTTGAACGAAAAAAACATGAGCTCGTGCAAATTTGTGCACGAATGGTTTTTAAACTTGTTATCCAATTTTCCAATTGCACATTTACAGTGCTTTGCGTGCATTATAGCAATCTAATCTCATTAATATAGTTGACATGATTGAAAGCACAATTTGTGCACATTTGCGCATGTTCGAGAACGCAAAACGTGAACTCGTGTAAATTTGTGCACAGATGATTTGGAACATGTTATCCAATGTTTCAATTGCATGTTTACAGCTCCTATGGCATATTATGGCCTGCTGAACTCATCAATATATTTGAGATGATTGACAGAACAATTGGTGCACTTTTGCGCACGTTTGAATGTGTGCACGTTTAGAACATGTTTGAACGAAAGGCACGAACTCGTGCGAATTTGTGCACAAACGGTTTTAAACATGCTATCCAATGTTCCAATTTCACATTTACAATACTTAGTACGTATTGTAGCATTCTGATCTCATTAATATTGTTGACATAATTGAAAGCACAATTTGCGCATGTTCGAACGCAAAACGTGAGCTCGTGTAAATTTGTGCACAAATGATTTGGAACATGTTATCCAATGCTTCAATTGCATGTTTACGACTCTTATGGCATATTATACAGCCTTCTAAACTCATTAATATATTTGAGACAATTGACATAACAATTGGCGCACGTTCGCGCATGTTTGAATGCGTGCACGTTTGTGCATGTTTGAACGCAAAACATCAACTCGTGCAAATTTGTGCACAAATGGTTTTAAATTTGTTAACCAACTTCCCAATTGCAGTAATTCGTATGCACTGTAGCATTCTAATCTCATTAATATAGTTCACATAATTGAAAGTACAATCTGCGCACGTTTGAACGCAAAACGTGAACTCGTGCATATTTGTGCACAAATGATTTTAAACATGTTATCCAATGTTCAAATGCATATTCACAATACTTGGCCCATGCTATTGCATTCTGAACACTTTAATATAGTTGTGAAAAATTGAAAGCACAATTTGTGCACGTTTGTAAATGTTTGAACGAAAAATGCGAACTCGCGCAAATTTGTGCACAAACGGTTTTAAACGTGTTATCCAGTGTTCCAATTTCACGCATTCACAATACTTGGTATGTAATATATCATTCTAATCTCATTAACATAGTTGACATGATTGAAAGGCGCAATTCGTGCACTTTTGCGCACGTTTGAACACAAAACGTGAACTCGTGTGAATTTGTGCACAAATGATTTGGAACATGTTATCCATCGTTTCAATTTGATATTTACAACTCTTATTACATACTATAGCCATCTGAACTCATTAATATAGTTGAGATAAATGATAGCACAATTGGTGCACGTTTGCGCATGTTTGAACGCAAAACGTGAACTCGTGCATATTAGTGCACAAATGACTTCGAACATGTTATCCAACGTTCCAATTGCATATTAAAAATAAGAATTACATATTATAGCATTCTAAATAATTCAATATGGTTGACAAATTTGAAAGCGCAATGGTGCACGTTTGTACGTGTTTGAACGAAAAACGTCAACTCGTGCACAAATGGTTTTAGACATGTTATCCAATTCCCAATTGCACATTACAGTAATTTTTACATATTATATAGCATTCTAATCTCATTAATATAGTTGACATAATTGCAACCACAATTTGTGCACGTTTGCGCATGTTTGAACGCAAAACGTGAACTCGTGCATATTTGTGAGCAAATCATTTTAAACATGTTATCCAATGTTCCAAATTCATATTTACAATACTCAACACATGTTATTACCTTCTAAACTCTTTAATATAGTTGACAAATTCGTTTGCGCAGTTTGTGCACGCTTGTACATGTTTGAACGAAAAAACATGAGCTCGTGCAAATTTGTGCACGAATGGTTTAAACTTGTTATCCCAATTTTCCAATTGCACATTTACAGTGCTTTGCGTGCATTATAGCAATCTAATCTCATTAATATAGTTGACATGATTGAAAGCACAATTTGTGCACATTTGCGCATGTTCGAACGCAAAACGTGAACTCGTGTAAATTTGTGC
>CANTUR010001625.1:0-212688 GCA_947683625.1 Mallotus nudiflorus
GCGAGCAGACAAGACATTTTGCTAGATCGTGTCCTATTTTTGACTAATTAACACTAATTTTCAAAAATTATGTTCAAAAAATATATTATATATTATTTTTGAGTATTAGGTGAGATTTGGATATTTTGGTATTAAATTATGAATTTGATATATATATATATATATATATATATATATATATATATATATATATATATATATATATATATATATATATATATTTATTTATTTATTTATTTATTTATTGTAAAGATTTATTAATATGAGTAATTAATTTTAGATTATATTTATATTTTGATAAATAAATGTGAGTTTGGTTATCTAATTGTTGAATAATTGATATTTTATATTAGTATATATTTTTGGTATATATGTTTGTGAAATTTTGTTTTTAAACTTTAATGAGTAATGATTTTCTAAGTGATGGATATTTATATGTAATATATATATTTTTGGGAATTAAATGATTTAATTATTAAATCAAGTTTATTATATAGAAAATTTAAGTATGTAATTTGATTTAATTTCTATAAATGAGTTGCCTATTTTTACATTCTTTTAAAATAAATTTTGTGATGTTTGGTTGCGTTTGTGATCTCAGTCAGGGCTAAGTGTATTTTGGGAGCTCGACTTAAGTGTGAATATCTGTGAATACTAGAAGTGTGTTTTTATGCAGGAATGGCTCTACCTACGGTAGAGAGATGTCCATTTTACCAGGGAGACTCTGCTAAAATTTTGGTAGATTTTCTCGTAAAACATGACATTTTCCGTAACTTCTTAGCATAAATTAGGGTATTCCCTATCATGACCTAAAATAGGGGGCCATGACTGGAGCTAGGGAACGAGAATTCTTTCGAATTCGGAAGCCTTAGCAAGCCTTAAAAATAAAATATAATCATACAACATATAATAAAATAAATAAAACATTATACAGCGGAATTAAATCTCATAAATAAAATAAAAATCCACCAACTTTTAATAAAACAAGTCCATATCATATATATAAAATCTTTTAATACAAATTCTCGGTTCAAACTTTTAAAATTTAAATCTCATACATATATAATACATATAGCTCACTGAAATAACTACTGCAGTGTCTAGAATACAAAATAAAACTTAGATAAGCAGTTTACACAATAACGCTGGGGCGGAAGAAATTCGGCGTAAAGGCCTGCTATTGAGGTCTGAGGAAGAAGACTCTCCTGAAAAATATCAATAAAGGGGAGTCAGACCTCACTGAGTGAATTGTTATAATATATATACATGCATAACTAAATGACAAATACAAACACTCAATAGTATATATAATAAATATATATATAGGTAAATACACACAGATACATAAAAAATCATTTTATATAATATTGAAAATAATAATTGTTTATGAAGGATCAAATAGAACCCTAAATGATTGCAACCTCAAATAATGTTAGACAACACTCTAGCCATATAGGCTCACTTATTCCAAATAAATTCACTTGTTCCATTTGTACGGTAGACTGGCCTCGAGACACTAAGTTGACCGAGCTCTAATAGTCTGACTGTCAGTGTGATTGGCCCTAAGACACTTGGTCAATCGAGCTCCAGCAATTACACTCTCAAATCACATCTTACATCAAACAAATCAATCTGATCAATATCCACAAATAGGTTAGTAATTTAACCTAAATTCTATCGTTGTACCGGTACGTACTCGGTCCTAGTGCTGCCCACTAGGTAGCACGTTCTATTGATATCCTTCATTAAAATAACTCATACATTCATGAAATAAATGATGCATGATATTAAATAAAATAGCAATATAAACCATATATATACTAGAAATATACCAAACATAAACCAAGTATATTTCGAGTATATATATGTCAAATAAATTCAGTTCAATTATAAAATAAACAAAAAATAAAACATATATATACTTAAAAATGTTTTAGGTATAAATCAAGAATAATAAGTGCATTTAATTTAAAATATACCAAAATATACCAAAGCATTTATTAAATTATTTATGCATATTTCATACAATTAAAATATACATCTTTAAAAATATGCATCCTAATACACATATATATAAAATAACAACTCATAGTTGTGCACTCCACGAGATGGGTCCGATGGGCCTGGTCCACTAGGCCTCTATCTCGGCGTTACTAAAAAAATAAATGACAACACGAAATCAGAATAAATCTAACAAAATTCCTAGAGACTCGATCTAAAATACCAAACACAGACTAGGAGTAGGGATTTGACCGAATGTCACATTTTTTGAGAATTCTACCAAAAATTCGGTAAAACCTCCATTGTAAAATGGACATCTCTCTACTTAGAAAGTAGAGCTGGTCCTGCAAGAAAATACACTTCTAGTACATATAGCCACACAACCCCTCGGTCGGACTCCCAAACTATGATTCCACCGATCGAGGTTCACAATTCATGAGATATACACAATACATAAAAATTCCAAAAATACCTTTTATATATCAAAATATAGCAATTTAGATATTTAAACACTAAAAATAATTATTTTACCAATTTTTACCTAAAAACCCTAATTTTAATAAAATATTACTAAAAATCAATAATTCTAAATAAATTCACAAATATTAACAGAAATTCACTTTATAAATCCAAATTATTTAATTAGCCCAAAAACATATTAAAACTTTATCACGACCCAAACCTGAGGGCACGTGACTGGCATTAGGGAATGGATAGGCATAAGGCCCCCGAAACCTGTAGTAAGCCTTAAAGAAAAGAAAAATAAAACCTTACAATTTAAAACTTTATTTTATAGCAGAACATATTATCAAACTGATTTTTCTAAAATTAAAACATAATTGAATACATAAATAAAATATTCTCCAGTGTCATATTATAAATCAAACTTAAATCATTATACATAAACGTGGTGCATATAAATAAAATACACAAATATACTTAAGTCATACAATTCATAGTACAGTTACTACTGTAGTTTTCTAGAATATTACAACAGTACAGCTTACAATGACCTATATAAAATGGCCGATGATGAAGAAATCCGGCGTGGAGGCAATCTGAGGTCGAACTCCCAAGCTCCTGAAAAAAATAAATTGAGGGGAATCAGATCTCACTAAGTCAATAAAAAGAGCTGTACAGTTTGAAATTTTTTTTGAAAACCATATAATTATAGTGAAAATAATTTATAATATATAGATATAGCTTTTGAAAAATCTTGGTAGAACCCTAAATCCAAAATCCTAAATGGCCAACCAGGCCCACTTATTCCAATTAGGCTGTTGGTCCTCGAGAGCAAAGGCATCAACCAAGACACCAAGTTGCAGTCATTCACTTAATCCAAATATAAGGCACTGGCGGTCCCCGAGAGCTAGGGCATCAATCGAGGCACCCATCCCAATCCATTATTAACCTTCCAATCACTGGCGATCCCCGAGAGCAAAGGCTTCCACTGAGGCACCCATCCCAGTTTAACATTCACCAATCATAAATAATTCGGATCCACCTTACAATCTCTACCATGTGCACACAGTCATGGTGAAGCCCATCAGGTATCCCGTTCTACCAAAATTTCTCAAAAATCGATTTTTAAATAAATGAAATGCGTTTTAAACCTTACTAGTAATAGTAAATTAAATGAATTGTATAATAATAACATAAAATATGAGCGCATGCATCTTTAAATAAAACACATGCACATATCATTTTATCGACTTGCAAGATGAATGAGAAGGCTGACGATCGCACGTCTGCCTCGATCTCACGGCTTCTGTTCCAATATGCTCTAAAAAGAAATTAACAGTTCGATTTTAAAACATGACTATGAAATTAAAATCAAAAATCAACAAAAATAATGAAATTCTAGGCTGACTCGAGAAAGACTGGATAAGACTCGATAAACAGGAAAAAGCCTAATTAACGGTAAAAATTATTATGAATGTCACATTTTACGAGAAAAATCTATCAAAATTTTGGTAGAGTCTCCTCTGTAAAACAGACATCTCTCTACCAAAGGTAGAGCCAAACCTGCATAGAAAACACACTTCTAATAACCGCAGACATTTCATACTCGAGTCGGGTTTCCAGAACTAAACTTAGCCCCGACTGAGATCACAATCCAACAAAAACATCCCAAAAATTATATCATTTATTTTCCCAAAAAATACACATCACAAAAATGATTAGCCATAGTCAAAAATTCATCTGACAATATAGATTTTAAAAAAATAAAATTTTACAAACCAACACACACACACACACACATACACACACACACACACACACACACACACACACACACACACACATATATATATTAATTAGTTTTATTAACATTAAGAGGTTTAGAGATATATTTTTATATATGTATTAATAGATAATTTTCATTAAGTAATATTAATTGTGAGTGTTGTTTATATATATATATATATATATATATATATATATATATATATATATATTATAATTAGCGTAAAATTACATATTTACCCCAACTAATAGGAAAATTATACAAATGTCTAAAAAGCATTTTCTCTATATTAAACATCTTAACATAATTAAAACATATAAATAACTACTAATTCCTTCTAAAAAAATGTAATTTAACCTAATAATCACATTTGACATAAACTTACAAATATTTATAAAAATAGTTTAAAAATCACAAAAAAACCATAATTTAAGTTCTAAAATTAATAACATTTAATAATAATATCAATTATCAAAATTTAATAATTTTTTTTAACAATAAATTTCGAAATTAATAAAAATATTAATTAAATACTCAAAATTTACAAAAATTTATAATTAACACCAAAATTTCTAAAATCTTAAATAAAAATCAATACATTACAAATAATTAACATTAATTGACCTAATTACTACTTAACCTCAATTAACACCCACTTAGCCAACTAATAATCAAAATAAAATCACACAAAATTCAAATAAAATTCTGAAAAATCACAAAACTCATCAAATTAATCCAAAATCAAACTCCTAAAACACTAAACAACCTCAATTAATTAGAAAAATCTACCAAAAATAACCAACATCAAGAAATTTTTAACAATAAGAAAATTATGCTTAAATAATATAGTCCACCAAAATTTCCCCTAAAAAAAATCAAAACTAACATTATCATCAACCACAACCACAACAAGCCCTAGGATCCACCGAAGACATCAAAGATTTGAGAAGAAAAAGGAAGAAATAAGGGGCTGCTACTCACCAACCCGCTGGACAGAACAGAGGGAGGAGAGGAAGACCTACTGCCACCGGAAGAATGGGGAAGATGGAGGCTGTGGAAGCAGCAAGATGCAGTGGAGAGGCAACACAGAAGATAGGGAACTGGAGTTGGGTGGAGTTGGAAGGGCAACTGTTGCGCGAGGGAAGGAAGTTGGCTGCCAGGCAAGAAGAGAAGAAGAAGAAGAAGATCAGCAGCAATAGCAAACCTGGGAGCTTCAGGCTCACGGCGGAGATGGAGTCTTAGGTGGTGGAGGAAGTGGCATAGGGAGAGATGGGGTGGTGTGGATTGCGGGCAAGGGAAGAAAATGGTGAGGGTGAGGGATTTTTTTCTCTTTCTCGGTAAGGGGCTTCTGTATACATACATACATATATATATATATGTATATATCATAGAAATTTTTAAAATCTCACTTATATCCATATATATCATAGAAATTTAAAATAACAAAGTCTTAAAATAAATTTTTAACGTAAATACCTATAAATTAACTAACTAGATAATTAGAATTATGTAAAAAAAATGTAAATTTATTTATCACTAACAAAATCCAGTAATTACTTAGTTAAATGAAAACGTAAAATATCATAAAATCACTAAAAACTCATTTATTTACAAAAATAGTATATATATATATATAAAATTTGAAAATAAATTTCAAAAAATAGTTTTAATTAGTTAAAAATAGTAAATAATTTGTAAAAATCATTTTTATACCTCAAATAATTATTAAAACCAATTAAACTTAATATTCAACTAATATTATTACCAAATTACCAAAATACCCCTAATATATAATAATTCACATAATATACAATAATTACTAAAAAATTCACTAAAAATTATATAATTACTCGAAAATTATTTTCTCAACATATAATTCAACAAAATCAATAATTATACTCAATTAACCAATTAATTTTAACAAAATACACATTTAACCTAAATTTCCAAAATTCACCAAAACTAAATAAAATTATATTAATTACACAAAAATTATAAATTAAATTCTAAAATTAATTTCAACCTCTATAAACAACATAAATCACAATTTCACAAATTATTTAAATAATTTATGAAAATTAGAAAATATTAATAAAATAATAAAAAATTCACAAAAATCAAAATAAAATCCAAAAATTCTATAAAAATTCTAGGATGAAGATTGAGCTACTAGAAGAAACTTTTGTAAATGAATTAATCTTGAATCATCAAGATTGAAGTTCAAAAAAATCAAGAAGCAAAAGAGGCCGAAAATGAAACTAAGCTTAAATCCTTACCAAATTGAGTTTTCAAGTTATAAGGAGCTTAGAATCTGCTTCTATGGAGTTCTAAGAGCAAAATGGCACCAAAATTATGAAGAACAGTGGCCGAATAAGGGAGAATGGAAACAATGGAGTCTCTCGGGTTTTCAGCCAAGAAACGGCCAAACAACGCCGGAGAAGATGGTGGGAGGTGGCGGAGTTACTAGGGAAGGTGGTGGCATGCCGACAAGCACTCTGAACGGAGGGTGAACAACGGTTTGCACAGTGGATGGAGGGGAGGGGCGTCAGGTGTAGGAGGTTGAAGACGATGACACATGTGGATGATGCAATATATATATATATATATATATATATATATATATATATATATATATATATATATATATATATATATATATATATATGCATGTATAGGTATATATATTAATATGAAAAACATAATCATGGATGATGCCATACGATTTAATAAAATGAGCTAGCGTAAATAAATAAATAATTGTTTAGTTTTTATTTTTCCAAAAAATATAAATCTTGGTAAAATTTTGCGTAGGAAACTTAAAATAACTAAAAATTAACTTTAATTATCAACAAATTAATTAAATAGTCAAATATATTTATTAAAATTATTAATACTGCATATCCCGATATAGTATAAAAATATTTAAAATCTCGGGTTATTACATTCTCGCTCGAGTCTTATCCGGGTTTTCCCAACTCACTCTAGAGTCTCATAATTTTATTAATGTCCCTTCTTATTCCATAAGTATGATTTTAAAAATAAATATGTTATATTTTTTAGAGAGTTCCAGAGGGGGAGTTTCTGGATTGAGGCAGACGTGCGGTCGTTAGCCATCTCGATCATCCTGTAAGTTAATGAATTGATCTGTGCGCGTGTTTTCTTTAAAATTTGCATGCGCTTATATTTTCAACATTGTTTACATGGTCGAGAAATTTCATTTATAATGTATTTATTCACTTATTTATTTTAAAAATTAGTTTTTGAGGAATTTTGGTAGAACGAGCTACCCAATGGGTTTCACCAGGACCATGTGCACATGGTGGAGATTGAGAGATGGATCCTAAATATGTATGAATTGTGGTTATAAATTGGGATGGGTGCCTCGGTGGAAGCCTCTGTTCTCGAGGACTGCCATTGATGTGGAAAAGTTGAAAATGGACTGGGATGGGTGCCTCAGTGGATGCCTTAGCCCTCGGGGACCACCAGTGCCATGTGTTTGGATTAAGTGGATGATTGCGGCTTGGTGCCTTGGTTGATGCCTCTGCTCTTGGGGACCAGCAGTCTAGTTGGATTAAGTGAGCCTAGTTGGCCATTTAGAATTGGGTTTAGGGTTCTACCGAGATTTTTCAAAAGCTATATATATATATATATTATAAATTATTTTTGATACATCTATATGGTTATCAAAAGGTTTTCAAACCATACAGCTCTTTTATTAACTTACTCAGTGAGGTCTGACTCCCCTCAATTTTTTTTTTCAGGAGTTTGGGACTTTTCTATTAGGCCTACTTCTCTTCGCCGTGTAACATCCTCATTGACTATTCTGCATAGGTCTACTTAGTTATGTTGTGTTTACTTTTGTGTACTGCAGTAGAGAAAACTGTTTAACTAAATATTTTATTCGGGTGTATTATGTACTTATGATATTGTATAACTGATGTTTATTTACATTATGTACTAGGATGCTATGGTTTAAATTATATTAAGAAAAATCAGTTTGATAATGTGTATTGTAATTTATATATTTATTGTGAGGATTTAAAGTTTCTTTTTATTTATTTATTCTGTATTTTCTTTAAGGCTTACTATGGGATTCGGTAGCTTTATGCTTTCCCATTCCCTAGTGCTGGTCATGTGCCCTGAATTCGGGTCGTGACATATTACTACTACTGTTGTATTCTAAATTTCAAATACATAATAATACATCTCATATAGGCCTACATAAAATAGCCAAAGAAGAAGAAACTCAATGTAAAGTAGGTGAACTAACAAAAGACTCCCGGGATCCTAAAAAATAATTGAGGGGAGTCAGAGTTCACTGAATAAGTTATAGTGTGAAAATCTCCTTAAAAATATATTTTATGAAAATATAAAATATAAAATATAAAATATTTTATTTATTGAAATCTTCTTTTACCAAAATAAAGTATTTGAAATCATAAAATACTATAAAAATATAATAAACTTTCTTAAATCATTTTTTTTATAAGAAAACTAGGTAGAACCCCTATTCCAAAATTCTAATAGCCTCTTAGTTGTCATACAATTCAAAAACTATCGGTTTCTGAGAGCAAAGCATCCATCAAGATACCAGCAAAAGTCAAATTACTTAAACCAATATTTACTGGTGGTTCCTAAGAGCAAAACATCACTGAGCTACCAGCCCTAGTAATATATAAATCATGCCCGAGAGCAAAGCATCACCAAGCCATATAGCCTCCAACACTCACTCTCAATCCTATCGGTGCGCACACGGTCTTGATAAAACCCATCTAGTAGCCCGTTCTATTGTAATTCATTTTAAAATAAATAAAAGTAAATAAAACAAGGAAGATTACAATAAAATAAAATAAAAATAAAAATTAACTAATCATATAAAAATTTAGTATAAACATGCTTATATAATCATAACAAATAATAGAAGAATTTAATCCAAATATATTCTTATAATAATATAATTCTTTAATAAATTCTTCCATTTATCAAAATCAATAAATTTATATTTAATATAAAATATCTTATACAGAGTTTTATTATTAACTTATAAGTTGAATGTGCTCCTTAGCGCAGTCACGTTTGACCCCGACCTGTCGACTCAATTGGAGGCGCGACTAAAGAAAAGAAATAAATAAAAGGGAATTAAAAATGCTTTTTCTATAAATTTTAGATTTCTAGGGAAATACTTGATTAAAATACAACTCTACTAAAATTGACCCGATGTCATATTTTACGAGAAATCTACCAAAAATTCGGTAGAGTCTCCTATGTAAAATGGACATCTCTCTAAAAAAGTAGAGCGAATCCTACACAAAAAAATAATTCAAATACCAGCAACAACTCCAAATCTCGGGTTGGGCCCCGAATTACACTTTATGCCCAACTGAGAACCAATTTTACAAATTACAATTTATAATAATAAAATTTCATTTAAATACCAAAATTAATTTATTTATGCAATAAAAGCATAAAAGACATTTATTTACAAAATAAATAATGAAATCCACATTAATAATCAAATTATATCATAAAAGCTCTTATTCCAATTTTTGAAATTAAATAGCATTTAATTATTGATAATTATTTAAATTATTCAATCATATAATTAAGCAACTGAAAACTCATTTAAATCTTAAAAATCATAAATATAATTTTATTTGGATATTATTCCGATAATTACTAATAATTAGCTAAAAATAGAAATTAATTCATAAAAATTATTTATTACTCAAAAATTATCCAAAACATAATAATTCACCATAATTTCAATTAAAATATAAAATTTACTAATTTATACTAATTTTCCCAAATATTCATTTTCAACATAAACATTTAGAAATTTATAATTAAAATTTGGTACATAATTTTAGTAAACTTCCTTAATAAAACTTGCTTAAAATTACTAGTAGAGTTTATTAAAAATATAAATATTTTCTAAGGCTCTGGAACAGTAACCTGAGACCTTGGAAATTTGAAAAATTCATAAAAATTCACAAAAATTATCTATCATAAAGAACCAACATCAAATAAAATCAAATTGACATTCAATTTCACAATTTAACAAAAATGTCCAAAAATAAATTTTGCAAAATTAAAGTTGTTATCGATGTTAGAATTTGAAATTGAGTTGGGAAAAAGAGAGCCTAGAGAATGAGGATTAATTCAAGATTGGTGGTATGCCTTGGGGTGGCTGGAATCGGCTCCGAGAACCACCCACACCAAATGGCACCAAAAGAGAAGGAGAGAGGGGGAGTGGTGGTGACGGGAAGGGGAGGAGGTGGAGGTGGCATCATCAGCATCGGCAAGTGGTGGTGTGATGGCAGTGCAGCAGATGGCTATCTGTGGGAGGGTAAGAGGAAGAAAGAAAAAAGAAAAGACAAGAAAGAAGAATGAGAAGAAAGAAGGAGAAGAAAGAAGAAAAAAAAAACACTTTTGCTATATATATATATATATATATATATATATATATATATATATATTAGAACACATATATGAATATTACATTAAAAGTACCCATTCCAATAATTACACACTTACATATACATATATATATATACTCTGAAAATTAAATTACATTTTTATTAACACTATAATTTTAACATCAATTTAATAAAATTAATTAAATTTAATAATCCCCATTTAATATTAATAAAATAAAATTCACATTTAAATTCCCAATTAATTCATAAAAATTCAAATTATTATAGTCTTCCCCCTTAAAGGAAATTCTTCATCGAATTTTCAATAAATAAAAGATGTAAAAAATATTTTTAACGAAAGAGATAAGGATAGGCCACTGCATCGCTGCCTATGTTTCGCACGTGCAATCCTCTGCTCTGTGGATGCTCCATAACACCTTCACCATCAGAATCTCCTTAATACAAAGCTAACAAACTTGGCGATCCGTAATCACCACAAGATATTCCTCATATGATAGATCTTCACTTAACTCCACTATGTGAGGCTGAAGAACGTGAGAAGGATCAAGAACATACTTCCTTAGCATAAATACATGGAACACAGGGTGAATTTGAGATAATTCAGATGGCAACACTAATCTATAAGCCACTTCTTTAACTCTTAAATGTATCTCAAAAGGTCCAATGTATCTCGGGGCTAATTTACCCTTTTTACCAAACCTTATAACCCCCTTCATTGGAGACACTTTCAGAAACACCATGTCTCAAATGGAAAAGGACACATCCTTCCTTTTAGGATATGCATAGCTCTTTTGTCTGCTGAAAGCTATCCTCAACCACTACTGAATAATAGGAACCTTCTCAGAATTAATCTGCACTAATTTTGGACTTGTTAGTTGTCTCTCTCCAACTTCCCAACACAATGGTAATCTAAACTTTCTACCATATAGTGCTTCATACAGAGCTATCTTAATACTTGTATGATAATTATTGTTATATGCAAATTTAATTAATGGAAAATGTATGTCCCATTGACTACCAAATTCCATCACACACATCCTCAACATATCCTCCAGGGTCTAAATGGTCCTTTTTGACTAACCATCTGTCTAAGGATAAAATGTTGTGCTGAAATTAAGTCTGGTACCTAATGCCTTATGCGATTCTTATCAAAAGACTGAGGTAAAAGTAGCTCTTTTGTCAAGCCTATACTCACTAGTACCCTATGAAAATAAATAATTATGTTAACATACAACCTTGCTAATCTATCAATAAAGTATGTCTTCTTAATTGGTAGAAAGTGTGTTAACTTAGTTAGCCTGTCAACTATCACCCAAATAGCATTATAACCACTAGTAGTACGAGGCAATCCAATTACAAAGTACATAGCAATCATATCTCACTTCCATTTTGGGGTAGGCAATGGCTATAATAATTCGGCAAGCCTCTAGTGCTCTAGCTTCACTTATTGACAAGTGAGATATTATAATATCCTTTTTTATTCCATTCCACCAATATGTATCCTTCAAGTCATGATACATCTTAGTAGAACCTAGATGAACACTATAAGTAGGAAAATATGCCTCTTCTATGATTTTTTTCTCAGCTCATCTACATCTAGTACACACAATTGAGTACCTAAATGCAGCACACCTTCGTTATCAATCACAAATCTAATGGACCTACCTTATTGCATTTGAAACATGATTTTCTATAACTATGGGTCCCTTCTTTATGTTGCCTTAACTCGATCCAAGTATACTAACTGTACCTTGAACTGAGCAATGATGCATTTCTTAGTCACCTTCAACTACAACCTTTGGTCGATCAACTCATGCATGTCCTTAATAATTCTCCTTCTCTCTGTACTAATGTGTGCAAGGCCACTTATGGACTTTCTACTTAAAACATCAATAACTACATTTGCCTTACCTAGATGGTATAAAATAGAACAATCATAGTCCTTTAGAATTTCCATCCATCTTTTCTGCCTTAAATTCAAATCTCTCTACTGGAATATATACTTCAAGCTCTTGTGGCTAGTGTATATTTCGTAAGTCACAACATACAAGTAATGCCTCTAAATCTTTAGTGCAAACACCACTGCTGCCATTTCCAAGTTATGAGTAGGATAATTTTGCTAGTGCTTCTTTAATTGCCTTGAAGCATAAGTAGCCACTCTTCCATTCTATATTAACATATAGTCCAATCCTACTCGAGAAGCATCATAATACACCATATACCCTTTATTCCCAGAAGGCAAAGTCAACATTGGAGTCGAAGTTAACAAGTCCTTAAGTAACTAAAAGTGCTCCTCACATTTATCTGTCCATACAAACTTAGCATTCTTCTAGGTTAGCCTTGTCAAAAGTGCAACAATCTTGGAGAAATCCTTCATAAATCTCCTATAATAATAAGCTAAACCTAGAAAACTCCTTACTTCTATGACTGATGTAGGTCTTGGCCACTTTGTAATAGCTTTTATTTTCCTGGGATCCACTTATATGCCATATTTGGATACCATATGGCCTAAGAATGCCATTTGATCCAACCAAAATTCACATTTCAAAAACTTGACATACAACTAGTGCTCTCTCAAAGTCTGAAGCACCAACCTCAAATGCATTGCATGTTCTGCCCTACTCCTAAAGTATACCAGAATATCATTAATAAACACAATCACAAACTGGTCCAAGAATGGCCTAAACATCCTATTCATCAATTCCATAAAGGTTGCTGGACATAGTTAACCCAAAGGACATCATCAAGAATTCAAAATGGCAATACCTTATCCAAAATGTGGTCTTGGGTATATCTCCACCTCTAATCCTCATTTGATGATACTCAAACCTAAATTCAATCTTGGAGAAACATCGAGCTCTTTGCAATTGGTCAAACAAATCATCAATCCTTAGGAGTGGATACTTGTTTTTGATGGTAACCTTATTCAATTGTCTGTAGTCAATATAAAGTTGAAGACTACTATCCTTCTTTTTCACAAACAACACAGGAGCACCCCAAAGAGATTTATTAGGCTAGATAAAACCTTTATTGAGAAATTCTTGTAACTACTCTCTCAGTTCTTTCAACTCTACAGGCGCTATTCTATGTGGTAGCATAGAGATAGAATATGTACCAAGTACTACATCGATGCAAAATTCTATCTCCCTTTTAGGTGGCAGGCCTATAAATTCTTCAAGAAAAAAATTTAAAAACTCTCACACAACTGGCACCCTTTCAACTGCCCCTTTATCTACTTGTATATCTCTGACCACAGCTAAGTAGCCTTGATAACCTCTTTTAAGCATCTTCTTAACTGTGATCGTAGAAATAATATTCTGAAGCATTTAATTTTTATCACCTCTGAATCTAAATTCCTCATCAGATGGAACTTCAAAAATTACTTCCTTTTCTTAATAGTCTACTATGGCATAATACTGTGCCAACCAATCCATCCCTAGAATTACATCAAAATCAGTCATATCAAGTAAAACTGAATCTGCTAGCAACTCTCTGCCTTACACCAACATTGGACAAGATGGAAAGAACACATATGTTTCCAACTTGTTACTAAGTGGAGTCATTAAATATAAAGGAATCAACAACTTAAAAGGCTGGTATGCTATTCTATAAATAAATGCAGGAGACACAAAAGAGTACGAAGCACTCTGATCAAATAAGACTTTAGCCTCAAAGAAACACACTATAAGAATACCTACCATAACTGCATTGGATGCCAAAGCATCCTGAGGAGTCAAGATGAAGACTCTAGCCTAACCATGACCTGCCTGCCATGAAGTGGATGACTGTGCATATCCTCTATCCTTAGCTCTACCTCTAAAACCTCTACTCTACTGGCTTGTATACTGAGTCGGTCACTGTTGAGGATACATAGGTGCTTGATACTGTTGATGCACCTATTTAAACGATTGAGCAACTGATGAAGAAGATCCTTGAGCATTTAATGGCTGGAACCTTTTAGGACAATCCTTAGCAAAATGCCAGAATTGTCAACATTGGAAATAAGCTCCTAGTGCTAAGTGACACGGACCTTGATGTACTCACCCACAAGTGGCACATGCACTAGCCCTAAATCCTAAACTACCATGTCTAGAGCTCTACCCACTACTGCTACTATTGGCACTAGTACCAAACCTAGCAGTCCTACCACTCTTATGGCTCTAAGCACAACTATGCCTACCAGTCCAATGTGCTCTAAATTGTTTGCTCTATTTTGAAGTACCCCTACTTGAGTACTAGTGCTGCCTATCTGAAAAATAGGCTACTGAACCCCCTAAGCTGATTTACCACTGCCACTCTTGTGAGGATATGATATAGTGCCATGTTGAATATGTCTATGCTCAAGTTGTCTGGCCTCCTCAACTACATTCTCAAGGCTATGATCCCCTCTCTAAGTGCCAATATAAGCTGGGCCTAACCCAGTCACATAGAGTTGCATTGCTCTCATCTCATCCTGCATCACATTTGTAGCATGACGTGACAGTTTACAAAACTCTCAAGTGTAGTCCCCAACTGACTGATCTCTCCTGGCAATGTTCAACAACTACCATCTGTAGTTCTCTCTCATCAACACTAGGTAGAAAAATCTCATTAATCTCTTCTTAATATCCAACCAGGTAATCATAGTCATGTATGGCTAAATAAACTGCATGAACCAATCCCGAGCTGCAGTTTATACAGATAAGTTTACTATCATGATCCGCTAGTAGTTTATGTATTTAGTTTTGGTTTTGGCCTCAATGGTATTGATAAAGTGCAGATCATCCCCTATACTATCAAAAGAAACTTGCCCGACTCTAGAGTACAGTTAGGCGGCATCAACATCTATCATCCCCTTATTCCTTTACTGAAGCATCTATTATACTAAGGATATTGCTTGGTTAAGGGCCATTAAACCTTGATTTATTCCTGCCATACCCACTACAAAGGCTGCAGGATCCTCTACTAGCATTTTAGGCCCTGCTTGTTGTTGTTCCTACCTTTGAGCCGCTACTGCTCTAGCTCTAGCTCTACCTCTACATCGAGGTGTAGGAGGAAGAATTTCATCTTGAATACACTATTCATCTTCATTCTCCTTAAAGGCTACTTCTGCAATGGGAGCAGTTCACGATCGCCCCATTCTAAATAGAGACACAAAATGAATTTAAGACAAGATAAGGATACTACATAAACGTAGAATGTAAGAAATAAGGAAGATAAAAAATGTCAATTATCAACCTATCACTGCAGTAGACAAAAAATAGACATTTATAGCTAAAGACACATATAAAATGAGCCAAAGCTTTGATACTAACTTTGTCACAACCTGAACCTAAAGGGCATGTGACCGACACTAGCGAATTGGAATACATAAAGTAACCGAAACCTAAAGTAAGCATTAAAGAAAAATTTCAATAAAATATAGGCAATAATAAAATGAAATGTTTAAATAAAATAATTAACACAAATAACATAATATCCAAAGCAATCTTTGTTGAAATATAATAATCACTATTAATTCAAATCTTTAATACAGGTAACAATCTATAAAATATAATATAATAGTTAACCATTACTACTACTGTGGTGTTCTAGATTTTAAATACATAATAATACATCCTATATAGACCTACATAAAATAGTCGGAGAAAAAAAAGATTGGCATAAAGTAGGCAAACTAACAGAAGACTCCTAGGATCTTAAAAAAAAATAATTAAGGGGAGTTAAACCTTACTGAGTAAGTTAATAAAAGAAATGTATATAGAATGAAAATATCTTCAAAAAATATATTTTATCAAAATATATAATTATAATTTAAAATTTAAAATATTTGATTTATTGAAATCCTCTTTTATCGAAATAAAGTATTTGAAATCATAAAATACTATAAAAATATAATAAACTTTCTTAAATCATTTTTTAATAAGAAAAATACGTAAAATCTTAGGCCAAACTTCTAACAGCCTATCGGCTCTCTTATAATCCAAAGATTACCGATTCCCAAGAGCAAAGTATCCATTGAGCTACCAGCCACAGTTAAATCGCTTAAACCAATATTTACTAGCGGTTCTTAAGAGCAAAGAATTACTGAGCTACCAACCCCAGTAATGTATAAGTCACACTTGAGAACAAAGCATCACGAAGCCTTATATACAATCTCCCAAAATCATGCTCAAGAGCAAAGTATCACTGAGCCATTTAACCTCCAACACTCACTCTCAATTCTACTAGTGCACACACGATCCAGATGAAACCCATCAGATAGCCCGTTCTATCATAGTTTCATTTTAAAATAAAATAAATAAATAAAACAAGGTAGATTACAATAAAAGAAAATAAAAATAAAAATTAACTAATCATATGAAATTTTAATATAAACATTCTTATATAACCATAGCAAATAATAGGGGAATTTAATCTAAGTATATTCTTATAATAATATAATTCTTTAATAAATTCTCCCTTTTATCAAAATTAATAATTTTATATTTAATATAAAATATCATATACACAATTCAGTTATTAACTTACAAGTTGAATGCGCTCCTCTGCGCAGTCGCAGTTGACCTTGACCTGTCGACTTAACTAGAGGTTCGACTAAAGAAAAGAAATAAATAAAAGGGAATTAAAAATGGAATTCTTATAAATTCTAAATTTCTAAGGAAAGACTCTATTAAAATATGACTCTACTAAAATTGACCCGATATCACGTCTTACGAGAAATCTATCAAAAATTCGATAAAGTTTCCTCTATAAAATGGACATCTCTCTACAAAAGTAGAGTCAATCCTACACATAAAAACACTTTGAATACTAGCAACAACTCCAAATCTCAGGTTGGGCTCTTGAACTACACTTTATGCCCAACCGAGAACCAATTTCACAAATCACAATTTATAACAATAAAATTCCATTTAAATACCAAAATTAATTTATTTACATAATAAAAGCATAAAAGACATTTATTTACAAAATAAATAATGAAATCCACATTAATAATCAAATTATATTATAAAAGCTCTTATTCCAATTTTTGAAATTAAATAGCATTTAAATTATTCAATCATATAATTAAGCAACCGACAACTCATTTAAATCTTAAAAATCATAAATATAATTTTATTCGGATATTATTCCAATAATTACTAATAATTAGCTAAAAATAGAAATTAATTCATAAAAATTATTTTAACATTATTTATTACTAAAAAATTATCCAAAACATAATAATTCACCATAATTTCAATTAAAATATACAATTTACTAATTTATACTAATTTTCCCAAAAAAATCATTTTCGACATAAACATTTAGAAATTTATAATAAAAATTCGGTACATAATTTTAGTAAACTTCCTTAATAAACTTGCTTAAAATAACTAGTAGAATTTATTAAAATATAAAAATTTTTCGGGCTTAGGAACAGTGTCGTGAATAGTAACCCATGAGAATTCAAAAAATTCATAAAAATTATTTTCAGAAACCTTTGAACACCCACAATAATCTGTCCTAAATAACCAACATCAAATCAAATCAAATCGACATTCAATTTCATAATTTAATAAAAATACCCAAAATTAAATTTTGCAAAATTAAAATTGTTAGTGGTGTTAGAATCCATAATTGAGTAGGGGAAAAGAGAGCCCAAAGGATGAGGATTAATTCAAGACTGGCGGTGTGCCTTGAGGAAGCCAGAATCAGCTCCAGCAACCACCTACACCAAACGACACCAAGAGAGGAGAGAGAGAGAGGGAGTGGTGGTGACAGAAAGAGGAGGAGGTGGATGTGGCATTGTTGGTGTTGGCAAGTGGTGGTGCGATGGCAGTGGGCGGTGGTGCAATAAGTGGTTGTTAGTGGGAGGGGAAGAGGAAGGAAAAAGAAAAGAAAAGAAAAGAAAAGAAAGAAGGAGAAGAAAGAAGAAGAAAAGAAATTTTTTTTTTTTGCTATATATATTTTTTAATACACATATATGAATATTATATTAAAAATACCCATTCCAATAATTACACACTTATATATATATATATATATATATATATATATATATACACACACACACACACACACTTAAAATTAAACTACATTTTTATTAACACTATAATTTTAACACCAATTTAATAAAGTTTATTAAATTTAATAATCCCTATTTAATATTAATGAAATAAAATTCACATTTAAATTCCTAATTAATTCATAAAAATTCAGATTATTACAATAAAAAAGTTAAATATTTATGTGATTAAAATCATAAAATTAGGATTAACTATGTTATAATTTAAATTTAAATAGAAAGTTTTGTATTAAAAGATATAAATTGAAATTAAATACTAAAATTGAAACAAAATCAAAGTTTAGTGAGTACATATATATTAATCTTATATCAATTTATGTAAGATGAAATATGACGTGACAAATATTATTAGTTTATTTTGTATGTGTTCACCACATTATAAAATTTCGCTAATTGACTAATCAATTAAATCTAAATAGAAGTTCAATAATTAAAAAAAATCAAAATTTAAAATTCAAACAGTAGTAAAATGAAAGTTTTGGATATATATATATATATATATAAAGTACGCAAATGTTTATTTGTATAACTAGTAATTTCATAATCTTTATTTCTATCAAATAATAAATATTTGTCCAAAGAAGATTTCAAATATCTTAATATTCAGTATACTGTACCTATATGTTCTTTATTTAGAGAATGTATGAACTGACTTACAACACTTATTGCATAAGCAATTTCTGATCGAGAATGAGATAAGTAAATCAACCCTTTCACTAGCCTTTATTACTGATATTTATCAGTTAAGACTTGATCTCCTCAGATTGATAGTCCATGGTTGACTTTAATTAGAGTCTTAACTAGCTTACAATCAAGCATGCCTGTTTATGTCAGTAGATCCATTACATTATTTCATTGGCAGAGGGAAATTCCTTAAGCTAATCTTACAACTTCAATCCCAAAAAATACTTCAATTTACCCAAATCCTTAAGTTCAAACTCGGCTATTAATTGTCTTTGCAATACTGTTGTCTCAGTTGGATCATTTTCGGTGACTACCATAACATACACAATCAGAGCGGTGACTTTACCTAGCTTTTGTTTGATGAATAACATATGATTAGCATCACTTTACTTATTACCAAGCTTCCTTATGAAAGTTGAGAGTTGTCCAAACCATGCCCGAGGCAATTGCTTGATTTCATACAATGCCCTTTTTATTTTGCACACTTGGCGAGTAAATTTTGTTCCAGGTGGTAGATCCATATACACTTCTTCATCTATGGTTCCATTCAAAAAAGAATTCTTCATATCAAATTGTTGTAGTGGCCAGTCTAGGTTGGCAGTTAAGGAAACAAGAACTCTGATGGTGTTCATTTTTGCTACTAGAGAAAATGTATCTTTATAGTTAATTTCATACTTCTAAGTATATCCTTCTGCTACCAATCGAGCTTTATAATGATTAATGCTTCCATTTGGATTGAGTTTGATAGTAAATATCCACTTGTACCGCACTATTTTCTTTCCTTTAGGGAGTAGAATAAAATCCCATATGCAGTTCTTTTGCAATGCCTCCATTTCATCATTTATGGCTTTCTTCCAATCTAGATCAGCTAAAGCCTCCTTTACATTACTTAGAATAGATACAGTAGATAATTAATTCACAATATATGCATGATATTTAGACAAATAATTAGTTGATATGAGATTATTAATAGGATATTTAGTTTTGGTAAAAAGGTTTGGCTCATATTTTTTTAGAGTCCCTCTATTAATTTCAAAAGGATAACAAGGCTCAGTATTTAGAGGTACTAGGGGAGATGAGTTTACCTTATTATGCACATCTAGAGTTTCTTTAGTTTTTTATGTGAGCTAGGAAGATGTACTATTTTGATTTGTTATAGGTTTGAGCAAGATACTCAAATTATCATCAATTGTCCATCCAAATGAGATGTTCGGACCACTCAGAACATTAGATGTCTATCCAAGTGAGATGCTCAGAACATTTGAGATGCTTGGAACTTTTAAGATACTTAGAGTGCTGTCACGACCCAAAACAGGGGCCATGACCGGCGCTAGGGAACGGGAATTCTTTCGAATCCGGAACCCGTAGCAAGCCTAAAAATAAAATAAATATGCAATAATAACAATAAAAATATAATATGCAGCGGAAAATAAAATCATAAATATTACAATATCATCCATATCAACTGGATTCAATTCAAAACTCATCACATATATAATCTCATAAATGTATAATCTTTATACAAATCCAGTTTTACTATAATACATCTCTTTAAAACAAATACATGAAATCCAACATTGTTATTCACAACTACTGCAGTGTCTAGATAAAATAAATAAGACTCAAGTATACAATTTACATAAAGAAGCCGGGGCGGAAGAAATCCGGCGTATCGACCTGTTACTGAGGTCTGAGGAAGTTGACTCTCCTGAAAAATAGTCAACGGAGGGGAGTCAGACCTCACTGAGTGAATTATTATAATATATATACATACACTCTAAGTGATAATGCATACAGTCAACAGTATATGAGTAATATGTATATATACAGGCAAGTTCATACAGATGCAGAAAAATCATTTTATATATTTGTCTGAAAATCAACTTTTATGAAGGATCACATAGAACCCTAGAATATCGCAACCTCAGAAAAATAGTGTTAAACAACACTCTAGCCATACAGGCTCACTGATTCCAAATATATTCACTTAATCCATATGGACAGTAGACTGGCCCCGAGACACTAAGTCAACCGAGCTCCAGCAGTTTGACTGCCAGTGTGATTGGCCCCGAGACACTTGGTCAACCGAGCTCCAGCAATCACACCCAAACCACATCTCACACATATCAATAATCATAATCAAATCAATATCCACAAATAAGTTAGTAATATAGCCTAAAGCTATAGGCGTACCGGTACGTACTCGGTCCTAGTGCTGTCCACTAGGTAGCACGTTCTATTGATATCCTTCATCATTAATAATGTAAAACATTCATTCACAAAAATAAATGATGCATGAATGTAAATGAAATAACAATATAAACCATATATATACTGGAAATATACCAAACGTAAACCAGGTATATTTTGGGTATATATATGTCGAATAAATCCAATCAAATCATGAATTAAACTAAAAATATATTTAAAAACATTTTAAATATATTTTATTTATAAAACATGTATATAATTTATTATATACCAAAAATATACCAAAAATATACTTGAATATAAATCATGTTATTTATGCATATTTAGTCAAAATAAAACATGCATTTTCTAAATCATGCATCCTAAGCATATATATATAATATAGTAACTCACCTAATGCGCTCCACGAGACGGGTCCGACGGGCCTGGTCCACTAACCCTCGGTCTCGGTGCAACTAAACAAGAAATAATTAATCGACATCAGAATAACCCTAACAGAAATCCTAGAATTCAATCTAGAGTATTAAAATACGGAAACAGAATTAGGGTTCGACTGGATATCACGTTTTACGAGAATTCTACCGAAAATCCGGCAGAACCTCCCCTGTAAAACGGACATCTCTCTACTCAAAAGAGTAGAGCCGACCCTGCACAGAAACACACTTCAAAAATAAACACCACAATCAATCACAACCCCTCGGTCGGACTCCAGACTACAATCTGTCGACCGGGGTCCACAAACACAGAATATATATTCAAATATACCAAAAATATCCTTAAATCATAAAAATACATTTCATACGTAGAAATTACAAAATAAATCTTGAAACACTGTAAAAACCGATTAAAACTCATTTTATTAGAAAAACCGTATATTATATATATAATTGAAAATAATTCCCGGAAAATAGTTTTAATTAGTTAAAAATACTAGATATTTTGTAGAAATCATTTTTATACCTTAAATAAATATTAAAACCAATTAAATTACATTTTTAGACAATTTAGGGTAAAATTACCAAAATACCCCTATATATATATATATATACCTAAATTACTTCAAAAATTCACCAAAAATCATACAATTATCCAAAATTAATTTTCTCAACATATTTATCAATAATATCAATAATTAAACTCAATTAACCAATTAAATTCAATTTAAAACACAATTAACTTAATTTTACAAAATCACATAAACTTCAATAATTAAAAATAAATACTTAGAAATTCATAAAAATTCCAAATAAATTCCTATAATTCATTTCAACACCTAATTCAACCATAAACTCCAATTTCATAATTTAAATAATTAATTTCCGAAAATTAGAAAATAATATTAAAATATTCAAAAATACCCAAAAATCCAAACAATCTCCAAAAATTCTGTAAAAATTCATACATGAAGATTAAGCTACCAGGAACAACATTTGTGAAGGAATTTTCCATGAATCATCCAAATCGAAGCTCAAAAAAATCGAAAACCCAAAGAGGCCGAAATTTTCAAATCGAAACCTAAGCAATTCTAGACCATTTTAGCTCAAACCAAAGCTAGAATCACACTCACCGGAGCTCAAGGAGAAGATAGAGATCGGCGGTGTCGAAAACGGTGGCCGGAGGAGGGAGAAACGGCGGTGAGGAAATGGTGGTCGGCGTCGGGCGCGGGAGAGAAAGAAGAAAAAGAAGAAAAAGAAAAAGAAAGAAAAGGAAAGAAAAAGAAAAAGAAAAAGAAAGAAAAAGGAAAAGAAAAAAAATAAAATAAATAAAATAAATTAAAATAATTAAATATTAATAAATAAATAATAATAAAATAATAAATTTTAATAATTTAATAATAAATAAAATAATCAAATAATAATAAATAAATAATAAAATATTAGGGTAATAATAAACCCTAATTAAATAAATATACACACACAGGCTTTATTCAATAATTTAAAATTATGTATGAGTTCATGCAAACCCGTAAATACATTTAAAATAATTAATAATACATTGTTTACGTGGAAATTTCCCCGAAAATGAAAGTCCCGGGAAAATTTTACGTAAAACACTGTATATAAGACACAGTAATTAAAATATGTTTAAAATACATATTAACTCATAAAAATATCGTATAATGCATAAAAATTATTGACACTGTATATCCCGGTACAGTGTAAAAATATTTTAAAAAAAACACGGGATATTACAGTCTTCCCCCCTTACAAGAATTCGTCCCCGAATTCTAAAAACAAGATTACAGAATCAGGAAGGAAAGAGATACGGGTAAGAAGCTCGCATCTCAGCTTCAGTCTCCCACGTATGCTCTTCAACTCTGTCGCTACGCCACAAAACCTTGACCATCGGAATCTGCTTCGATCGCAACTGTCGAACTTGAAAATCAACGATCGCCACAGGTTCTTCCACAAACGTCAAATCTTTACTCACTTCCACACTGTCAGGTTGCAACACATGTGAAGGATCTGAGATATACTTCCTCAACATCGAGATATGAAATACTGGATGCACCTGTGACATACTCGGAGGCAAATCCAACCGATATGCAACAGTGCCAACTTTCTCCAGAATCTCAAACGGTCCAATATATCTCGGTGCTAACTTACCCTTCTTGCCAAATCTCATCACACCCTTCATCGGAGATACTTTCAGAAAAACGAAATCTCCAACCTGAAACTCCACATCTCTGCGCCTAGGATCCGCATAACTCTTCTGTCTGCTAACTGTGGTCTCTAACCTGCGCTTGATCACAGCGATTTTCTCTGCAGCATCCTGAACCATCTCTGGTCCAGTCAAAGCTCTCTCACCAATCTCATCCCAACACAACGGGGATCTACACTTCCTTCCATACAACGCCTCATATGGTGCCATACCAATACTGCTATGGTAGCTGTTATTATATGCAAACTCAACAAGCGACAAATGATCATCCCAGCTACCTCTTAAATCCAAGACACACATCCTCAACATATCTTCCAGTGTCTGGATCGTCCTCTCAGACTGACCATCTGTCTGAGGATGAAAAGCAGTACTGAAATCCAACCTAGTGCCCATCGCTTCCTGCAACTTCTGCCAAAAACGAGAAGTAAACACCGAACCTCTGTCTGACACAATGGACACAGGTACTCCATGAAGGCATACAATATACTTCATGTACAACTTCGCCAATCTAGCAACTGAATATGTGGCTTTCACAGGCAAGAAATGTGCAGACTTCGTCAATCTGTCTACAATCACCCAGATGGAATCGTATCCATCCTTCGAACGAGGTAAACCAACCACAAAATCCATAGCTATCCTTTCCCATTTCCACTCGGGAATAGGAAGAGGCTGAAGCTTCCCAGAAGGCTTCTGATGTTTGGCTTTCACTTGCTGACACGTCAAGCACTTAGCAACATAATCGGCAACATCCTTCTTCAATCCATCCCACCAGTATAGATCTCTGATACTGTGGTACATCTTAGTAACACCAGGATGAACGCTGTAGGCTGTAGAATGTGCTTCCTCTAAAATCTCTTCTCTCAAGTCATCCACATCAGGAACACACAATCTACCACTGATCCACAACACACCATCATCATCGAGTGTGAAATCAGTGAACTTCCCTGCTCTGACATTCTCTGCAAGCTCTTCCAGAATAGGATCTCGGCTCTGAGCTGCTTTAATCCTATCCCTTAGCACAGATCGTACTTTAAACTGAGCTAACAGTCCACCTGATCTACTGATCTTCATCATCAGACCTTGATCCACCATCAGATGCAACTCCTGGATCAATGGTCTCCTCTCAACACCGATGTGAGCAAGACTACCTGAAGACTTCCTACTCAAGGCATCTGCTACCACATTAGCTTTACTCGGATGGTAAAGAATCTCGCAATCATAATCCTTCAACAGTTCCAACCATCTTCTCTGCCTCAGATTCAAATCTCGCTGCTGGAAAATGTACTTAAGGCTCTTGTGATCAGTAAATATCTCACAAGTCACCCCGTACAAATAATGTCTCCAAATCTTCAAAGCAAAGATCACTGCAGCCATCTCCAGATCATGTGTGGGATAGTTCTGCTCATGCTTCTTTAACTGCCTCGAAGCATAGGCTATCACCCTTCCATTCTGCATCAACACACAACCAAGACCAATTCTAGAGGCATCACAGTAAACTGTGAACTTATCCACACTATTAGGCAAAGCTAATACTGGCGCTGTGGTCAACTTCTCCTTCAACAACTGAAAACTATTCTCACAAGCTTCTGACCACTCGAATCTAACATTCTTCTGAGTCAAGCGAGTCATAGGGGCTGCTATCCTGGAAAAATCCTGCACAAACCGCCTATAATACCCGGCTAAACCCAGAAAACTCCGAATCTCAGTAACTGAAGTAGGTCTAGGCCACTCAGATACTGCTTCAATCTTCTGTGGATCAACCTGAATACCTTCTTTAGACACTACGTGTCCAAGAAAAGAAACACTCTCCATCCAGAAATCACACTTCGAGAATTTAGCATAAAGCTGATGATCTCTCAGTGTCTGTAGTACAATCCTCAAGTGATATACGTGCTCTTCCATACTCCTCGAATATACCAGTATATCATCAATGAAGACTACCACAAACTGATCCACATACGGTCGGAATACTCTGTTCATCAGGTCCATAAAAGCTGCTGGTGCATTAGTCAAACCAAAAGACATCACCAGAAACTCATAATGACCATATCGAGTGCGGAACGCTGTCTTAGGAATATCAGCTTCACTGATCCGCAGCTGATGATAACCTGACCTCAAGTCAACCTTAGAAAAGAACTGTGCACCCTGGAGCTGATCAAATAAATCATCTATCCTCGGGAGAGGATACTTGTTCTTCACTGTCACCTTGTTCAACTCTCTGTAGTCAATGCACAGTCTCAGGGTACCATCCTTCTTCTTCACAAACAAGACTGGTGCACCCCAAGGGGAAACACTAGGTCTAACGAAGCCTTTATCCAACAACTCTTACAATTGCTCCTTCAACTCTTTCAACTCTGCAGGAGCCATACGATAGGGTGGCATAGATATAGGAGTAATACCTGGAACCACATCTATACAGAACTCAATCTCTCTATGAGGTGGTAAACCTGGCAACTCCTCGGGAAAAACATCAGGAAACTCACAAGCAACAGGAACATCTGTGAGTGACAACTTCTCCACTGACGTATCCCTAACCAATGCCAAAAACCCCTGACAACCTTTCCTCAACAACTTCCTAGCTGAAATAACAGAAATAAGATTCTGAGGTGCTGAACTCCTGTCACCAACAAACTTAAAATCTTCTTCACCAGGAATTCTGAAAATCACCTCCTTATTCCTGCAATCAACCACGACATAATGCTGAGACAACCAATCCATTCCCAAAATAACATCAAACTCCATCACATCCAACAAAATCAAATCAGCGGGTAATTCTCTATCTCCCACAAGAACTGGACAACCAGAAAGAACAATATCGGCGTCCAAAGAATCACTCAGAGGAGTGGCAACAGACAAAGGAAAAGCCATCCTCGAAGCTTGCCAACAAGATTTAGAAGCAAAAATGGGAGAAACAAACGAATGCGTGGCACCCGGATCAAACAAAACCAAAGCATCCAGGTAACAAACAGAAAGAATACCTGCCACGACTGCATTAGATGCCTGAGCATCCTGCTGAGTCAGATGAAAAACTCTGGCCTGGCCTCGACCTCCCTGCTGACTGGTAGAAGCCTGGCCAACACCTCGGGTACCTCCTCTCGTACCTCTACCACGACTCTGCTGTGGAACAAACTGAGTAGAACTCTGATGCTGAGCTGGTGGTAACTGAAATGGCACGGATGCTGCACTAGCAATCGACTGTTGTGGGAATCGCAGAATCTGCTGCTGCTGATATCCGGGGTAAGGACACGATCTGGCAAAATGTCCTGTCTGCCCGCATCTGAAACATGTCAACGGTGTCAGATAACACGGTCCCTGATGGACTCTACCACAAGTCTGACAAACACTGGCCGCTGATCCAGAACTACGACCACTGCTGCTGCTCGAAGCACCTGACCCAAATCTGAATGATCTACGCTGACCTCCACGACCATGTCTACTGCTCCGATGCACTCGCTGCTGCTGTCTCTGACTCTGCTGAGTCGAACCTCGCTACTGACTACTCGAACCAACATGAAAACTCGAATACGGAGTAGCCTGCAATCCACTCGACTGAACTCCCAACTGGTAATAATCAGGCATCGCTCCCTGCCTAACTAACCTCAGCTCAATCTCCTTAGCTAGCTCAATCACCGACTCGAGAGTAAGACCTGCTGTAGGCATACCAGCAAAAGCTGAACCCAAACCAGTAACATAGGTAGTAACAGTGAAATACTGATCTCGCATCAGATCCTCAGCATATCTACCCAGACGAAGGAACTCTCGGGTATACTCCTCTACTGATCGATCTCCACGAGAAATACTAGTCAAACGGAGACGATAGCTCAAACGAAGAGGCTCTGGACAAAATCTCCTCATGAATCGCTCTCGAAACTGAGCCCATGTCATCGTCATCATATAAGGCTGGATCATCTGAATAAACCAATCCAAGGCTGGTCCCTCAACAGACAACTCAACGATCATGATCCTCTGGTACTCGGTATGAGCAGTCCGAGTCCTAGTCTCAATCGCATGCAGAAAATCTAAAGGATCAGAAGTCCCATCAAAAGCAATCCTGCCAACCCTGGCATAGAACAAAGCTGCCTCAGGGTCAGACATACCCTGCTGATAGGCAGGCTGAACAGGTTGAACAACTGGAGGAACAGGAACATCAAACTCAGGCTCAACAGGCTCCTCGTCCTGTAACTCTCTCTGCCTACGGCGACCTGCCGCTCCTCGAGGTCTACCCCTGCCACGACCTCTACGTCTAACTGGCTGCTCAGGAGGTAAAACCTCGTCCTGAAAAGACTCATCATCCTCGTCCTCAACGACCGGTGGAGCGACACGCGCTCGCCTCCTCATTCTGAAAAGACAAACGGAAAAATTCAGACAAAACAGACAACAGAGGAATAACGCTGAAAACTACAGCAAGGAATACTCATCAAGACATACTCGAACCTAATACACTGCAGTAGTCCAACAGAAAACACAACTTTAAAACTAGGGCCACAACTCACAAAACTAAGCCCTGACACAGAACTCCATTCTGATACGAACTTCGCTCTGATACCAACTTTGTCACGACCCAAAACAGGGGCCATGACCGGCGCTAGGGAACGGGAATTCTTTCGAATCCGGAACCCGTAGCAAGCCTAAAAATAAAATAAATATGCAATAATAACAATAAAAATATAATATGCAGCGGAAAATAAAATCATAAATATTACAATATCATCCATATCAACTGGATTCAATTCAAAACTCATCACATCACATATATAATCTCATAAATGTATAATCTTTATACAAATCCAGTTTTACTATAATACATCTCTTTAAAACAAATACATGAAATCCAACATTGTTATTCACAACTACTGCAGTGTCTAGATAAAATAAATAAGACTCAAGTATACAATTTACATAAAGAAGCCGGGGCGAAAGAAATCCGGCGTATCGACCTGTTACTGAGGTCTGAGGAAGTTGACTCTCCTGAAAAATAGTCAACGGAGGGGAGTCAGACCTCACTGAGTGAATTACTATAATATATATACATACACTCTAAGTGATAATGCATACAGTCAACAGTATATGAGTAATATGTATATATACAGGCAAGTTCATACAGATGCAGAAAAATCATTTTATATATTTGTCTGAAAATCAACTTTTATGAAGGATCACATAGAACCCTAGAATATCGCAACCTCAGAAAAATAGTGTTAAACAACACTCTAGCCATACAGGCTCACTGATTCCAAATATATTCACTTAATCCATATGGACAGTAGACTGGCCCCGAGACACTAAGTCAACCGAGCTCCAGCAGTCTGACTGCCAGTGTGATTGGCCCCGAGACACTTGGTCAACCGAGCTCCAACAATCACACCCAAACCACATCTCACACATATCAATAATCATAATCAAATCAATATCCACAAATAAGTTAGTAATATAGCCTAAAGCTATAGGCGTACCGGTACGTACTCGGTCCTAGTGTTGCCCACTAGGTAGCACGTTCTATTGATATCCTTCATCATTAATAATGTAAAACATTCATTCACAAAAATAAATGATGCATGAATGTAAATGAAATAACAATATAAACCATATATATACTGGAAATATACCAAACGTAAACCAGGTATATTTTGGGTATATATATGTCGAATAAATCCAATCAAATCATGAATTAAACTAAAAATATATTTAAAAACATTTTAAATATATTTTATTTATAAAACATGTATATAATTTATTATATACCAAAAATATACCAAAAATATACTTGAATATAAATCATGTTATTTATGCATATTTAGTCAAAATAAAACATGCATTTTCTAAATCATGCATCCTAAGCATATATATATAATATAGTAACTCACCTAATGCGCTCCACGAGACGGGTCCGACGGGCCTGGTCCACTAACCCTCGGTCTCGGTGCAACTAAACAAGAAATAATTAATCGACATCAGAATAACCCTAACAGAAATCCTAGAATTCAATCTAGAGTATTAAAATACGGAAACAGAATTAGGGTTCGACTGGATATCACGTTTTACGAGAATTCTACCGGAAATCCGGCAGAACCTCCCCTGTAAAACGGACATCTCTCTACTCAAAAGAGTAGAGCCGACCCTGCACAGAAACACACTTCAAAAATAAACACCACAATCAATCACCACCCCTTGTCGGACTCCAGACTACAATCTGTCGACCGGGGTCCACAAACACAGAATATATATTCAAATATACCAAAAATATCCTTAAATCATAAAAATACATTTCATACGTAGAAATTACAAAATAAATCTTGAAACACTGTAAAAACCGATTAAAACTCATTTTATTAGAAAAACCGTATATTATATATATAATTGAAAATAATTCTCGGAAAATAGTTTTAATTAGTTAAAAATACTAGATATTTTGTAGAAATCATTTTTATACCTTAAATAAATATTAAAACCAATTAAATTACATTTTTAGACAATTTAGGGTAAAATTACCAAAATACCCCTATATATATATATATACCTAAATTACTTCAAAAATTCACCAAAAATCATACAATTATCCAAAATTAATTTTCTCAACATATTTATCAATAATATCAATAATTAAACTCAATTAACCAATTAAATTCAATTTAAAACACAATTAACTTAATTTTACAAAATCACATAAACTTCAATAATTAAAAATAAATACTTAGAAATTCATAAAAATTCCAAATAAATTCCTATAATTCATTTCAACACCTAATTCAACCATAAACTCCAATTTCATAATTTAAATAATTAATTTCCGAAAATTAGAAAATAATATTAAAATATTCAAAAATACCCAAAAATCCAAACAATCTCCAAAAATTCTGTAAAAATTCATACATGAAGATTAAGCTACCAGGAACAACATTTGTGAAGGAATTTTCCATGAATCATCCAAATCGAAGCTCAAAAAAATAAAAAACCCAAAGAGGCTGAAATTTTCAAATCGAAACCTAAGCAATTCTAGACCATTTTAGCTCAAACCAAAGCTAGAATCACACTCACCGGAGCTCAAGGAGAAGATAGAGACCGGCGGTGTCGAAAACAGTGGCCGGAGGAGGGAGAAACGGCGGTGAGGAAATGGTGGTCGGCGTCGGGCGCGGGAGAGAAAGAAGAAGAAGAAGAAAAAGAAAAAGAAAGAAAAGGAAAGAAAAAGAAAAAGAAAAAGAAAGAAAAAGGAAAAGAAAAAAAAATAAATTAAAATAAATTAAAATAATTAAATATTAATAAATAAATAATAATAAAATAATAAATTTTAATAATTTAATAATAAATAAAATAATCAAATAATAATAAATAAATAATAAAATATTAGGGTAATAATAAACCCTAATTAAATAAATATACACACACAGGCTTTATTTAATAATTTAAAAATATGTATGAGTTCATGCAAACCCGTAAATACATTTAAAATAATTAATAATACATTGTTTACGTGGAAATTTCCCCGAAAATGAAAGTCCCGGGAAAATTTTACGTAAAACACTGTATATAAGACACAGTAATTAAAATAGGTTTAAAATACATATTAACTCATAAAAATATCGTATAATGCATAAAAATTATTGACACTGTATATCCCGGTACAGTGTAAAAATATTTTAAAAAAAACACGGGATATTACAAGTGCTATCTTTAAAGATGCTCAAAATTCTCTCCCCCTGAAGAGAGCACTCGGATTAGGTGAAGAAGGGAGCATTTTCATGAAACTGAACATCCTAAGTTACATACATTTTTTTCATTCATATTATAACACTGATATCCCTTTCGTAGATCCATATAGCCAACAAAGATACACCAGATAGCTCGAGCATCTAATTTGCTAAGTTTTTGATGAACATACTTAAAGTGGTGATAATCCCCATCACTGTCAAACTTTAAGACTTAGATTTTACTCTGGTATTGTGCAACCACCATTTTGTATAGGTCCTAAAAAGTAGAGCACACATCTCCCTTATTTGAAAGTAGTGATACCTAGGTCATCTGAGTACATTCATCAAGAAATATTACAAAATATCAAGCACCAGATAGAGTAGGAATCCAAGCATGTCCTCATACATAAGAATGAATGGTTATAAATAAAGTTAAATTTTTATTATAACTCGGTGCATATGAAATCTAGTGGCTTTTGCCCAATTCACAAATATCACACTTGAATTCAGAGTCTGTGGTACTCAAAAATAATTTTGATTTTATTTGTCTAAGCTAATGAAAAGAAATGTGATGATGCCATAAAATAACTTGGTCTTTAGCCGAGGAACTTCTACTAACCTTATTTACTTAACTTGACTTTTGACTTGAATCACCATGTAAATCAAAATAGTACAACTTTCCACCTTTAACACTAGAGCCAAGAATCCTATGAGTTGTAATGTTCTAAAATACATAATAATTAGCCCAAAATTTAATAGTGTAAATCAAGGTTTTAGTGATTTGGCTAACAGATAATAGATTACTAGAAAGAGATGGAACAATAAGAACAATATCTATATTAAGCGAGTCAGAGTTAGATGCTGATCCTTTATGAGTGACTAGTGCTATTCCTTTATTAGCAATTAGGATATTTTGCTGAGTTGATGATCATATGGATGTAAAATGGTGAGTGGAATTTGTCATATGATCAGTAGCACTTGCATTAATAACCCATGTATTATTTCAAAAAAGATTTTTCATACCTGATATTACATTAATATAACCACTTAGTTTAGTACCACAAGAGGTGGCAATTACAACTTTTTCGAGCTTCTTATGAGGCTTTCTGTTGAAATTTCACCATTTTGGATATCCCATAATTTTATAGCATCGTTCTTTAAAGTGTCTAACTTTGCAACAATTAGTACAAGTGTATGTGATGGACTTACTTGGTACTTTCCCTTTGAACCTGGGATGAGTTTAAGCTGCTACAAGTACTGCATGGTCCAGTAGAATCTTTAGCCCTTCCATCGTATGTCACTAGTTGTGATCCCTTCATACATATGCATAACTAAACTTGAGATCAAAAAGTGGATCCTTTCGTAGTACTTTACTTTGAGCATCATTAAATTTTGAATCCAGCCCAGCTAGGAAAATATGTGTTCAAAGCTAGGTAATATGGTTGTGGAGTGATACTACTCCATTAACATCTTCCCTTTAAGCATAAGTCTGAGCATTAATTTCTTGAAATATTCCAACCAAATCATTATAATGTGCAGGTAACGACCTACCATTTTGAGGTGTAGTGAATGATTTCTAGTTTAATTCGAACAACTGAGTTTCATAAGATCCATCATAGAAAGCTTATGAAACAACATCTCATACCTCTTTTACTGTTGGAAGATGGATGAATCTCTGCATCAATGTTAGACTCATGGAATCAATCAACCGACTTTTAACTCAGTTATTATCAATAAGCTAAGTCTACAAAGCTTTATCTCCTACTTGTGGTTTTGGCATTGTGCTAATAAGGAAGCTAGATTTATTTCTGCCTCCAATTTGCATTTTCATGAGTTGTGACCATAGAGAATAGTTCATATCATCAAGAATAATTCTCATATGAAAGGGAGAATTGTCTTAAAGAGAATAAAATTGAGTTTTTCATGGAATACAATGAAGGTATTTTCAGTTGTCATGGTTTTGAAGATCCAAGGGATTCAAAGGATAAGAGAAGAAAATATACAATTTTAAGGATCTAATAAACAATTCAATTTCAATGGGTATACTCTGATACCATAAAAAATAAAATTCAGAGAAAAAAAGAAAATTTAAGAAAAATATGTTTTCATATATTCATAAAAAAAAGATTACAATCCTTATATATATACATGGGAAACCTATTCACATTCTAATTAGAAATAGAATAACATTTTAAATAAAATAAAAATTTTATTCCTAATTGTATACAAATATTCACTTCCTAATATATACATTCAAAATATTTACTTTCTCAACAAATTTGGGGTTCAAATGAACTTTATCCTTTTATTTTAAAAATTATACAATAATGTGTGTATATATCCTGAGATAAAATATTTAATTTTTTTAAAAAATTCATGTTACATAAAATAATCTATACATACCCATGCCCCAATGATATTTATTTTAAAATAAAATCATAATATACCGGCTACTTGACTGCAAGTGGTATTTAATCTTAATGGCTAAGGTCATATGGCTTCACCCGAAAATTCCGATTCACATATTTTCAAAAAAAAAAAAAACCTGATTAGAATGAATAATACTCATATCGCCTAAACAAAATTTACAAGAATGGCAATGAATAGAAAGTATATTCTCATTCATACATTTACTTATTTTTCATGTGAATTCTTTAAAAGAATTTTTCATTAAAAATAAATTTTGTCCAGAAAATAAGTTATTTGTTGTTGTCTAGTTTAAAATAAATTTATATTTATATTTAAAATTTTATTTTGACAAACAAGAGGATACCTTACCTGCGTCAATTTGAGCATGTGAATGTTTATTTTATATTTGGAATAAAGTTTGATTTGATTCTTAAACTTTTTTAAAAAGTTTAATTTGGTCCAAAATAACCTCTTTCAGTATTTCAATCCAAAACTAATAATTATTGTATCATTTTAACCCATTTTCGGATAAATAATAGAGCACTGCATTGCATGCACTATTCTACACCTAACACCCCTGCTAGCTTACCTCCATCTTGGTTCCTTTGCTCTAATGATTGTCAACTTAAACACGGGAAACACCATCATGCTTCCAGTTATGATGCCCATATGCTAACCATCATTCAAAAAGCATCAACTGAATGATACATCGTGATAAGATACTAACATAACAACAATTTCCAGGAAATAAATGAAGATATGTATATATCATAGACAATGAAAGATGGGAATCATGAATATGACCAATAGCCTTGGCTACAAGGGAATTGGACTTGAAAGACAAATCAAGCTCAACAAGACTACCTCCTTAACTTGCTCTCTAGTTCCTCTATCTGAATGGTTCTGATTTTGTTCCTTATCCCTATCCTTATTACCTCTAAAAGAGGTATTAAATTTATAATCATCCAAATAACAACTAGAATAATAATGTCCCCTATCATCTTCATTAATTTTGAAGTTATAAAAAAGCTTTTAAATCTCAAGAAGATCACTCTTTTTTTTTTTTTTGCAATGTCTTCCTAAGGGTCTTACTATTGGTATTATTAAACTCATAACCACCCTCTCTACTACTTCCTTTACCACCACTATTATGTTCAACATTCATTCTCACATCTCTATTGCTCTTATAATGCTTAACAGTTCGATTTCCATCAGAATCTCCAGTGATTTTCATTGCTCCTCTTATCAGTATATAAATCATGAACAGCTCTAATAGCTTCTCTACTATGATTTAGCCATCTGTGACTCTTTATCATGACCCAACATGGGAGTCATGATCGGCGCTAAGGAATGAGAATTCTTTTGAATCCAGAACCCGTAACAAGCCTTAGAAAATAAAAACACATGCAGTAAATAAATAAAAAGTATGACTGAATTAAAATTTTTTGAATCGATATATAGAAATAGATACTCAATATCCTCATAAATAAATTAATATTCATACAATACTCTAGGTACAAAGTATTAAAAATAAAACAATACTCTTTTGATACAATAATACTACTACTACAATTTCTAGAATATAAATTAGAGTTTAAATATAAATTTTACATGATTTAGCTGGGGCGGAAGAACACTGGCAAAGAGCAGTGCTACTAAGGTCAGAAAATGCAAGATCTCCTAAAAAAATAATTGAGGGGGGTCAAACCTCACTGAGTGAATTATTATAATATATATACATGCAATTTAAACCATATTCAAACATGCATTCGTATATATATACATATACATGCATTTCACACAAATGCTAAAAATCACTTTATATAATAATATTGAAAAACATAAGTTTCTGAAGGATCAAATAGAACCCTATTTAAATTGCAACCTCAATCAGCAACAGCTCTCTAGCCATACAGACTCACTTAATTCCAAATTAATTCACTTATTCCATATGGACAGTAGACTGGCCCTGAGACATTAAGTCAATCGAGCTCCAGCAGTCTGACTGTCGGTGTGATTGGCTTCGAGACACTTGGTCAACTGAGCTCCAACAATCACTCCATTAATCACATCAATCTCAATAACCAATCATATCATTCTCAATCAAATCATAATTACCACAAATAATTCTCCCTTAACCCTAAATCTATCGCACTGGTACGTACACAGACCTAGTGCTGCCCAGTAGGTAGCACACTCTATCGATATCCTTCATTTAAAATAAAACATTCATACGAGAAAATAAATAATGCATAATGTCATTCATTCTAACAAAATAAACCATATATATACCGAAAATATACCTAAAATAAACTAAGTATAGTTTGAGTATATATATGTCAAATAAAGTCAAATCAAACATGAAATATGTCAAAGATAAACCAATGATATACTTAAAAACAATTTAAGTATGAATCAATAGTATAACATGCATTTATTTCAAAATATACTAAAAATATATTAAAACTATACCTAAAATATACTAAACATGCTAAGTTTATAACGAAGAAAAAACATGCATTTATTTTGAAATATATAAAAAATATAGTTAATTATATAACATGCATATATCAAAATAAACCCTAAATATACCAAAGATTTAGTAAATGCATATTGAAAATATGCACACACACACACACACACACACACACACACACACACACACACACACACACACACACACACATATATATATATATATATATATATATATATATATATATATATATATATATATATATATATATATATATATATCAAGATATACTAAAAATAAACCAAAAATATACCAAATCATATTATAAATTAAATAACTTTTTAAAACATATAATGAAAATGAAAAATCCTAAGTCACACATCCTAAATGCAATGCATATATATATAGTATAATAACTCACTGATTCGTGGTCCACGAGACAGACTCGGCGGGCCTAGTCCAATAAGTCTAGGTCTTGGTCTCGGTGCAATTAGAAAAATAAAATAAAATAATATTAACAATCAGAATAAACTTCTAACTCTATGCTTCTAGGATTACTATAGAAAGACTCAGTCAAAATTCCAAAGCTAGACTCGGACCAGTTGTCATGTCTTACGAGAAATCTACCAAAAAATTGGTAGAGTCTCCTTTATAAAATGGACGTCTCCTTATAAAAGTATGGCCGATCCTACATAGAAAATACACATCTAAAATCACAAAACACAACACCTCGGGTTGGGACCCCCAAACTGCACAAATCCCCAATCGAGGTTCACAAAACACAAACCAACAATATTAAATAATAAAATAATAAAAATCATCAAAAACCCATAAAAATTTTAAAAACCTTTATTTTCCAACAAAAACATAAAATTCTAATTTTTAAATAACATTTGGTAATAAAATTCATAAATGGAATAAAATCTCCGTTTTACAATTAAATTAACATAAATTGCAAATAATATTTAAAAACACAATTTAACATCACAAAAAATAATAAAATACCCATTTAGTCTCAAAATAATAAATACATTTATTATTTACGTAATTCTCCAAAATTATCACAAATTAACTAATAAAATCTCAAATATTATACAATATTAATGAAAACCAACTTTTCAAATAATTAACCTAAAATGATTAAATTCACAAATAACTACGTAAATAGTTTAATGATATAATAAAATTAATTTAAAATCCAATTTCATCACTAAAATAATAAACAATATATATTTGAATATAATTTTCAAAAATTAATATTAATTGGTTAAAAATTACAAATAACTTATAAAAAAATCATTTTAATACTCTATATAATCATAAAATCATTTAAAATATAACATTTGACTATAATTTTAACAAAAATCCATAATTAACCTGTATTTTCAAAAATTAGTATTAATTAGTTGAAAATAGCAAATAATTTATAAAAATCATTTTAATACCAATTATTAGTTCAAATCATTTAAAACATATAATTTAACCATAATTTCAACAAAAATGTCACGACCCGAACCCGAGGGCGCTTAACCGGCACTAGGGAATGGGTAGGCATAAGGCCCCTGAAATCCATAGTAAGCCTTAAAGAAAAGATAAACAACTCTTACAATTTAAAACTTTATTTTAAAATAGAACACATCATCAAACTGATTTTTCTAAAAAATAAAGCAAATTCAAGTGTTTAATAAAAATATGCTTCATCAAACTTAAATCTTTATACATAAGCGTGGTTCATACAAATCCATACATAAATATACTTAAACCATACAATTCTTAGTACATATACTACTGCAACATCCTAGAATAATACAACAGTACAACTTACAATGACCTACATAAAATAGCTGGTGATGAAGAAATCCAGCGTGGAGGTAGTCTGAGGTCGAACTCCCAAGCTCTTGAAAAAAAATAAATTGAGGGGAATCAGACCTCACTGGGTAAGTCAATAAAAAGAGCTGTACAGTTTGAAAACCTTTTTGAAAACTATATATATATATATATATATAATGAAAATAACTTATAATGTATAAGTATAGCCTTTGAAAAATCTCGGTAGAACCCTAAACCCAAAAATCTACATGGCCAACTAGGCCCACTTATTCCAACTAGACTACTGGTCCTCGAGAACAAAGGCATCAACCGAGGCACCAAGTTGTAGTCATCCACTTAATCCAAATATATGTTACTGGCGGTCCCCGAGAGCTAGGGCATCAACCGAGGCACCCATCCCAGTCCATTTTTAACCTTACAATCACTGGCGGTCCCCGAGAGCATAGGCTTCCACCGAGGTACCCGTCCCAGTTTAACATCCTCCAGTCATATGTATATCAGATCCATCTCTCAATCTCTACCAGTGCACATAGTGCTGCTGAAGCCCACCAGGTAGCCTGTTCTACCAAAATTTCTCAAAATCGATTTTAAATAAATAAAATGTGTTTTAAACCTTAAATAACAACATTAATTTAAATAAATCATATAATCAATATTAAAAATATGAGCACACGCATTCATTAATTAAAACACACACACATATCATTCTATCGACTTACAAGATGAATGCGAAGGCTGACGACCACGTGTCTGCCTCGGTCTCACGGCTTCTGCTCCGATATGCTCTAGAAAGAAAATAACAAATTGATTTTAAAACATGACTATGAAATAAATTTGAAAATCAACAAAACAATGAATTTCTAGGCCAACTCAAGGAAGGCTAGACGAGACTCAATAGACAGGATAAAACCTAACTAACGGTAGAAATTCATAACGAATATCACGCTTTATGAGAAAATCTATCAAAATTTCGGCAGAGTCTCCTCTGTAAAATGGACATCTCTCTACCAAAGGTAGAGCCAAACCTGCATGGAAAATGCACTTCTAATAACCACAGACATACACACTCGAGTCGGGCTCCTAAAACTACACTTAGCCCCGACCAAAATCACAACTCAATAAAACATCAAGAAATAATATCATTCATTTCCCAAAATACGTATTACACATACATATTTACTAAATATATATAAAATCTCAATTATTCAAAATTAAACAACTCAATTGGCATTTCATCATCAAAATATAATTAAAGCCTAAATTAAAACCATTATACCCAAATACGCTAAATGCAACCTTATATTCAACTTTTATTGCCAAAATAATGTATTATAAATACATATATATAGAATATTTGGAATTAATATTTAAAATTAACACTACTTAAGTAAAAATATCAATTAATAAAAAAAAAATTCTCTAACCCTCTTAAATATTAATAAAACTAGCTAAAATATATATTTAACTATAATAAGTGAAAAATTACATTTCACCTACATAAATTACATAATGCATTATTAGTACTAAAAAAAATTCCTTAAAATTATTTAATCATCCCAAAAAATTATTTTTTCTCAAAATTAATCTTCCTAATATAATTAAAACATAAAATCAACCAATAATTTCTTCTAAAAATATAATTTAACTTAATAATCACATTTGACATAAACTCAAAAATATTTATAAAAATAGTATAAAAATCACAAAAATTATAATTTGAGTTCTAAAATTAATAACATTTATTAATAACCTCAATTATCAAAATTTCATAATTTTTCACAATAATTTTCGAAATTAATAAAAATATTAATTAAATACCTAAAATTTATATAAACTTCTAATTAACACCAAAATTCCTAAAACCTTAAAATCAGCCCAAAACCTTACAAAATATAATCTTAATTACTGTAAATTCACTAATTAACCCAAGGAAAAAAAATCCAATAAATTCAACTAAAAAAAAATTAAATAAAATATACAAAAATTCTGTAAATTAAGGGAAATTCAGAAAAAAAATGCTTAAAAATTCGAATTTAAGTAACTAAGTGGCATAACTCAATATATACCTAAAAACAACCTAAAATCAACACCCATTTTCAATCAATAACCAGAAAATGACCTAAAAACAACCTAAGAACAACCTAGAGCAACTCACCTTCAATCTCCAATTCTGACGCCGGAGGTGAGTTGCAGCGGTGGTTTCTGGCTTGGACCGACGCCTGAGAGGAGGAGGGAAGTTGGGGAAGCTTTGGTGGCGCCAGATCAACTCGGATCGAAGCTGACAGAGGAAGAAGATGAGGAATGGCAATAGCAGTACCTCCCCTGGTAGCTTGGCACGATGGCAATGGCTTCTCAAGCGGTGGAAGAAGGAATGGCAAGATGAGAGGGAAGAAAAAGACAATGAGGGGCGGAGATGGGAGGATGGCTGTAGCTTAGGGAGGATGGGAGGTAAGCTTCTTCTTTCTTCTTCCTGTTTTTCTTTTCTTTTTTGTTTTCTATATCTATATGTATATATATATATATATGCATGTATTAAATAGCACATAAATTAACCATGAGGTTAATATAGTTTAGATTAGTAATAATAATAATAATAATAGTAATAATAAACAATAAAATTTTTAGACAATAAATAAATAAATAATACTTACATATAATCATTTCATAAATTAATAACCCTAAAAATAATATTAACATGTGTATAATATAATTCAAAAGTAATTATTAATTATACAGTTTGAAAATTACTTTATTTAAATAAAAATATAGGGTATTACAGTCTCCCCTCCTTATATGAATTCGTCCCCGAATTCAAGAAAAGAAAGAAAAGAAGAATTACAAGGCTAAGAAGGAAAGAGATATGGGAAAGAAACTCACATCTCGGCTTCAGTTTCCTAAGTGCAATCCTCAGCGGAATGGTTACTCCATAGCACCTTTACCATCGATATCTCCTTAGTCCGCAGCTATCGGATTTGGCGATCTACAATCGCCATTGGGTACTCTTCATAAGTCAGATCGTCGCTAAGCTCTACGGTTTGAGGTTACAACACATGAGATGGATCAGGGACGTATTTCCTCAGCATGGATACATGAAATACAGGATGGATTCTCGACAGTTCTGGTGGTAACACTAGCCTATACGCCACTTCACCCACTCTAGACTGAATCTCAAATGGTCCAATGTATCTAGGAGCTAGCTTACCCATTTTGCCAAATCTCATAACTCCTTTCATTAGAGACACCTTCAGGAACACTATGTCTCCAACCATGAAGGATACATCCTTCCTCCTAGGGTCAGCATAGCTCTTCTATCTATTGAAGGCTGTCTTCAATCGCTGCTGTATAATAGGGACCTTCTCTAAAGTGATCTGCACCAACTCTGGTCCCGTTAACTGCCTTTCACCAATCTCCCAACACAAAGGTGATCTACACTTTCTACCATATAGTGCCTCATATGGAGCCATCTCGATACTAGTATGATAGCTGTTATTGTAAGCAAACTCAATCAATGGCAAGTGTGAATTCTATTGTCCTCCAAAATCCATTACACACATCCTCAACATATCTTCTAACATTTGGATGGTCCTCTCTGACTTACCATCTGTTTGAGGGTGGAAAGCCGTACTGAAATCCAATCTGGTACCTAAGGCCTTGTGTAACTCTTGCCAAAAGACTGAGGTAAATATGGCTCCTCTATCTGACACTATGCTCACAGGTACTCCATGTAGACAAACAATCCTATTGACATAAAGTCTTGCCAGTCTATCAGTAGAGTACGTCTTCTTTATTGGCAGAAAGTGTGCTGACTTGGTTAACCTATTAAGAATCACCCAAATAGCGTTATAACCTCCAGTAGTCCGAGGTAGCCCAGTCACAAAATCCATGGCTATCATATCCCATTTCCATTCAGGAATTAGCATAGGTTGCAACAACCCTGAGGGTCTCTGATGTTCAAGCTTTACTTGTTGGCAAGTCAGGCACCTGGATACAAATTCTGCAATATCCTTCTTCATTCCATTCCACCAATATGTATCCTTCAAGTTATGATACATCTTGGTAGAACCTGGATGAACACTATATACAGAAAAATGTGCTTCTTCCATAATCTCCTTCCTTAAGTCATCAATATCTGGCACACAAATCCTAGTGCCCAACCGTAATACACCTTCTTTGTCAATCACAAAGTCCCATGACTGCCCTTGTTGCACTTTATACATGATTCTCTGCAACTGAGGGTCTCTACTCTAAGCTGCCTTAACTCGATCCAAGTATATTGATCGTACACTGAATTGAGCTAAAAGGCACTTTCGGGTAACTTTCATCTGCAACCATTGATCAATCAACCCATGCAACTCCTTGATAATGGGCCTTCTCTCTGTGCTAATATAGGCAAGGCTACTCGCTGATTTTCTACTTAAGGCATCCGTGATAACATTCGCCTTGCCTGGATGGTATAAAATGGAACAATCATAATCCTTAAGGAGTTCCATCCATCTTCTTTGCCTCAAATTCAAGTCCCTCTGCCGAAAGATATATTTCAGGCTCTGTGATAAGTGTATATCTCACATGTCACCCCATACAAGTAATGCCTCCATATTTTCAAAGAAAACACAATGGTTGCCATCTCCAGGTCGTGAGTAGGATAGTTTTGCTCATGCTTCTTCAACTGCCTCAAAGCATAAGCAATCACTTGGCCATTTTGCGTTAACACATAGCCCAATCCTACTCTGGAAGCATCACAATACACTGTATACCCTTCATTTCCAGAGGGCAAAGTTAGAATTGGAGCCGACGTCAACAAGTCCTTCAATAACTAGAAGTGCTCTTCGCATTTGTTTGCCCATACAAACTTAGCACTCTTTTGGGTCAACCTTGTCAAAGGTGTAGCAATTTTAAAGAAGTCTTTCATAAATCTTTTGTAATAGCCTGCTAGACCCAGGAAACTCTGTACTTCTCTAATTGTCATCGGCCTCGGCCACTCTGTAATAGCCTCTATCTTCTTAGGGTCCACCTATATGCCGTCTATAGAAACCACGTGGCCTAAAAATGCCACTTGATTCAACCAGAACTCGCACTTTGAGAATTTGGCATACAACTTGTGCTCCCTTAAAGTCTAAAGCACCCTTCTCAGATGCATAACATGCTCAGCCTCGCTCTTGGAATAAACCAAGATATCATCAATGAAAACTATCACAAACCGGTCCAACTATGGCCTGAACACCCGATTCATCAAGTCCATAAAGGCTGCTGGGGCATTAGTCAACCCAAAGGACATTACTAAAAACTCATAATGGCCATATCTTGTTCGAAAGGCTGTCTTGGGCTCATCACCTCTTCTGATCCTTAACTGGTGATACCCAGATCTCAGATCTATTTTGGAGAAGCATGTAGCACCTTGAAGTTGATCAAACAGGCCATCGATCCTCGGAAGTGGATACTTATTCTTAATGGTGACCTTATTCAACTGCCTGTAATCAATACAGAGTCAAAGGCTGCCATCCTTTTTCTTCACAAACAACAATGAAGCACCCCAAGGCAATGTACTGGGTCTAATGAAACCCTTATCAAGAAACTCCTGTAACTGCTCCTTCAGCTCCTATAATTCTGATGGTGTCGTTCTGTAAGGTGGCATAGAAATAGGATCCGTACCAAGTATGACATTGATACAGAACTCTATCTCTCTGTCTGGTGGTAATCTTGGTAATTCTTCAGGAAAGACATCTAGAAATTCACACACCATTGGCACCTGTTCAATCGCCCCATTCTCTTTCTCAATATCTTTTACCACTGCCAAGTAACCCTGATAACCCCTTCTAAGCATCTTCCAGGCTGTAATGGTAGAAATGAGATTATGAGGTATGGAGCTCTTTTCACCTTTGAAATAAAATTCTTCTTCATTTGGAATTCTAAACACCACTTCTTTCTCTCTACAATTCACTGAAGCATAATACCTCGACAACCAATCCATGCCTAAAATGACATTGAATTCCAACACATCAAGCAACACCAAGTTCGCCAATAATTCTCTACCATCAATTAATACCGGACACGAAGGAAAGAAGACATCCATCTCAAACTCATCACTAAGAGGAGTTAACATAGATAGAGGAAAGGACAACCTGGAAGGCTGCCACTCGATTCTCGAAGCAAACACAGGAGAAATGAATGAATGCGAAGCACTGGGGTCAAATAATACTCTAGCATCACATGCACAGACTGAGAGAATACCTACTACCACTGCATTTGAAGTCTAAGCATCCAGTGGTGTCAAGGTGAATACTCGAGCCTGGCCATGACCTGCCTGCTGAGATGTCGAGGGCTGCACAAACCCATAACCACTAGGCCTACCAACTGAACCTTGGCCCTACTGACCCATAAGCTGTGGTGGTCTCTGCTGTGGCTGTACTAGTGCTTAATACTATTGAGGCATCGGATAGTAGGGCTGAGCCACTGATGAAGACAAACCCTAAGCATATTATGGCTGGTATCCGGAGTGAGGACAAGCTCTGGCAAGATGACCAACCTATCCACATCTAAAGCAAGCGCCTGATAATAAATGACACGGGCCCTGATGGAATCGTCCATAACTCGCGCAAGCACTGGCTCCAGACCTAGAACTACTCTGCCCGGAACTCTGCCCACTACTACTGCTGCTGACTCCAGTACTGAATCTATGACCCCTACCACTTCTCCTATTCATGGCATAACCGTGGTGACCAACTCGGTGAGTCCTGGACCTCCTACCACCCTGCTATGAACTACCCGCGGCCTGTTGACTCGAATTACCAACGTGAAATACTGGCTGCTGATACCCGGGAGCTGCACCATATCCACTACCACCAACTATATAGGGATCTATCATGGTGCCCTGGCGAATATGTCGCCTCTTAATCAAATGGGCCTCCTCGATCACACTCTCTAGGGTACGGTCCTCGGTACGTATACCAATAAAAGCGGGTCCCAATCTAGTAACATACAACTCCACTGCTCTGTAAAGGTCCCTCCTGATATCTTATGCATGTCGGGACAACCTATTATACTCTCTGGTATAGTCCTCCACTAACCTATCGCCCCTAGTAATGTGGAGTAACTGCCACCTGTAGGCATCTCTGGTGGCTGGAGGATAGAAAAATCTCAAGAAGCGGTCCTTAAACTCTGGCCAAGTCAGCTCATGCATAGACAGCTGAATCAATTGCATAAACCAGTCCTGAGCTGCCGCCTGAATTGACAACTCCACAATCATAATCCTCTGATTCCTCTACTGAAGCATCTGCTGTACAAGGGGCATTGCCTGATTCAATACTGCTAGACCCTGATTAATCCCTGCTAGTCCAGCTGCAAAGGCTGTAGGATCTACGACTGGGGCTTCAGGCTCAACTGGCTGCTGCTCAGGAATCTCAGCTGTAGCTACCCTAGCTCGACCTCTACCTCTACCTTTGCCTCTACGATGTGGAGCAGGAGGGGGAGCCTCATTATGCACAGACTACTTATCAAGTCTAAAAGTCGGATCGACATCGGGGTCGGTACGTACATGCCTCATTCTGAAAAGACAAGGAAAATTGAATTCAAAACAGGGTAAGAATATTTAACGCAATGTGGAATTAGAAACAAGAACATCTCAAAGACAATTACCACCCCTAAAGCTATAGTATTTACATAGAAAAGACAATCATGGACAATTAATCGAACTTATGCTCTAATACCAACTTTGTCACGACCCGAACCCAAGGGTGCTTAACTGGCACTAGGGAATGGGTAGGCATAAGGCCCCCGAAACCCGTAGTAAGCCTTAAAGAAAAGATAAACAACTCCTTATAATTTAGAACTTTATTTTAAAATAGAACACATTATCAAACTGATTTTTCTAAAAAATAAAGCAAATTCAAGTGTTTAATAAAAATATGCTTCAGCGTTACATATTATAAATCAAACTTAAATCTTTATACATAAGCGTGGTTCATACAAATCCATACACAAATATACTTAAACCATATAATTCTTAGTACATATACTACTGCAGCATCCTAGAATAATACAACAGTACAACTTACAATGACCTACATAAAATAACCAGTAATGAAGAAATTCGGCGTGGAGGTAGTCTGAGGTCGAACTCCCAAGCTCTTGAAAAAAAATAAATTGAGGGGAATCAGACCTCACTGAGTAAGTCAATAAAAAGAGCTGTACGGTTTGAAAACCTTTTTGAAAACTATATATATATATATATATATATATAATGAAAATAACTGATAATGTATAAGTATAGCCTTTGAAAAATCTCGGTAGAACCTTAAACCCAAAAATCTACATGGCCAACTGGGCCCACTTATTCCAACTAGACTACCAGTCCTCGAGAGCAAAGGAATCAATCGAGGCACCAAGTCGTAGTCATCCACTTAATCCAAATATATGGCACTGGCGGTCCCTGAGAGCTACGACATCAACCGAGGCACCCATCCCAATCCATTTTTAACCTTACAATCATTGGAGGTCCCTGAGAGCATAGGCTTCCACCGAGGTACTTGTCCCAGTTTAACATCCTCCAGTCATATGTATATCGGATCCATCTCTTAATCTCTACCATGTGCACATAGTGCTGGTGAAGCCCACTAGGTAGCATGTTCTACCAAAATTTCTCAAAATCGATTTTAAATAAATAAAATGTGTTTTAAACCTTAAATAATAACATTAATTTAAATAAATCATATAATTAATATTAAAAATATAAGTGCATGCATTTGTTAATTAAAACACACACACATATCATTCTATCGACTTACAAGATGAATGCGAAGGCTGATGACCATGCGTCTACCTCGGTCTCACAGCTTCTGCTCCGATATGCTCTAGAAAGAAAATAACAAATCGATTTTAAAACATGACTATGAAACAAATTTGAAAATCAACAAAACAATGAATTTCTAGGTCGACTCGAAGAAGGCCGGACGAGACTCGATAGATAGGATAAAACCTAACAAACGGTAGACATTCATAACGAATATCACGCTTTATGAGAAAATCTATCGAAATTTCGATAGAGTCTCCTCTGTAAAATGGACATCTCTCTACCAAAGGTAGAGCCAAACCTGCATAGAAAATGCATTTTATATAAAATCACAAAAATCATTTTATCAATATATAATAATCTAACATTACTAAAAACATATAATTAACCAATATTTTAACAAAAATACAAGTCTAACATAGAATTCCAACATTTCCATAATACAAAAATATTCCTAAAAATTATATAATATATTCAAAAATTATTTTCTCAACATTATAATTATTAACATACTATAATAACACTAAATTAACCAAAACCATAATTAAAATAATTAATTAACTAATTAAATATAAAATAGTCAAAAATTAACTAAAATAATTTAGATCAACTAGTATATATATAGATCTAACCCAAATTAATCAAATAATTAAAATAAATTCTAAATAATTTAAACAAATAATATTTAAATTAATTAAACCCAAAATCAACCTAAAAACTACCAAAAACAACCACTTAACAACTAAGATCTAACTACCACTAACCTACTAACTTACCTAGCAAAGAGATCAAGGGCAAAGGGAGGGTTGCTACTGCAAGTGCCGGAGTTGCTGCCCTCTTCGATGATAGTAGGCAGTGGTGGTCAAGCTGGGCATCGCGGAAGGGAGGTTGTTACTACTACTAGTCTTCACGCAAGGAGAAGGAACCTACTGCTGCTTGCTGCTTCTGTCATCCGATGTCGTGAGGAGGAAGATGGACAAAGGAGGAGATGCTGGTGGTCGTCCGACGTGAAGGACAGGGAAGCACAGTGACAGTAGCGGGTTTGGGTTGCGCGAGGAAGGAGAGGTGAGTTGTTATGTTTTGTTTCTTGTTTTCTTCCTTCTTCGATTGTGTGTGTGTGTGTGTGTATATATATATATATATATATATATATATATATATATATATATATATACACACACATGCACTAATATAATATAAATATTATAATATTAATAATTGGAATTTAATAATATTAGTAAAATAATTGAATAATAAAAATGATATTCTCAATAATATTAAACAATAAAAATAATATTAATGATAATAAAAATAATGTAATATTGACAAATAATAATATTAATAATACTAGTGAAATAATTTAATAATAAAATAATGCTCACAATAATATCAAACAACAAAAATAATAATAATAATATAAATCTCACGTAAATAAATTATTTTTACATAAATAATTCCCTTAAAATAAAATACATAATTAACATTAATAATTAATGATAATAATATATGATTAAACTTTAAAATTATTAATACTGCATATTCCAAAATACATTTTTATAATTTAAAAACAAAGGTCATTACACTCTTAATTCTACACTCATCATCATAGACAACATCATCAAAAGGCATAGCATGACTAATTTTGTAATACCCTATGTTTTTATTTAAATCAAGTAATTTCCAAACTGTGCTATTAATAATTACTTTTGAATTATATTATACAAATGTTAATATTATTTTTAAGGTTATTAATTTATGAAATGATTATATGTAAGTATTATTTATTTGTTGTCTAAAAATTTCATTGTTTATTATTACTATTATTATTATTATTCTTATTACTATTTTAAACTATATTAACTTTATGGCTATTTATGTGTTACTAAGTATATATATATATATATATATATATATATATCTCTCTCTCTCTCTCTCTCTCTCTCTCTCTCTCTCTGTGTGTGTACATGTGTATGTATATAAGTAGGGTTTAATTACTAATTTATATGTGTATGTGTGTCAAATTATTTTGGTGTATATACAGATAAATACATATGTATATATGTGTTATTAGGATTTATAATAAATATAAGATTATTGTAATAGTATATATATATATATATATATATATATATATATATATATATATATATATATATTGAGGTTATTATTAAATGTTATTAATTTTAGAACTTAAATTATAGTTTTTGTGATTTTTAAACTATTTTTATAAATATTTTTAGGTTTATGTCAAATGTGAATTATTAGGTTAATTTATATTTTTAGAGGAAATTAGTAGTTATTTATAAGTTTAATTGATGTTAAGTTGATTAAGGTAGAGAAAATGATTTTTAGATATTTAAATAATTTTAAGGAATTTTTTTTAGTATTAATAATACATTATGTAATTTATGTATTTAGGGGTAAAAATGTAATTTTACGCTAATTATAGTTAAAAATATATTGTAGTTAGTTTTATTAATATTTAAGAGGTTTAGAGGATTTTTATAAATTAATTAATATTTTTAATTAAGTAATGTTAATTTTGAATATTAATTCCAAATATTATATATATTTATAATACATTATTTTGGTAATAAAAAAATTGAATATAAGGTTGTATTTAGCATGTTTGGTATAATGGTTTTAATTTAGGTTATAATTATACTTTGATAATGAAATGCAAATTGAGTTGTTTAATTTTTGAATAATTGAGATTATATATATTTTAGTATATATGTATGTGTAATATATATTTTTGGGAAAATAAATGATATTAATTCTTGATGTTTTGTTGAGTTGTGATCTCGATCAGGGCTAAGTGTAGTTTTGGGAGCCCAACTCAGGTGTGTATGTATGTTGTTATTAGAAGTGTGTTTTATATACAGGTCTGCCTCTACCTTTGGTAGAGAGATGTCCATTTTACAGAGGAGACTCTATCAAAATTTTAGTAGATTTTCTTATAAAGCGTGATATTCGTTATGAATTTCTACCGTTAGTTAGGTTTTATCCTGTCTATTGTGTCTTGTCCGATCTTCCTCGAGTCAGCCTGGAAATTCATTATTTTGTTGATTTATGATTTCAATTCCATAGTCATGTTTTAAAATTGATTTGTTATTTTCTTTCTAGAGCATATCGGAGCAGAAGCCGTGAGACCGAGGTAGATGCGCGGTCGTCAGCCTTCACATTCATCTTGTAAGTCAATAGAACGATCTGTGCGTGTGTTTATTTAAAGAATGCATGTGCTCGTACTTTATTATATTGATTATATGATTTATTTAATTTAATGCTGTTATTTAAGATTTAAACACATTTTATTTATTTAAAATCAATTTTGAGAAATTTTGGTAGAACGGGCTACCTGGTGGACTTCACCAGGACTATGTGCACATGGTAGAGATTGAGAGATGAATCCATAATATATATGATTGGTGAATGCTAAACTGGGACGGGTGCCTCGGTGGAAGCCTTTGCTCTCGGGGACCGCCAGTGATTGTAAGGTTGATAATGGACTGGGATGGGTGCCTCGGTCGATGCCTTTGCTCTCGGGACCACCAGTGCCATATATTTGGATTAAGTGGATGACTACGACTTGGTGCCTCGGTTGATGTCTTTGCTCTCGGGGATCGGTAGTCTAGTTGGAATAAGTGGGCCCAATTGGCCATATAGATTTTTGGGTTTAGGGTTCTACCGATATTTTTCAAAAGCTATACCTATACATTATAAATTATTTTCACTATAAATATATAGTTTTCAAAAAGGTTTTCAAACCGTACAGCTCTTTTATTGACTTACTCAGTGAGGTCTGATTCCCCTCAATTTATTTTTTTCAGGAGCTTGGGAGTTCGACCTTAGACTACCTCCATGCCGGATTTCTTCATCACGGGCTATTTTATATAGGTCATTATAAGCTATACTGTTGTATTACTCTAGGATGCTGCAGTAGTATATGTACTAAGAATTGTATGGTTTATGTATATTTGTGTAATTTATTTGTATAAACCACGCTTATGTATAAAGATTTAAGTTTGATTTATAATATGTGATGTTGAAGCACATTTTATTTAGCACTTGAATTTGTTTATTTTTGAGAAAAATCAGTTTGATAATGTGTTCTATTTTAAAATAAGGTTTTAAATTGTAAGGTGTTGTTTATTCTTTCTTTTAGGCTCACTACGGGTTTTGGGGGCCTTATGCCTACCCATTCCCTAGTGCCGGTCACGTGCCCTCGGGTTCGGGTCGTGACAAATTTAATTATTATATAGTGCAATTCACAAATCTCTAGAAGAGGATCTATCAGAATTGGAACCAAATAAAAGATCTCCCCTTTGATGTTGTTATTTTTTGTTCCTCAGTGAACCATAATCCATGCCGAATAGCAATAGGAGAAATAGGTTAATGTTGTTGTTAATGTAAATTAGAAGAATTTAGTTGAGAATACACCACTATTTTTAATAGGCATGGTGGTCTTAAATTTGTGGTGGCGGCAATTCATAATTATGTGAAGGAGGAGGAAGAGATGGAGTGTTGATTTTCTTAGTCTTGATTTTAGGAGTTGTCTTGACTTGTTATCGAGAAAAGAGGAAGATCATTGTAAAGGGAAGTGCTAATGCTTTTCTTGGTGCTGTGGAGGAGGTGGAGGAGAAGAGAAGCAACGGAGAAGGTATTGACAAAGGGCGTCGATTTGAACTCATGTGTGTTTATTTCATGCACCTTTAATCAACATGTGTGTTACACACCCTATTACTTGTCAAAAAATGGTTAAAATGATACAATAATTGAAAGTTTTGGACCAAAATACCAAAAAAGGTCATTTTGAGCCACATTGAACTTTCTTGAAAAGTTTGATAGCCAAATTGAAATTTATTCCTTTACATTTTAATATAAGAGTCTGTCTTTTTATTTTACACTATGACAATGTAATTTTTTTTAATACTTTAAAATAAATAAAAAATATTTAAATGCAATTTATAATTTTATGTAACTCACAGATTATATAAATTTTAACCAGCTCATATCAATTTTTTTTACTTATTTAAATTTTCAGTTTAATCGAATTAATTTTAGAATAAATCATTGATCAAATTGGCATGCTAGTATAATTTTAATAACTAGTTTACTAGCAATTTGGGAAAAAAAAATTTTGAAAAAAATGTTAAATACACTAAATTATAATTTATTTATATGTCAGCACGCCTATTTGTTAAAAGAAAAAAATTAAAAATACCAAACTGTCAAAAATGAAATAGATCGAATATGTCATCATACAATTATCTTTTTCTTCAACTAAAAAGAGCCAAATAAAAACATTAAAAATGTCTAAAATTACATTTTTAATTAATGTCTGAAGTGATTTTCCAATGTTTCAAAAGTTTAAAAAATATTTTTAATATTATTCATTCAACATTTATATTAAAAAATTAATTAGACATTGCAATATATATACAAAAAAATATATATATTTCAAACTTTAAAGAATTGTGAAAATGTAGAAGTCATTGATAGTTTTATGATCTAACGTGCATCATATGTGACATGTATTTAATTTATGCGTATGTATGTGTTAAGATATTCATTTTTTATTTTTTTCTTTAATGTAATGAGATTAAATTTGAAATTTTAAAAATAATATTTAATTTTTGAATTATCAATAATTTAATAACTAATCATAAGCTTAATATTTTAAGAATACGTAACTTGAAATTTTTATAATATGCCAAATTAAACCCAATCTTTTACAAAATTAATATTGTAAGATAAAAATAATGAGACATGTGATATTCAATTGAATAAAATTTATTTTAAAATACACATTATTTTTAAAATTCAAATTATGTATACGCTTTCATATTAAGATCTAATATTTTTCTAAAAATTAGCGTTGCTATTGTTATTTTGTATATTATTCCCATATTCTGTGTCAGTATTCGTGCTTTTTAACCAAATATATAAATTTACCTTAAATAATATCCTTAAGTACAAAACAAATAATAAAATTATAATATGACTTCCATAACATAGTATTAGATAATAATATTATAGGTTAAACCTTAACAGCTAATATTTAATTTTGCTTTTTTCCTAACAATCATATATTTGACGTTACAAATTAGATCCAATTTGGTGTATTTTATATGTTTTTTAAGAGAAAAAGATGAATTATTAATTTATTAACAATTAAGAATATATCTTTCTTAACAGATAATATAAATATAAAAATTAAGAAAGAAAAAAACAGAGAAAAAAATGGCTAGAGTTTGTTTGTGTTATCTAACATGTTACTTCAGTTTTGGTGCTTACATTGATCCAATTCAGCTTAAACCTAAAAATCTGTTTTAAACACACATATATAATTTCATGATTTTTCAAAGGGTTTTCAGTTGATTTTCTTTTTTTTTTTTAAAAGGTTGTTTGATTTATTATGCTTCAGATTAAAAAAAATGAGAGAGAGATTCTATGGTTTGCTATTGAAATCAAGTAACGAAAAGATATGTTTGTTTGTTTTTTTTAATAACAATTTAACAGATTTTTATTTCAAGTGTGGGGATTCAAATTATAAACATAAGGTGTTTGATAAAAAGCTTCTTAGATATATTTTTACTCATATTATTATACTTTTAATTTTGCACTCATCAATCGCTAATGGAGAATTTAATAGTGTTCATGTGGCTTTTCATGTATTGCCAACGAGAAATGTTGCTATATGAACATCAATGATCAATGGTTGTGCGAAAAATAATCGACCTCAAGTCGCTTATCAATTTTTTGAAAGAATACAACTTCACAACGTTAGGACTATTTTTTTTTTAAATTAATAAATTATATGATTTTAATATCGATGAACTATATAATAGAAAATAATCTTTTTTTTAAATTGAAATAACAAAAATTGAATTATATACTTTTAAAATACCCTTCAAGATGTACTGTTAATTTTTACAATGAAACAATCATCCTTTTCTCTAAAAAAAAAATTGAGATTTCTTAGAGACTCTACGAGCCTATAGTAATAATAACAATAACAATATTAAATATAAAATATAAAATTTTTAAAAAATTAAATAGACATAATATATTTATCCAAATAGAATTATCTCTATTGTATTCCTTTCATTTTCCTTTTGGATTGAAACCAAGAAAAGAAAAATATTTCATTCCACCAACTTTTATTTCTTCCATTTGTTTTCTCACAAAATTTGTTTCCAAACTCTTACGGAAAAAAATCCAAAAAAATCCAAACAGATGACATGTACATGAAAAGGAAAAGGAAAAACAAAAGGTTGAAAACAAGGGAACTATTGGAAGAAGGGAGTAATTAACATAGCGTTTACTTATTTTTGAAGGGTGTAAATGAGTCTAAATTCTGTTGAATTTTAGTTAGTTTAGACATGGTTTATTTATTATTAATTAGGTTCATTATGTTATTATTTGTACTGTTTATGAGTCTAAATGTGTTCAAATAAATTTTAAAATGTAAATTATGAATTATAAATAAATCATTTACTAAATAAATTGTATTATGTTTGAGAAAAATTATAATTTTATTCTTATAATATATTTAAATACTTTTTTTTTATATTTATTATAGGTGTATATACATGTATTGAAAAGTTGCAAGAGCATTCCATTGATATGCAAATGTACCATAAGGACATGTAAATGTAGTGTTTTCTTGATCCTAAAGAAATATAAAAATTTAGTTATACCTAGAATATCCATCAAGAAAACAATAAAAAGCATAACCTGCAATTCTTTCTAACATTAAAGGAAGGGAAAAGTGATATTTTCTAGTGGGCTTATTCAACTTTCTATAATTAATACAGACTTACCACCCTTCAACTGTCCTCTTTAAAATAAACTCTCCTTCCTCATTCTCTACCACTGTCATCCCACTCTTTTTAGGCACACATTGAATTGGACTTGCCCACTCACTATCAGAAATAGGATAAATTATGTCTGCATCTAAAAGTTTTACAATCTCTTTTTTCATTACTTCTTTCATGTTTAGGTTCAATCTCCTATGTCTCTCAGTTGTGGGTTTATGTCCCTCCCCCATATAAATCTTATATATGACAATAGAGGGACTAATTCCCTTTATATCAGAGATTTCCACCCTAAAACTCGAACTCTACCTTTCACTACTTTACACACCCTTTTCTCTTGTTCAATGGTCAATTTATTTGAAATGATGATAGGTAGTGTGTTCTCTTTTCTCAAAAATGCATATATTAAATGACTAGGTAATGGTTTTAGTTCAAGTTTTGGTGATTTTTCAATGAAAGGAGGTGTGGGATTATCACTTCTCACAAAAAGTTTAGGTTTTATAAATGTACACTCTTATTCTTTTCCACTTTTTAACTCCAGATCTATTTGCGCATCATCCTCACTCTCATATAAAGAAAATTCATCTCTTTTACACACTCATCAATGTTAACAAATCTCATACAAGTCTCATCCTCTAAAGGGTATTTTATGAATTTTGACATGAAAAAAGTCAACTTTCTCATCTCCCACTCTTGGAGTCAACTTACCTTTATACACATCAATTAGAGCTTTACTAGTATTTAAGAAAAGTCTACCCAAAATTAAATGATAAGTTCTATCTGCCTCAAAATCCAAAATAACAAAGTTAACAGTAATATAAACTTGTCTACCTTAGTTAGTACATCTTCAATCACTCCATATGGTTTCTTAATTGAATGGTATGCTAACTATAATGACAAGTTAGTAGGCTTTATATCTCCCAATCCTAAGTTCTTGAAAAGAGAAAGAGACATCAAATTAATACTAGCTCCTAAATCACAGAAATATACAGGGAATTCATTAGTTCTAACAATGCAAAGAATAGTAAAATTCCTTGGATCTTTCACTTTGGTTAGTATCTTTCTTGAAATGATTGAGCTATATGTCTTTGTCAAAGGTACAATCTCATGATCATCCCATCTATGTTTCTCTATAATCAGGTCCTTAAAAAACTTAACATAGTTAGGCATTTATAACAGGGCTTCAGCAAGAGGAATATTAATTTGTAGCTTCTTAAATGTTTCCAAAAATTTGAAAAATTGTGTAGACGACGGGGTTTAGCGCACACCCAAGATTTTAGCAACTGTAACACTATTTGAGCTTAGGGATCTAGAGAACACACTAACCATTGTAGACACCCAATTTCGGGATGATGTGTTATAGATGCAGCAAAGGACTCCAGTGATGAAAATGTCTTCGATACTTAATCTTTAAAATTCTAAAGGTTTAAATGCAGTTTTTAAAGGAAGGATTTAATATTTTTAGGGACTAAATTGTAAGATTTTTTTAGGACCTAATTATAAAATTTTAATTCTTCCAGGGGTCTTTTTATAATTAAATGTAAAAAAAAAGAATAATACATGTTGGAATTCCATAATTCTGATCGAAATTATGTAATTCTGGTTGGAATTACATAATTCCGATCGGAATTACACAATCCTGGTCAGAATTGAATTCTTCCGTCTCTGTTTTCCTATTTTTAATTCAGTTTTAATTGGTTTAAAATTCCTAATTAACTCAATCCTAACTAGTTTAAAATTCCTAAATATAATTTTAAGTATTAATCTTAAACTTTAGGAATTAGAATCATATTAGAATTGGGGTTAGACTTCCTAGTTCCACTATATAAAGAGAGAATAGTAGTAAAAGAAAAAAGGGAGAGGGGTTAAGAGGAAAAAAAGAGAAGAAAAAAGAAGAGAGAGACAGGAAGAAAAAGAAAAGAGTGTAACAGTTTTTTAATTAGTTTTTTTATTCTCTTTCGAGTTATTTTTTACAAAAAAAATTCCTTTTAATTTAACAATTAATTCAAGATTCATGGAGAATTTTTGAAGAAGAAGATTCGAAGATTTATTAAGAACTGTGAACTACCAATCTGAGGAGTACCCCAAATCATTCATAAGCATCATCATCTTCTTCTTATTTATTTTTTTTATTTTTATATTATTTATATTTTTTCTTATATGTTATTGTCATAATTTATTCATTAATTATAATTTTATCTTTTTATTTTGGTGAGTACGGAGGAAAATGCATGGTGATCCAGTAGAAGGGGTGAATTCATGAAAAGTCTGTAGAAAATTAAGGATAAAGCCTCGCAGGGACTTAGTTTCTAGGGTTTTTATTTTATTTTATTTATTGTCTTTATTTTATTCTTTATTTTTATTTTATTAATTATTTTTATGAATTAATGTAATAGCCCCAATAGTGGGAGTAATAAAATTACATGTATAGTTGTTTGTTTATTTTTTATTTAATTGGTTAGTAAAATTAGGTTTCAATTAGGTAATTATTTAAAATCAATAGAGGAAGTAGATTAATTTAGGTTGCATGTTAATAAAAATTAGGGTTTTAGTAAGGATTAATTTAATTATTTGTTTGATCTTATTTAATTGTTTCTTTTATGTTTTTATTTGTTTTTGGGATTTATTTATTTATTATTTTTATGTGTTTTGGGCATTAAGCCCACTTTAGGTCTTGATTTATTTATTTAAGTTTAGATAATTCTTTTAACTCATCTCATCAAATAATTAATTAAGTTTAATTAATTAAAATATATTTTTAGGTCCATAATTAATTAGATTTTAGGTTAGAAATATCCTTAAGCCCATTTAATTAATTAGACATAGGCTCACCTAATTTAATTTAATTTAATTAATTTAGACTAAGCCCATTAATTTAAATACCTTCATAACATGTAGAATTAGGCCCATTTTTAGAATTAAAATACATAGACGTAGGTTCATTTAATTAAAATAAAAAGGAATTAGGTTTTTAGGTTGACTTATAATTTAAAATATGTAGACTTTAGCTCATATATTTAAAATCCATGTATATTAGACTAACTTAGGGATAATGTGATTTATTGAATGCATTATTTACTTGTATATTTGATGACTAGTTTGCCTTGGAGTTGATTATTTTAGGTTTATATGAAATTGCATGTAAATAGAGAATAAGATAATAATTCATAAAGTAATTCTAAATGAACACAAGACTGAAAGAAGTTAGTATTCTGTATCCAGAATCTCTTGGTTGTGGTGCTAGCTTTCTTTTTGGGAATCGAGTACCACCTTTTCGATTTTTCCCAGTTATTACCCTGGGTAGTGACTCCTCATCTCCACGCCATGTCTTTGTGATAGTGGTTAGTGTGTTATTTAGAGCCCTGAGCTTAAATAGTGTCGCAGTTGCTAAAATCTTGGACGCACACTAAACCCCGCCGTCTACAGTGGCAACTCCACTGGGGATAAAAGATACTGATTCTACTTGTGTTCTTTAGAATTATTTTATTAATTGTTATTTTATTCTTGCATTCATTCTGCATGTCCCTCTTAATTGATGGCATTGGTTTATAATTCCATGATTCCAATAGCTTCATATGGTTGTAGATTGGCTAACCATCACTTTTAGCCCTAACTTGGTCCAAGAGAGATTACCGGGCTCATCTGACCAGAGCCTGTAACCCAAGTCCTTAAGGGGGGTAGTCCTCTCTCAAGTTTGCAAAGGATACTGGGCCCCTCTGACCTTGGCCTGTAACTCAAAGTCCATAATGGAGAGCATTTTGCTAAGGGAACCTTGACCTTTTTACCGGACTCTGACCATAAATAATGGCTTAGTTATTTCCCTTATGATCTACCCAAATTGCTTGTGAATGTTGGCATGAGGTATTCCTATCTGTAAAGGCCTAAGCTCATACTTTAGAAACCCATTTAGGTTAATAAAGATTGGGCTAATCATTTACACCTAGAAATGTTATTTATATGCTTCTATTGCTTTGAGAGATTTATCATGCTCGTCAATTCCCTGATATCCCCTATTGATATTCAGAACAAGACAAAAAATCCTAGGAAAAAAGACTCGCCATTGAATACATGAGCGGGAGGAATAAGGTTAGAAGGATGTATGTATACCTAACTTGTTACTTGCTACTTGTTGCATAGCACGTGCATCATGCATACATGCAAACATGCATCTCATGCATCATATTAATAATTTATCGTTCAGCCATTATAAATTCATCTGGGTCTTCCTGTGTTTGGAGTTGAAAAGGTGGCAGACTGGTAAGAACTTATTCAAGCCCCCAATCGATCGCGAAAGAGATCCTTAGCAGACTGGAAAAGAGCCCCATTAATCCGCTCTATTTAGAACCTACGTAACCTGAAAAAATCAAAAAAATGGAACAACAAGAGGGAGGAAACTGGACCCTAGAAGACATCAAAGGAGCACTGATGGATGATATAAGAGCAATGACGCAAGATGAGTTAAGACAAGCTCTAGCGGGATTGATGCCATAACTTGCTGCTTCTGCACCACCCGCTACAACCAACCCACCTGCTATGGGTCCACTACCTATTAATAATGAAAATACTAGGGAAATAAAGCTGGATGATATTGAGGGTTATATGATTGAAAAAGCAAAAAAGGAATCACTTGAGCAAGTTCAAAATCTACCAGACAAATGAAGGCATTAACTCAAAAAATGTCCAAGATGGAAGAGTTGATTATAAGACAAGGAATGGGGTATTCTTTTGACTTTGATGACATGCTACAAATGGAGGGAGATAAGCTGCCTGAAAAATTCAAAATGCCTTAGCTTCAAAAGTTTGATGGGAGAAGAGATCCAAGGATTCATTTGAGTCAATACACCATAACCATGAGCACTACTAAAACACCATTAGTAGTAGTTGCTAGGCTATTTGTCTTGTCACTGGAAGGAATGCCTATCAACTGGTACCATGGGTTAGAAAATTCTATTAAGGCTGACTAGAAAGAATTATGTACTGCATTCTTTAAACAATATGATTATAACACTCGATTGGAAGTGTTTATTAGGGATTTAGAGTTGACTAGGAAAAAACCCAATGAATCCTATTCTGATTTCCTCACTAGATTCATGAATAAAGCAAGACTGATGAAAAATAAAAAAGTTGAAAAGGATTAAGTTAGGATGATTGTTCGCAATGTATCACCTAATTTAGTCAAAAGACTGCAAATGATGAACCCAAAGACCTTTATAGACCTATATGATGACGGTCTACAATATGAAGAGATAGAGAATGAGAAAAGAAGAGTTCTAGAGGCATAGTAATCCAAAATTACTCAATTGAGGACACACAATAGGGGAGCACTAGCTGGATTGTAGAGGTGCACATAATTCAGTAACCTAGGAGACAACCACTCTCCAAAGTCCTAGAGAGGCTAATCCAAAAAGGCCTACTCTGACCCTTAACCTTTTCTAAGCCACCAAACCCAAATATCCCTAGTTTTAACCCTAACAATTACTGTAAATTCCACCAAGCTACTGGCCATCCCATAGGCAATTGTATTCGCCTAAAACATGAGATCCAAAACCTAATAGACTCTGGAAAAATCATCGACCCTAAAAAATCCAACTTTAACCCAAAAACTAGAAATAACCCTTTCCCAAACTACCGAAACATGCAATCTCCAACAACTATTATGATCAACTCAGGAGTAAGCGAGAATAAAGTGTTAAACTACTTTGAGGACCTAGACCTTAAAACCAATGAGAAATCTCTTGATGCCTCTAAAAATGTGGAGCGAGTTAAAGATTTACTTGGTCAGCCCTCAAGCAAGTTCGACTATAAGGTGTTTTACACTAAACCACCTTCTTTTGACATACCCTTCGAGTCAATTATACCTACAGGATGGGGTGAGGAGTTTGATGATGAGAAGATGCAAGACTAAAAAACACAAAAAGTGGAAGTATAGAAGGACGGAAAGAAAGTAAAATCATTGAATGAGAGTTTCATTAGAGAAGGATATGGAAAGTATTACCTCAATGCAAGGGAACCTCTCAATATGCCTGGTGTGAATGAGAGTAGGATTTAGAAGGAATGGATTATTGAGAACCTAGTGCAAGACAACAAGGATGAGGAAATACAAGAATAGCTATTATGTCAGCCACCTGAAGGACAACCGCTATAAGACTTAGCATCCTTAACATCTAGAATAGGAAATAAATTTTCTTATTGTCTTCTCTGAAAAATTTTAGTTTCCTTAAAACTTCTGATCGAGGATATAAATTCTGATTATGCTTACTTATGTAATATGCATCGTGATGGTACTATGCCTTATGATATTGATTGCATATGCATGTTTGACTAAAATTTAATTCAATTAGATTCATTCAGTATGGGCATAATTGTAAACTTAAAGAATAATCTTATATCATATAACATAACTTCTAAAAAGAGCAAAATCTGAGGCAAAATAAGAATAATGATAAAAAAAAAAGAAAAAAACAAAGAGAGAGAAAAAGAAAAAGAACAGTAAGGTGAAAAATTATAGTGAAAAATTTAGGATTAATTGATTATAAGAGTTGTGTCATGTGATGTAATGAATGTTCTCATTTTGGCCCTAATGAATGAGTAAAATTGAATTGGACATTTTTATCAAATATCACATATTCGTCTTTATCATATTGTATAAGTATCTGAATGGAAAGACATGACATAGTGAAAGTTAAAATCAGAGCTATAAGATCACTATTTTAGTTATGTTCCCTTTATAATTTTCCTTAATAAGCCTAGGGTCCCCTTATACCTTGAGAATTCAAATGGCTCAATAACTTGCATTATAAGTCTTGTCCTATAACTATCATCAATCATTGCATCAATATCAAGCTTTATATTTTGCTCAAGAGTTCTTCAAAGTGCAAGTCCAGTTGATTTCATCATTAAGAACTCGCTTCGGTCAGTTTGCCCATTCCTCTACATCTCCAATGCATGAGATTGTAACTAATAGCGTTAATAAGTCAAAGGATCAACAACAACAGTGAACAAACTAGGTCTTTTGCACATAAAAATGAAAAAAAGACTGCTAGAATAGCACTAATAAATCCATAATGGAACTAGGGGCAAAATATAACTTAGGGGGCAAATTGTGTTTGCATTCAAAGAGCGAAGATGGATGCTAAAGTGTAAGAGCCAATACCTCAATCATTATATAGCAAAAACAGTAACAAAAAAAAGTTCAATAGTGCATCGATCAATCACAAGCTTTATTATAAAGCCATGGACCCTACTTGTTAGCCTAGTAATCAGTCTAATGAATCGTATCAGAAGCTTCAACATTAGAAGTACCAATAGCAAATCATTCAATGCTCAAACTAACAGGCTATTGATAAGTGGCTCTGTTCCAAATAGGAGATCCATTAGGATCATGCACATCATACATAGCATGCATACACTTGCATACATTTTTGGGAAATACTTATTTTATATAATAAAGGTCTTTGAGCCTAGACAAGATTGTGCAAATACTTTGCTACTAACATTTGAAATTAATGTTGGAAGAATAGGAAAGTAGTCAGAGTATTCACATGTGAAACATCTAAAAGAATGAAAATAAGAGGAGTGACACTACTAAGAAGCATTATCCTGGAAACTCCAAGAGGCTAGATAGGATGCTCAAGCTCCTTAGATTCAATATGCTAGTGATACATGTGCTTGGCCCTAAAAAGGAAAGAATGCACTCAAAACTTGAGATGAATGCACTCTGAAAACTTCTTTGATTATGAAATAAAAACCTCTAACTCCTAAATATTTTCTTTTATAGGAAATTTTAGGAAGAGAAATGAAGCCCTTTACCATAGCACCAATGGGATAAAGCCACAACTTCAATGGTGAAGCATCACGACCCTGTGATCGGAGACATTATCACCATAATGAAAGGGAAGGATGCAAAAGAATAACATTGCATTCTCATAAATTTTTTTACTAGCAAATATGCCATACTAACTTATGGTATTTTGTATAGGGAAAACAAAAGAGAATAAAGAAGGGAAAAGGAACTGATACATCAATAAGAATGGGCAAGATAGCAAATGCCAATCACTTGTCAAAACCTCACCCTTTACAAATACCAAAGGGAAGTAGTACAACTCTATCTCCTTTGATTCTGCAATAAAATAAATCCTCAATAAGAAAATTCACAAATTGAAAGGAAATTCATCCACTTTATGAGATCATGTGCAAAAATTTATCTCATGACCTTTGATTTTAGTGGCTTTCTTTTATTAGCCTCATAGAATTTAAATGTCTTGTTGATAATTCTATACTAAGAATTTTTAAACTCTAATCAATTTAATGTTTTCTATGCACCCAAACGAGGGGAAGAACATGCAAAGGAAAAATTTATGGACTTGTGGTATAAATTGATTGAATTTTAGGGTATCATTTCAGTCTTATGAATGATAAATATGCATGTAATCTACTCTAAGGCTCAAATATGAGTATGAGTACAAAATCTTTTGATGGTATCCATGCTGAGTAATGCGAGAAAGGCAGGGGAATACTAAGAGGAGAATAGAAAAAAGAGCAAGTATAATTTACTGTAATGCTCAGAAATGAGTAAAAGTATCAACATAAAGCCTCTGGCGATATCCATACTGATTAATACAAGAAAGGTAGGGGAATACTAAAAGAGGACCATGCCAAAAATTGCTCTATTTTGTCATGACCCGAACCTAAGGGCACGTGACCGACACTAGGGAATGGGTAGGCATAAGGCCCCCGAAACCTATAGTAAGCCTAAAGGAAAAGAAAATAAAACCATTCATATTTTAAACTTTAATTAATAACAGAACATATTATCAAACTGATTTTTCTCAAAATACATAAATTCAACTGCTTAATAAAAATGTTTTTCAACATCTCATATTATAAATTGAATTTAAATCTTATACATAAGCGTAGTTTACACAATTATATTTAAACCATACAAATCCTTAGTACATATACTACTGCAGCAGCCTAGATTAACACACAGTATAGCTTACAATGACCTACATAAAATAGCCGGTGAAGAAGAAACCTGGCGTGGAGGTAGTATGAGGTCGAACTCCCAAGCTCCTGAAAAAAAATAAATTGAGGGGAATCAGACCTCACTGAGTAAGTCAATAAAAGAGCTGTATGATTTGAAAGCCTTTTTGAAAACTATATATGTTTATAGTGAAAATAATTTATAATATATAAGTATAGCTTTTGAAAGATCTTGGTAGAACCCTAAACCCAAAATCTAAATGGTGAACCGGGCCCACTTATTCCAACTAGACTACCGGTCCCCGAGAGCAAAGGTATCAATCAAGGCACCAAGCCGTAGTCATTCACTTAATCCAAATATATGACACTAGAGGTCCCCGAGAGCAAAGGTGTCGACCGAGGCACCCATCCCAGTCCATTATTAACCTTACAATCACTGGCGGTCCCCGAGAGCAAAGGCTTCCACCGAGGCACCCGTCCCAGTTTAACATTCATCAATCATGCATATTACGGATCCATCTCTCAATCTCTACCATGTGCACATAGTCCTGGTGAAGCCCACCAGGTAGCCCGTTCTACCAAAATTTCTCAAAATCGATTTTAAATAATTAAGATGCATTTAAATCTTAAATATTAGCATTAAATTAAATAAATCATATAATCAATATAATAGAAATACGAGAGCATGCATTTTTTAAATAAACACATGCACAGATTGTTCTATTGACTAACAGGATGAATGCGAAGGCTGACGACCATGTGTCTGCCTCGGTCTCACGGCTTCCGCTCCAAAATGCTCTAAAAGAAAATAATAATTGACTTTTAAAACATGACTAAGGAATTGAAATTAGCAATCAACAAAATAATGAAATTCCAGACTGACTCGAGGAAGATCGGACAAGACTCGACAGACAGGATAACCTAACTAACGGTAGAAATTTTACGAATATCATGTTTTACGAGAAAATCTACCGAAATTTTGATAGAGTCTCCTCTGTAAAATGGACATCTCTCTACCAAAGGTAGAGCCAGACCTGCATAGAAAATGCACTTCTAATAACCACAAACACCCACACTCGAGTCAGGCTTCCAAAACTACAATTTGCCCCGACCGAGATCACAACTCAATAAAATACCGAGAATTAAAAACATTTATTTCTCAAACACATATTTCTCATACACATATACTAAAAATAAATAAAATTATATAAAATCTCAATTATTCAAAATTAAACAATTAAATTTGCATTCCATCATCAAAATATAAATATAATTATAACCCAAATTAAAACCATTGTAATGTATATATATATATATATATATATATATATATATATATATATATATATATATATATATATATATATATATAATTTGAAATTTAATATTTAAAATTTACACTACTTGAATAAAAATACCAATTAATTTATAAAAATTGTCTGAACCCTTTAAATATTAATAAAACTAATTAAAATATATATTTTACCATATTTAGTGTAAAATTATATTTTCACCCCTCTAAAATACATACATTACATAATGTGCTATTAATACTAAAAATAATTCCTTAAAATTATTTAATCATCCCAAAAATTATTTTCTCAAAATAAACCTTCCTAATATAATTAAAACATACAATCAACCAAAAATTTTTCTCCCAAAAAAAATTATTTAATCTAAAAATCACATTTGGCATAAACTCAAAAATATTTATAAAAATAGTATAAAAATCAAAAAAATTATAATTTGAGTTCTAAAATTAATAACATTCACTAATAACCTCAATTATTAAAATTTCATAATTTTTAACCATAATTTTTGAAATTAGCATAATTACCCATTAAATACCTAAAATTTACATAAACCTCTAATTAACACCAAAATTCTAAAACCTAAAATAAAATTAATATATTAAGGACAATTAACTATAATCACTTTAATTATACTAACTAAACCAAATAAAACCCAATAAATCAACTAAAAAAAATTAAAATAAATAAATAAAAATTATACAAAAATTATGTAAATTAACAAAAATTAGGAAAAATATTTAAAAATCCAAATTGAAGCAATTTATGGGCATAATCCAACATATACTCAAAAACAACCTAAAATCAACATTCAAAATCGAGCAGCAACTAGAAAACAACCTGTCAACAACCTAAGAACAACTCTGTGCAACTCACCTTTAACCTTCAATTCCGGTGCCGGAGGTGAGTTGCAGCGGCGGCTCTTGGCTTGGACGAACATCTAAGATGATGAGGGAAGTTAGGGAAGCTTGGGTGGTGCTGGATCAGCTTGGATCAAAGCTGATAGAGGAAAGAAATGAGGAACGATAGCAGCAGCTCTTCTCCTGGCAGCTTGGTGCGACGGCAATGGTGTCACCGGTGATGGTAGGATGAATAGCACAGGGAAGAAGAAGAGAAGGAGGGTGAGAGACGATGAGGAAGAGGGTATAGGCTCGGGAAGTTTCTGTTTTCTCTTCTTCTCTTCTTTTTTTTTTCTTCTTCGTTGTTTCCTTGCTTTCTTTCTATTTCTTTTGTTTTGATTTTTTTTTGTCTTCTTTTGCCTTATTAATTCCGTTTGGTCCACTTACTACGCATAAAACCATATATATATATATATATATATTAATATAGTTATGCATGTATGTGTATAGATAAATATTGGTACATATATATATATACATATACTACATATACATACATTCATACATAAATTATTTTAATATACACATCTAAAATAATATTTAACCCTAAATATAATATAAACATAAATAAAATATAATATGATGAAAAAAAAGTAATTATTACTAATACGATTTGATAAAAAATACCCCTTTTATTTAAGTAAATATATATAGGGTATTACATATTTACTCCAATGCTCTATGTGAGTATGAGTATCCAAAGGAACTTTCCAACGGTATCCATGTTGAGTAATATGAGAAAGGTGGGGAATACTTGGATAAGGAAGAAAAGCATAAAACTAATTTAAAGACTATTTTGATACATAGAATCTGATCCATTTATGTTCAAATACCATAAGTTTTGTGTAGTAGATTCTTTTTGAATTTAGGTTTGGAAGTAAGCTCTTCACTTGGTAAAAGATATGCTCTCAGCATAAGATGTTTAATAATGCCTCTGACCTTTGCAAATGGTAAATAAATGACAGTCATGAAAGTAAAAATAATGAGATTTGTTGAGAGCACACTATCTCGTGAAAAGTGATGAATTTTCTCATAAAATTACTTTTGTACTTTTGTGAATTTGTCATGATTGAAACTAACTTCAATAAGTTTGTAGGAATTGCTAATCTAGAAGAAAGTGCACCCAACTTGTAGAGATGGTTGACATAGCAAAATTAAAATCAGTCAACAAAGAAATTCTAATTAGTCAATACAACAAAATTCAAAGTCAATCAGCATAAAGAATTTAAAGCATTCAAATCAAACAACCAAATTTGTGAGCAATTATGGATTGCAGTATAATCATATAAGATAATTCAGACTATATGACCTAATGTAGTCAACATTGTATGACCAAGTGTAATGTATCCTCAAGATTATACGATCAAGTATAATCAACATCATACAACTGAGTGTAATGTCTCTTTTCAAATCAGACTATACGACTGAGTGTAGTCAGCATTGTATGACCAAGTGCAATGTATCTTTAATCGATTATATGATCGAGTATAATTAGCATTATATAATAGAGTGTGATGCCTCTTTTCAAATCAAACTATACGACCGAGTGTAGTTAGCATTATATGATCGAGTACAATGTATCTTCAATCGATTATACGACTGAGTATAATCAGCATCATACGACCGAGTGTGATGCCTCTTTTCAAATTAGACTATACGACTGAGTGTAGTTGGCATTGTATGACCGAGTGCAATGTATCTTCAGTTGATTATACGACTGAGTGTGATGTCTCTTTATCAAACTATAAGACCGAGTGTAGCCAACATTTTACGAATGAGTGCAATGTATCTTCAATTGATTATACGACCGAGTATAATCAACATCATACAACCGAGTGTGATGCCTCTTTTTAAATCAGACTATACGATCGAGTGTAGTTAGCATTGTATGACCGAGTGCAATGTGTCTTCAATCGATTATACAACCGAGTATAATCAGCATCATACGACCAAATATGATGCTTCTTTTCAAATCAGACTATACGACCGAGTGTAGTCAGCATTGTACAACCGAGTGTAGTCAGCATTGTACGATCGAGTATAATGTATCTTCAATCGAGTATACGACCGAGTATGATTAGCATCATATGACCGAGTATGATGTTTCTTTTCAAATTAGACTATACGACTGAGTGTAGCCAGCATTATACGATTGAGTGCAATGTATCTTTAATCGATTATACGACCGAGTATAATCAGCATCATATAATCGAGTGTGATGTTCCTTTTTAAAATAGACTATATGACCGAGTGTAGTTGGCATTGTATGACTGAGTGCAATGTATCCTCAATTGATTAGACTACCGAGTATAATCGGCATCATACGATCGAGTATGATATAAATTTTTAATTCAATGCTATACGTCCGGCTATAGTCAAACATTGTATGACCAAGTACAATATGTTTCATTCACCCAAGGTTATATGACTAAGTATAATCAATATCATACAATTGAGTATGATATGCCATTTGAAATGTTGTACATCTGAGTATCGCAAATTCACAAGAAGAAACTTCAAGGGGTGCAAGTAAGTATCCTAACTTTCAATTTAGAAATTGGGTGCTATTTTGCTTTGCCGTAATTTGTAAAGTAAACAGCGACAAAGAGGGGCAACTATAAACACCCAATTTCGGGATGATTTATTATGGATGCAGCAAAGGACTCCAGTGATGAAAATGTCTTTGATACTTAATCTTTAAAATTCTAAGGGTTTAAATGCAGCTTTGAAAGGAAGGATTTAATGTTTTCAGGGACTAAATTGCAAGATTTTTTTAGGACCTAATTATAAAATTTAAATTCTTCCAGGAATCTTTTTGTAATTAAATGTTAAAAAAAAGAATACATGTTGGAATTACGTAATTTCGATCGGAATTACACTAATTCTGATTAGAATTACACCAATTCTTATCGGGATTGTGTAATTCAGATTGGAATTACACAATTCCAATTAGAATTAAATTCTTCCATCTCTGCTTTCCTATTTTTAATTCAGTTTTAATTGGTTTAAAATTCCTAATTAACTCAATCTTAACTGGTTTAAAATTTCTAAATATAATTTTAAGTATTAATCTTATACTTTAGGAATTAGAATCATATTAGGATCGGGGTTAGGCTTCCTAGTTCCACTATATAAAGAGAGAATAGTAGTAAAAGAAAAAAGGGAGAGGGCTGAAGAGGAAAAAAGAGAAGAAAAAATAAGAGAGAGATGGGAAGAAAAATAAAAGAGAGTAACGTTTTTTGAATTAGTTTTTTATTCTCTTTTGAGTTATTTTTAACAAAAAAATTCCTTTTAATTTAATAATTAATTCAAGATTTGTGGAGAATTTTTGAAGAAGAAGATTCAAAGATTTATCAAGAACGGTGTACTACCAATATGAGGAGTACCCCAAATCATTCGTAAGCATCATCATCTTCTTCTTATTTCTTTTTTTATTTTTATATTATTTATATTTTTTCTTATATGTTATTGTCATAATTTATTCATTAATTATAATTTTATCTTTTTATTTTGGTGAGTACGGAGGAAAATGCATGGTGATCCAATGGAAGAGATGAATTCATGAAAAGTCTGTGGAAAATTAAGGATAAAGTCTCGTAGAGACTTAGTTTCTAGGGTTTTTATTTTATTTTATTTATTTTCTTTGTTTTATTCTATATCTTTATTTTATTAATTGTTTTATGAATTAATATAATAGCCTCAATAATGAGAGTAATAAAATTACATGTATGGTTGTTTTTTTATTTTTTATTTAATTGGTTAGTAAAAGTAGTTTTCAATTAGGTAATTATTTAAAATCAATGGAGAAAGTAGATTAATTTAGGTTGCATGTTAATAAAAATTAGGGTTTTAGTAAGGATTAATTTAATTATTTGTTTGATTTTATTTAATTGTTTCTTTTATGTTTTTATTTGTTTTTGGGATTTATTTGTTTATTATTTTCATGTGTTTGGGCCTTAACCCACTTTAAGTCTTGATTTATTTATTTAAGTTTAGGTAATTCTGTTAGCCTATCTCATCGAATAATTAATTAAGTTTAATCAATTAAAGTATATTTTTGGGTCTATAATTAATTAGATTTTAGGTTAGAAATATCCTTAGGCCCATTTAGTTAATTAGACATAGACCCACCTAATTTAATTTAATTAATTTAGACTAAGCCCACTAATTTAAATACCTTCATAAATGGGTTAGAGTCTGATATGGGCCTACGGCCGAAAACACATAAAAAGAATAAATAAACTCAAAAATGATAAAAAAAACAAATAAAAAGATCAACCATGCAATTAAATTATTTTATCTAATTAGGATTTACCAAATTGAACCTAATTTACTAATTAATTTTTTAAGAACAAGAGAACTAAATTTTCATTATTCCCACTACTAGGGCTATTACAAAATCTACCAAAATAATAAAGAAAATAAAATTAAAATGCAACCCTTAAGAAGACAAATTAAACAAATTCAAAACCTAAAAAATAAAATAAACTAAACAGAGCAAAAATTAAATTGGGATCTTGACTGTTGGCTTTCATTCATGGATTCTCTATGAGTTTCCTTGGTTCAATCATGTATTTATCACTAGAATCATGAAACACAAAGAATAATAATAAAAATATTAGAATTAATGAACAAAGAAAATAAAATAATGAAAATAAAATCTGAATAAAAAACACAGACATAATAAAATAAAAAATAACAAAAAGAAAATAATGATATAAAAGAAAGAACTAATAAAAAGAAAGGAGTATGTTTGAATGCCCTTAGACTGCGATTTCATCATTTTGAGAAAATTAAATATGCGCTTTCTCGATTTTTGGACTTTTTAAAAGAATATACTTTGTTTCTTTTTTTTTTTTAAAAAAAAAGGGTTTTGAAATGACTGTATCATGTTAGGTCTTCTCTCTTTTTCTCAATCAATCTCAATTTCAGTAGTTGATTAAGGTTTTTTTTTCTTTTTTTTACCCAATTCCCCTTTCTCTTCTCCATCAATCTTTTCTTTTTATATCCTATTCCTAAGCTAACCACTTACATTATCACAATAGCTCTGATCTCTCCCTTCCCAAAAAATAGGATAAGAATTTTATCTTACAAAAAGAAGATTATATACGTAAGAGATGCATATTGGACTGGGATTGAAACCTGCAAATAAATACTGAAATCAATTTATTTGTAAATTAAATTTGGGCCAATCATAATGAGAAAAAGATTTTTACTGAATTTTTTAGCGCCTAGGCATTCCAAAATGTCAACCAGCATTACATAATACCTATCGACGTTGTGTAATGTTGAATGGCATTACATAATGCTAATGCCAGTTGGCATTACGTAATGCTGGTTCGCATTACTTAATGCCGATTGGCATTGCCTAATGTTGATTGACATTATGTAATGTCAATTAGCATTATATAATGTTGGTTGTATATTTCCAAATATACCCATATAAAAGTCAATTTTTTTACAATTAAACCTAAAAAATATTACAATTTAGTCCTTGAAATCGTGAAACTTAACACTAGAGGTCAATTTTTTTATTAAATTGTCATCATAGAGGCTTTAGTCATGTTCATGCACAATTGCATCCTGAAATTGGGTGCTTAGAGTTGCCCCCTTTTGTTGCTATTTGCTTGACAAATTGCGGCAAATCAATAGAAGCATACAATTTCCAAGGAAAGAATTAGGGTACTTAATTGTATCCTAATTTATGGATTGATGCTTAAATTGATGTACAATTTTTAAGTAAAATGCTATGCTTAGCACGCTTCACTATATTTCCTATATAATGCCTAGTGAGATATATGCAAATGAGTCTCGCTATATTCCTTATGGGATGTTTAGCATTTCATGATTTGAGAACATGCTATAGCTCTTGTAGAATGTCTAGCAATAATACCATAACTATTATTTAGTGTGAAGTGAATTGCACCATATTCCCTTTGGGACATTAGTGATAATGGATTTCTTTATATTCCCTGTGAGACATTCAACGAAATATATGTAATGATTCTCACTATATTCCCTGTAGGACGTTTAGTGATTTATGATTTTCTTTTAAAAAAATGCTCTATAGTTCCTGTGGAACATCTAGTAATCTATGATTTAAAATTTTGCTATATTCCTTGTAGGATGTTTAGTGATTTATGATTTGAAAAATATATTATAGTTCATATGGAACATCTAGTAATAATACCATAACTATTGTGTAGTGTCTAGTAAATAAAAATATTTAAAAATACATGTTATAATTGCTTTGTAGCATATAACATATTAAATTTGAAATTCATATTATGACTATTGGGTAGTGCATAACGAAATAATTTGAAATTTCTATTACAACTACTGTGTAGTATATAACAAAACAGATTTAAAATCCTTGAAAAATATGATGATGAATGTAAAATGCAAAAATCAAATTCTGTAATTATATTTTATATTTTGTACTTAATAAAGAATTTAGAATTTTAATACAAACTAACTATGTAATTAATAATTCTGTGAATTATTAATTAATGATATGAATTTCATGAGTGAATTATGAATAGACCAAATTGTAAGGAAGAAATTTAGACTTGACTGCAAACAAAGTTTAAGGACTAAAGTGGACGTTTGCCACTCTAATATAAACTTTGTATTTTGTCAATTCATTCTTCATTTCCCTTATCTCTTTCATTGCTTTCCAATTATTCTGCAATCTATAAATGTTTACAATTAGTTGTAACCTTTACATTGCTCACCTTTATAATGCTACAGTCAATAATTGCTCATGTTTAGATGCAACCCTTTTCTTGCTCACTGATGATGCGATGATGTTGCAGCTTATAACTGCTCATGATTAGCTGTAACCCTTTCATTGCTCATTGATAATGTTGCAATCCATAATTGATCGCAATTAGTTGCAATCCTTTAATTGCTTACGAATGATGTTGCAATCCATAATTGCTCACGATTAGTTGCAACACTTTCATTGCTTATTGATGATGATGTAATCCGTAATTGCTCGCAATTAGCTGTAACCCTTTCGTTGCTCACTGATGATGCTACAATCCATAATTACTCATGATTAGTTGCAACCCTTTTGTTGCCCACTGATGATGCTGCAATCCATAATTGCTCACGATTAGCTGTAACCCTTTCGTTGCTTACTTATGATGTTACAACCCATAATTGCTCACAATTAGCTACAACCCTTTCATTGCTCATTGATGATGCTACAATCCATAATTATTTATGATTAGCTGAAACCTTTACATTTCTCACCTTTGATGCTACAGTCCATAACTGCTAGCAAATTGATTGCAATCCTTTTATTACTCGCCTTTAATAATGCTATAGCCTATAACTGCTTGTTAATGATGCTGCAACCTATAATTGCTCGCAAATTGATTGTAATCCTTTCATTGCTCACTTTTGATGATGCTATAGTCTATAACTACTCGTTGATATATTATAACCCATAATTTCTTATAAATTGACTGCAATCCTTTCATTGCTCACCTTTGATAATGCTACAGTCCATAACTGCTCGTTGATAATGTTGTAACCCATAATTACTTGTAAATTGATTGCAATCCTTTCATTACTCACCTTTGATGATGCTACAATCCATAACTACTCGCTAATGATGCTGCAACCCATAATTGCTTGCAAATTGATTATAATCCTTTCATTGCTCGCCTTTGATGCTACAATCCATAATTGCTCACAATTAGCTTTAACCCTTTCATTTCTCACCAATAATGATTATGATCAACTACAACCCTTTCATTGCTCGCCCTTGATAATGCTACAGTCCATAACTGCTCGAGATTAGCCGTAACCCTTTTATTGCTCACCAATGATGAATTTGATTAACTGCAACCCTTCTATTGCTTGCCTTTGATAATGCTACATTCCATAACTACTCACAATAGCTACAACCCTTACATTGCTTGCTGATGATTCTGATTAACTGCAACCCTTTCATTACTCGCCCTTGATAATGCTATAATCCATAATTGCTCGTGATCAGTTACAACCTTTACATTGCTTACTGGTGATTGTAATTAATTACAACCCTTTCATTGCTCGCCTTTACTACTACAATCCATAACTGCTCACGATTTTTTGTTGTTTTAGTCAAATTCTTTGAATTCTTTCTACTGACTAATTAGCATTTTTGCATACTAACTTTAAATTTTACTATGTTGACTGATTAGAATTTCTCTGCTGTCTAATTTCAATTCCATTATATTAACCATCTCTACAAGTTAGGTGCACTTCCTTCTAGATTTGAAATTCCTATAGACTTGTTAAAGTTAATTTCAATCATGATAAATTTACAAAAGTACATTATAATGTTTAAATAAGAAAATTAATCACTTTTCATGAGATAGCGTGCACTAAATAAATCTCATTCTTTTTGTTTTCATGACTGTCATTTATTTGCCATTTGCAAAGGTCAAAGGCATCGTTAACCATCTTATGTTGAGAACATATCTTTTACCAAGTGAAGAGCTTACTTCCACAACTAATTTTAGAGAGAATTTGCTAAAAAAAAACTCATGGAATTTGAGTGTAAACAAATCTAATTCTGAGCATCAAAATAGCCTTTGAATTATTTTTGTGCTTTTCTTCCTATCCGAGTATTCCCCTACCTTTCTCATAGTACTCAATGTGGATACCGTTGGAAAGGTTCTTTGGATACTCATACTCTTATAGAGCATTGGAGTAAATAAAGTAGTTTTTTTTGCATGGTCCTCTTTTAGTATTCCCCCACCTTTCTCGTATTACTCAGCGTGGATACCACTAGAAGTTTTATGTCGATACTTTTACTCTTCTATGAGCATTAGAGTAAATTATGCTTGCTTTTATTTTAATTATCCTCTTAGTATTCCCCTACCTTTCTCGTATTACTCAATATGGACATTATAAAGGGATTTTGTACTTGTACTCATTTCTAAGCATTGGAGTAGATTATATGCACGATTTATCATTTGAAAGACTGAAATGAAACTCTGAAATTCAAGCCATTTATGCCTTAAGTCCACAGATTTTTTCTTTGCATTTTCTTCCCTTTTTTTTGGGTATAAAGCAAACATTAGATTGATTAGATTTTATAAAGTCTCAACGTAAAGCTGATAACTAATCATCTGAATTCCATAAGGCTAATAAAAAAGAGCCATTATGATCAAAGGTCATGAGATAGGTGTAAACGGTGGGGTTTAGCGTGCATCCAAGATTTTAGTAACCGCGACACTGTTTAAGCTTAGGGCCTTAGAGAACACACTAACCACTGTCACAAAGACATGGCATGGAGATAAAGAGTCGCCACCCAGGGTAATAACTGGGACAATTTGATTGGTGGTACTCGATTCTCTAAAATAAAATTAGCAACACAACCAGGAGATTCTGGATACGAAATACTAACTTCACTTAGTCTCGTGTTCATTTAGAATAATTTTACAAATAATTATTTCATCCTCTAATTACATGCAATTTTATTAAACCCTAATTAACATCCATTTACCTAAAAAGGCAACAAGTCAATAAAATTACAAGAAAAAAATGCACTCAAGATCACGTTGTCCCTAAGTCTAAACTATGTTAATTTTATTTAAATAAGTTAGCTAAATCCACATTTTATTTATAGTTGAAATAGAATAAAAGTGGGCCTACATTTTATTAATTAATGAGCCTAAATCTATATTTTTTAGTCTTTCTAAGATATGGGCTTAAGTCTATTCAATTTTAAAGAAGAAATTAAATTAATGGGCCTAAGTCTAACTTAGTTTTATTTTAAATGAAATGTGAGCCTAGGTCTATTTATTTTAAGAGAATTGTAATTAAATGGGCTGAGCTAAGTCTAGACAATTTTAATTAACTAAGCAGGCCTAAAATCTAATTAACCTAATGGGCCTAAGTTGATTTTAATTATTTAAAATCTTAAACCATTTTTAAACCTATTTATTTAGTGGGTTAGACCTAAACGTGGGCTTAGGGCCCTAAAACATAAAAAAAACATAAAAAAAAAACAAGCCCAAAATAAATAAAACACAAAAAATAGATCAAACAAACATTATAGTGATTTTCTAAAAAAACCCTAAATTAATTACATGCAAACCCTAATTTAACTAAAGCCACCATTAATTTTAATTGATTTTTACCCAATTGAACCTAATTACTAATTAATTTTAAAGTGCAAAAATTTAAATCTTTCACTATTCCCACTACTGGGGCTATTATAAACTATGTACAAAATTAAAATTAAATAATTATACATCCAGAAATTAAAATAACTACACAGAACACTAAAAATGGAAAAAATTAATAAATAAAAAAATCTTAAGAACTATTGAAGAAATAATACAGGCTCATCCATGGCATTCCATGGACCTTCTGTTCAATTCAAATATAGACGGTATCCTCCTCAATCCACATGCACACATCAAAATAGAAAAAAAAAGTAATCAGATTAGTAATGAAATTAAACAATAAAAAAGAATAACAACATAAAAGAAAAATTACAAAAAGAAAACAATAGAAAAGAGTGAAAATGAAATAGAAAAATATCACTGGAGATTTAGATGTTGTGCAAATGCTCTTTTTTGGCCCCTCAGATTAGGATTTTCACCGTTGAAATTAAATTGTTTGTTGACTTTGGACTCGAACTTGATTGCGTTTAAGGACACTGACAGTATTTTTAGGGTTTCTGCATTTTTTTTTGTGTAAAAGCTCTCCAGAAAGAAAAAATCCTTTCAAAAACCAGAAGAAAAAGTTCCCCCCAGCCAAACCTCTCCAAAAAATCCTCCCCCTCATGCACGCATGCAGACTCTGATTTTAAATGCAGAGTCTGCACGTATTGAACTTCCTCCAAAGTAGGAACAGACTGATGATCAGATAGCATTTGTTTTGATTTAAAAAAAAAGTCTTCTGTGTTTTAAAATTTTTTTATCAAATAATCAAGGATGAAATTTGAATTTTTAACCAATTAAAACACTGAAAAAATCGATAAAAATAAGAAAAAAATGTGAAAAAAATCAAAAAATGGAATTATTGTGTAATGCCGACTGGTATTGTGTAATGTCGATCGACATTGTGTAATGCTAGTCGGCATTACACCAATGCCGATCTTAAAACTTTTAACTACCAAAAGACCCCTGAAAAAATGATTTTTTTTGCAATCAAATCCTAAAAAATGTTACAATTTAGTCCCTAAAGTCCAAAAAATCAACAACCAAGTTCAATTTTTGAATAAATTTCATCATATGGGCTTACGTCACAATTGTGCATAATTGCTTCCCAAAATTGGGTGCTTACAATAGGCTTTTCGCACATGAACGTATGAAATGGATGAATTTACTTTTAATTTGTGAATTTTATGATTGAGATGGTACTTTATTACAGAATTTAAGGAAAGAGAGTTATGTTACTTCCCTTTTTATTATCTTAATAAGTGTTTGGTATTTGCTATCTAGCCCATTTTTATCGATGTATCGGTTCCTTTCCCCTTCTTCATTCTCTTTTGTTTTTCCCTACACAAAATACCATAAGTTAGTATGGTCTATTTGAAAGTGAATAAATTATGTCAAAATGCAATGTTATTCTTTTGCATTCTTCCCTTTTAATTATGGTGATGATGTCTCTTATCACGAAGGTCATGATACTCCACCATTGAAGTTGTGGCTTTGGGCTGCATTTGTATTTTCGCCATTCCATTAATGCTATATTTAAAGGCTTCATTCCTCTTCTTGGTATCTCCTACAAAAAAGTTTCAGGAGATAGAGATCTTATTTCATGATCAAATAATTTTTCAGAATGCATTCATTTTAGGTTTAAAGTGCATTCTCCCCTTTTATAGGGTTGGTAAATGTATTACTGACATGTTGGACCTTCTCATCGCTATATTCCATACCCTATACTAGACTAACTATTATGGAGATGGATATTGAGTTTGTGGAGCCTGAATGTCCTATCCAGCCTTTTAAGATCACCAGGATGACGCTTTCACAAATATGAAAATCGATGATATTCCTTTACTGGATGGTCCCATAATTAATTGGCCTCCTACAATCTAGAGTCCTATTGAGCATCAGGTTCACTTGAATAGTGTTACTCTTTTTCCTTCAGATGCTTCACATGTGAACATTCTAACTACCTTTCTATGATTTTACAACATTAATCTTGAATGTTAGTAGTAAAGTGTTTGCATAATCTTGCCTAGGCTCAAAGACTTTATTATGCAAAGAAAGTATTTCACAATAAATGTATGAAAGTGTATGCATGTTATGTATGACATGCATGATTCTAATAGGTCTTCTATTTGTAATAGAGCTATGTTTACAGCTTAGAGTGTGAGAACGAGATGCCTCATCAACTGCCTGTAGGTTTGAGCATTGAATGCCTTGATATTAGTAATTCTGATGTTAGAGCCTCTGATACAGTTTGTCAGATAGATGACCATGCTAGCAAGTGGGGTCCATGACTCAACCTTAGAGCTTGTGATTTATCGGTGTACTGTTGAACTTTTTCTTTTTATAAGTGCTTTTACTATATGATAACTGATGTATTTGTATGCTTCTTTCTGCCCCAAAATCTCTTATACTGGCTCTTATACTTCAGTGTTCCATCTTTTCTCTTTCATTATAGACTTACTATTTTGTAATTTGCCCCCAGAGCTACATTTTGCCCTTAGTTTCATTCTAGATTCTTTCACATTATTCTAGCAATCTCTTTTTTTTATGCAAAAGACCTAGTTCGTTCACTACTGTTGTTAATCATTTGACTTACTAACCCTATTAGTTACAATCTCATCCATTGAAGAGGAGTGGGCAAACTGACTGAAGCAAGTTATTACTGATGAAATCAACTGGACTTGCTCTTTGAAGAACTCTTGAGTTGAACATGAGGCTTAATGTTGATGCAATGATTACAAGGTATGGGTTGTAATGCAAGTTATTGAGCCATCTGAATTCCCAAGGTACAAGGGGACATTAAACTTATAGACAAAATCATAAAGGGGTGGCAAAAAAGAAAACATAACTAAAATAGTGATCTTATAGCTCTGATTTAGCTTTCATTATGTATTGTCATTTCATTCAAATACTTATGTTGTAAGATAAAGATGAATATGCAGTATTTGAATAAAAATTTTAGATTCAATTTTGCTCATTCATTAGGGCAAAATGAGAATATTTATTACATCACATGATACAACTCTTATTATTAGTTAGACCTAACTTTTTTCTCTCTAATTTTTACCTCACTGTTGTTTTTTTTCTTCATTTTTTTCTCTTTTTCTTTTTATCATTCTTATTATTTTTCCTTAAATTTCCTACCTTTTAGAAGTTACATCATGTGATATATGAATGTTCTTTGAATTTGCATTTATGCATATACTGAATGAATCTAATTGAATTGAATTTATGTCAAACATGCAGATGTGATTAATATCATAATGCATAGTACCATTAGGATGTACATTACATAAGTAAGCATGATCAATATTCATATCATCGATCACTAAAACAAAATAAGTTCTAAGAAACTAAAATTTTATTCAAAGAAGACAACAAGAAAATTTATTTCCTATTCTAGATGTTAGGGATGCTAGGTCTCATAGTGGTTGTCCTAAATAAATCTAATTGAATTGAATTTATGTCTAACATACAAGTGTGATTAATATCATAATGCACAGTACCATTAGAATGTACATTACATAAGTAAGCATGATCAAAATTCATATCATTAATCACTAAAACAAAACAAGTTCTAAGAAACTAAAATTTTATTCAAAGAAGACAATAAGAAAATTTATTTCCTATTCTAGATGTTAGGGATGCTAGGTCTCATAGTGGTTGTCCTTCAGGCAACTGACATAATAACTATTCTTGCATCTTCTTGCCAACTGTCTCCATCACTTCATCTTTTTGTACCTCGAATGCGCATTTTTCTTTCTTATCTAGTAGCTTCTCATCATCAAACTCATCACCCGATCCTGTAGGCACAATCGACTTGATGGGTATGTCAAAAGAAGGTGGTTTAGTATGTCAAAAGAAGGTGGCACACCTTATAGTTGAACTTGCTTGAAGGTTGACCCAATATGTCTTTTGCTAATTCCATATCTTTAGGGGCATTGGGAGATTTCTCATTAGTTTTAAGGTCTAGGTCCACAAAGGAGTTTAGCACTTCTTCCTCGTTAACTCCTGAGTTAATCATCATGGTAACTGAGGTTGGTATATTTTGGTAGTTTGGGAAAGGATTATTTATGGTGCTTAGGTTTTTAGGGTCTGTGATCTTTCCAGAGTCTATAAGGTTTTGGATTTCATATTTGAGGCAGATGCAGTTATCCATGGAGTGTAGGAGGTTTTGAAAGAATTGGTAGTGCTTGTTTGGGTTATAGCCTAAGGTGTTTGGGTTTGGTGGGTTTGGATTAGGTAAAGGTTTAAGTAAGCCCTTTTGCATTAGGTACTCTAAGACTTTTAAAAAAGGTTGGTTAAAATTGGAGAATCTCCTTAGTTGTTGAATAGCATGCACTTCCATAATCCAGCCAATGCTTCCTTGCTGTGTGCCCCCAGTTAAATAGTTTTTTTCTTTGGTGCTTTTAGCAATCTTCTTTTTCTCATTCTCAATCTCTTTAGCTTGCAACCCATCATCATAAAGGTCTATAAATGAATTAGGATTAATCATCTATAACCTCTCAACTAGATTAGGTGACACATTGTGAACAATTATCCTAACCTAATCCTTTTTAGCTAGCTTGTTTTTCATTAGTCTTGCCTTATTCATGAATCTAATAAGAAAATTCGAAAATGATTAATTAGGCTTCTACTTAGTCAATTCTAAATCCTTGATAGAAACTTCAAGCCTAGTATTGTGGTCATATTATTTTACAAAAGTAGTACACAATTCTCTCTAGTAAACTCAGATAAACTTCTCTAACCCATGATAACAATTAACAGCCATACCCTCCAAGGATAGTACAAATAACTTGGTAACTATAGAAAAAAAAGCCTTAGTGGTGCTCATAATAGTTGTATATTAACTAAGGTGGGTCCTTGGGTCTCCAATACCATCAAACTTCTGCAGCTGTGGCATCTTGAACTTATCAGGTAGCTTATCTTCCTTAAATTGCATCACATCATCAAAGTCAAACTAATATGTAATATAATGCAAATATATATAGTTATTTATTGCATCACATCATCAAAGTCAAACTAATATCTGATATAATGCAAATATACATGGTTATTTAGGCTAGTTAAGGTCTATATTCATTTCATTTCATCATGCTTTATGTGTTTGTTTAGTTATTGAATTAATGTTTTTTACTTATTTCATCATTAGGACTCATTATGTAAGTTTTATGCATGATTTAATGCTTAAATGTGCTTTAGAAGACACTTAGAGTTTATTCGAACATGCTAGTAAGCAAAAGGAGTCAAACTTGGATCATAAGGAAGGGTGACGAGTCATCACCATATGTATGAGTCATCACCGAGAGTCTCTGTGATGAGTCGTCACACTCATTTCTTGCCAAAGGGTTGCAAATTTTCCTAGTTTGAGTAGTTTTTATATTTCGTCCATAACTCTATCTAAAGGCATCCAAATTAGGTGATTCAAGTTACTATGGAAAGATAATAGAATGTTCTATAACTTTCATGAAGGTAATTTCTAGAGATAAAGTCATCTGGATGGACTAAAATTCCCTTTAAGTTATAGATTCTATAAAAAGGGGGTGACCTTTGATGTCAAGTGGTGCCTTTCTAAGTTCAACCCTATTCTAGTCACTTCTAGTAGATTCCAAGTCTTATATATGCATCATTTCTAGTCTGAAAAGGAGGATGGATAAAAATAGGACAATAAAAAGAATATTAGAGAGAGACATATGAATCAATAGAGTGTTTTAGAAATACTACTATCTTTTAGTTTTAAAAGTCATTGTAAAACACTTGAAGAAGACAAAGCCAAGTGTAAGAGAAGATCATCCTAAGTATTAAGGATCCTTTTGAAGACATAGAAAGTAGTTTTACTTATTCAATTTTTTATCTTTTTATCTTTCTTTTTATATTGAATTTGGTCTTCTTTTATTTCTTTTTAATCATGTATCTAGGCTAAGTCTTTTGTATAGGAATTGTAATGACGAATTAAATAAGAACTACATTTTTATCTTATATCTTTCATGATTTAATTTCAATTAGTGCTTGTTTGTGTTGTGTATGCTTGATCACCATATGTAACTTGTCAATCAAATTATCACCAACGAGAGTTAAGGTAATTTGGTGGAAAGTGATTGAGATTACTTAAGATTGTAATTTTATTGGGAATCGTAAAGGGAATTCATCTTAAGGGAGACATAATTAGTATAATATGTTTTATGGTTTTCTTTTATCTCTATAATACAATGAGACTGCTTGTAGACTCTAAGAGGAAATACATTTAATTGACAACGAGAGTTGCTTTTAAAGACTATAGACTAATTTCAAATCAATATGTTTTATGATAACTATGTATAAAGTTCTTATTTGATTATGATTTGTGATTCTCCCATAGATAGATATGTATATTTTTTGTCTTATTATTTTAGTAATTAGTTAGTTTTTAGATTTCTTTATTTGTTTTAGTCATTATTACTATTATTCTTGTTTTATTTTACCTATCCATCTAAGTATCTATTCGGCTAATATAAGATTTACCCCAAGTCTTGAGTGTTCGACACCCTACTTGCTCTATACTAAGTCCTAGAGACTAGAGTATACAATTCCACCCACTTTAATATCTAATGCCTGTCCTTTCATCAATTCTTCCATCTTGGACATTTTTTGAGTCAATGCTTTCATCTGCTTGGATTCCAGCTCTTGAACCTGCTCAAGTGATTCCCTTTTTACTTTATTAACCATGTAGTTCTCAACATCCTCAAGTTTCATTCCCACAGTAGGTACATCTTTAGCAGCGTTTAAAGGTTGCCCCCTAGCAATGTCATTGTTAGCAAGTGGTGCACCCACAACAGGTGGATTGACAATAATGGGAGGTGCAGCAGTAATAAGTGGTGGCATTAATTTAGCTAGAGCTTGTCTTAGTTCATCTTGCATCATTGCTCTCATGTCATCCATCAAAACTCCCTTAATGTCTTCTAGGGTCTAGTTTCCTCCTTGTTGTTGTTCCATCTCTTCTGTTTGAGTTAGTGTAGCTTCTAATTAAAGCGGGCTAATAAGGCTCCTTTCCAAACTGTGAAGGATCTCTTTAGTTGTTGATTTTGGACATAAATCAGTTCTTACTAATCTAATGCTACTCCATTTCTAAGCATAGGAAGAGTTGAATGAATCTATGATGGTTGTGAAAGAAAGTGTTAGTATGATGCATGAAATGCATACATGCATGATGGATGTGCTATACAACAAATAGCAAGTAGCAATAAGGTGTACAATATCCTTCCAACCTTATTCCTCCCACACACTTATTCAATGGTGAGTCTCTTTTCCTAGAATTTTTTGTCTTGGCTTTAATATCAATAGGGGATATCAAGAACTGATGCTTATGCCAAATCTCTCTTAAAGCAATAAAAGCATGGAAATAATATTTCTAGGTATAATGGTCTAGCCCAATCTTTATTAGCCCAAATAGGCTCTTTAAAGTATGGGCTTGGGCTTTTATAGATAGAAATACCTCATGGAAACATACATAAGAAATTTAGGTAATTCTAAGGGAAGTAACTAAGCCATTATATATGGTTAGGGTCTGGTGAAAAGTCAAGGTTCCCTTAGTTAGATGCCCTCCTTTAAGACTTGAGTTATAGGCTAAGGTTAGAGGGCCCTAGCATCCTTTGCAAACTTGAGAGAGGACTACTCGCTTTTAGGACGAGGGTTATAGACTCTTGTCAGATGAGCCCAGTAATCTTTTTTGAATCGAGTTAAAGCTAAGAGTGATCGTTAGCTAATTTACAACTCCATAAAGTTAGTGGAATCATGGAATCATAAACCAATGCCATAAGTTAATAGGGACATGAAGAATGAATACAAGAATAAAATAATTCAAAAGAACACAAGTAGAATCAGTATCTCTTATCCCCAATGGAGTCACCACTGTAAACGGCAGGGTTTAGCGCGTGCCTAAGATTTTAGCAACTGCGACAGTATTTAAGCTTAAGGCTCTAAAGATACACTAACCATTGTCATAAAAACATAGCGTGGAGATGAGCAATAACCACCTAGAGTAATAAATGGGACAAATAAAAATGGTGGCACTCAATTCCTTAAAAGAAAGCTAGCACCACAACCAGGAGATTTTGGATACGAAATACTAACTTCTTTCAGTCTTGTGTTTATTTAGAATTATTTTATAAATTACTATGTTAGAGATTTACATGCAATTTCATATAAACTCTTATTTTAAACAATTAACTTCAGGCAAACTAGTCATGAAAATACATGTAAACAATGCATTCATTTAAATTCATAAGCCTTAAGTTAGTTTAATCTACATTGATTTTAATTAAATGAGCTAAATCTAAATGATTTAATTTGCAAGTGAGTCTAAAGACTAATGGGCCTAATTACTATTTAATTTTAATTAAGTAAAACTAAGTATATTTATTTGAATTCTAAGAATGGGTCTAATTCTAGAAAATATAAAATATTTAAATAAGTGGGCCTAATTCTACATGTTTTAATTCTAAGGTGATCTTAAATCTACAAGTTATGGAAAAGGCTTTTATTTAATGGGCTAAGTCTAAATTAACTAAATTAAATTAGGTGAGCCTATATCTAATTAACTATTTGGGTCTAAATTATCTAATCTAAATCTAGTTAATTATGGGCCTAAAATGCATTTCTATTAAAATCTAGACCTATTAAATGAGATGGATTAATAAAGAACTACTTAAATATAAAATTATTTAAATGGGTTAGAGCATGATATTGTCCTAAGGTCCAAAACACATAAAAAGAATAAACAAACCCAAAAATGATAAAAAAAAAATCAAAATAAACAAATAAAAATATCAACCATGCAATTAAATTATTTTATCTAAAAAAACCTAATTTTAATTAACATGCAACCTAAATTAATCTATTTTCACCATTGATTTTAATTAGGATTTACCAAATTGAACCTAATTTACTAATTAATTTTTTAAGAACAAGATAACTAAATTTTCATTATTCCCACTATCAGCACTATTACAAAATCTACCAAAATAATAAAGAAATTAAAATTAAAATACAACCCTTAAAAAGACAAATTAAACAAATTCAAACCTAAAAAATAAACTAAACTAAACTAAGCAAAAATTAAATTAGGATCTTGACTCTTGGCTTTCATTCATGGTTTCTCCGTGAGTTTCCTTAGTTCAATCATGTAGTCATCACCAGAATCATGAAACACAAAGAATAAAAAAAAAATACGATTAGAACTGATGAACAAAGAAAAAAATAATGAAAATAAAATCTGAATAAAAAAACACAGAAATAATAAAAATAAAATAAAGATATAAAAGAAGGAACTAATAAAAAAAATGAGTAGAAGATGAGCAATGCAGTGCAGATGTTGTTTGAATGTCCCTTATATTGGGATTTCACAATTTTGAGAAAATGTACTCTGCACTTTCTTAATTTTTGGACTTTTTAAAAGAACGTACTTTTTTTTTTTAAAAAAAAGGGTATTGAAATGACAGTATCAGGTTAGGTCTTCTCTCTTTTTCTCAATCAAGCTTTATTGCAGTAGTTGATTAGGGTTTTTTTTTCCCAGTCCCCCTTTCTCTTCTCTACCAATTTTTTTTTCATATCCCATTTCTAGTATAACTACTTATGTGTCACAGCAGCTCTAATCTCTCCCTTCCCAAAAAACAAGATAAGAATTTTAACTTAAAAAAAAGAAGATTATACACGTAAGAGACGCCTATTGGATCGAGACCGAAACCTATAGATAAATACTCAAATAAATTTATTTATAAATTAAATTTGGACCAATCACATTGAGAAAAAAGATTTTTACAAAATTTTTTATTGCCTTGGCATTCCAAAATGTCGATCAACATTGTGTAATGTCGATTAGCATTATATAATACCGGCATTACATAATGCTGGTTGCACATTTCCAAAAGTTAATTTTTTTACAATTAAACTAAAAGAAGGTTGTAATTTAGTCCTTAAAATCCTGAAACTTAATACAAGAGGTCAATTTTTTATTAAATTGTCATCATAGAGAATTTCATCATATTCATGCATAATTGCATCCTGAAATTGGGTGCTTACAAATTGCTCTTTGTCTTTATATTCTTTTGTCCTCTGAGGAAATGGAATTTTTGGTGCATAGGCTGGAGGGATGGAATTTGAAGGGTCCTTTTGCTCTGTCTTGTCATTTACTTGCTCCTCTTTTAGCACATCCTTAACTATAACATGTTGATCATCTCCCTTTCTCTCAACCTCTTTTGGAATTTCAGTTTAAGATTTTAATTCCTTACCACTTCACAAAGTAATAGCCTTTAACTTCCATAGGTTAAAGTCTAAAGTGCTTGGGAGGTTACCTTGTGCTCTTGTCCCTACTACATTAGCAAGCTAGCCTAGCTAAACCTCAATGTTATGGACTGAAGAGGAATGGTTCGTTACAATTTGATCAAATTTTACCTCCATCCTCTTTTGATTCTCCTCTTAACTAAATAACTTATTAGTGATGGCATCTAACAATTTGTTTAATTTATTCTCCATTTACGCCATCCTATCTTATTGTAGATACTGAAATCCTAGGTGTGCTTGTTGTCTTTGTAAATTATTGTTAGTTGGAAAAGTTCGTGTTGCCACATTATATTTTTTCTCCATGAAAAATTTAGGTGATTTCACCACCTTAAATTGTATGTGCTAGAGTTAGATTATTGGTTTGCCTTCCTTAAAATTGGTTCCCAATATAATTTATATGCGTCAAATAACCATCTCCCATTAAATTACATCAGAAACACCAAAATCATTATTAGAATAGCCTAATAAATTACAAGACTAACTTGATAACTGTGTAGGGGCTAAATTAGGTATATGAGTAAGGTTTCCCAGTTACTTTATGAGTGCAGCTATTTAAGCTTGAAGGGCTATCAATATGTCAAATTCTAACCTCCCTGCCTACTTTGGTGGATTGGAATGCTCAAAGGGCCATAAATAATTGTCACGTGCCATTCTTTCTAGCAACTTTGCAGTCATCTATTGTCTTCCTCATTGACAACCCACCTGCTTTGGCATCAATAGAGTGTCTTATGGAACTTGTGACTCCATTATAGAATGTTTTAATTAACATATCTTTGGGTAGTCTATGATGTGGACAACTCTTTTACAAATATGTGAACCTCTCTCATGCCTCTCTTAAGGACTCATTATCAAATTACTAAAATGAAGTTAGCTCCTTTAATACTTTTGTTGTCTTGGATGTGGAAAATATTTTGCTAAAAATTCTCTAGCAAATCATCCCAATTAGTGAAAGAACCCAACAGTTGAGACTTCAACCATGCTCTAGCTTTATCCTTCAAAGTAAGAGAGAATAACCTTAGTTGAAGTGCATCATTAAGCACACCAATATATTTAAGTGTATCAAAAATCTCTAATTTGCTATGTGGTTATTGAGATCTTCATTTAGCATGCCATAAAATTGGATAGTTGATGTATCATTTGCAGGAAGGCTAGTTTGTTCTCAAAATTATTTGCTTCAATGTTTGGCCTTACGATGCTTTATTATGCGCCTTCTAAATCTAGTATAGATGTGTCTAATAAGACCCTTGTATCAGCATTATTTTGACCTACATTAGCCATTGTGCTTGACTCTTCTTAAGAATCTCTTTCTCAAACCTAGTAAGCTCTGGTATGTATAAAAGCAATTCCTTTCTAGATCTTCGGGCATTGTGCATACACAAAAAATCAACTCTACAAAACAAAAGAAATAAAGACTTAAAACAAAAATATAAAATGTTGGTGCCTAAATCCTATAAAAATTATATCAATTATGATATTAGATTAAAATCCCCGGCAATGGTGCCAAAAACTTATTTGTGCAAACTGTAAGTGCACCAAATCATTCATATAAAAGTATCATCGCATAGAGATTTTGATCCAATCACCTATTTAGCAACCTCTTATTGTCTAAGGCTAAAGATAAAATATATGTAAAATTAATCTAAATTGTGAATTAAAAAAATCTACCTTAAAAACACAAAATTAATAAATATATTATATTTATAAAAATTGTTAGGAATTAAATCACTTGACAATCACTAAACTACCATAATTTACTACTCAATTAGCCATGTAAATCCTAAGTTTTCCTAAAGCAGTAATCAATCTCTCTCAAGCATCAATTAATTTAAATTCACAATTATCAATCAAGGTAATAAAAACATAACTCTCATTGCAATCCAATATCCTAAACATCAAAATCATGAATTTTGAAGCACAACTCAAAGGAAATTTAATTAACTCAATTTATCTCTAATTTTGATTTAAGTTAAACTTGTGCTTATAGGTCTATCAAAATTACCATCTCTCAATGCAAAATTCTAATTAAAATCATGTTATTAGTGCCCAAGCAATACCATGCATTAAGAATAATAAACACAATATGCATAAACTAATTAGTATATTAAATAGGAAGCTTAAATCATGTTTGGATTATTAATCCATAACAAAGAAAAATTTAGCCTAACATAATGTTATTAATACCCAAAAATTCACAAGAAAAACCTATAATAAAAAGTATAAGAAAGAGAAGAAAGAGAAGAGAATAGTAATGATTAATCTTAAATATTAAATCTTGAATCCTCACTCTTTAATCTTCACTTTCTTTTTATTTGTTTGATCTTCTAGGGTTGTTTTATGTGTTTTTCAATGGTGGTCGCCCTTGGAATTCCCTCCTTCTTTCTTAAAAGAACATCTCCTTATATATTGTTCTCCAAAAAGAACTTTTCAAAATTAGTAGCTCTAGGGCACATGGTTGTGTTGCATTTTCTTCACCTAAAAATCAATCTCTCTAACATGACTGTGTTGCACAAGAGACATGGTTATGTCTATCTCATTAGACTTAAAAATTAGTAATCTAGGCACAGCTGTGTCTATAAAATGACATAGCCCTATCATTCTTCTATCCTTCAATCTTAGATCATTTTGCCCTCTAACATGGCTAGATTAGCTCCTAGCTTTAAGTCCTTATTACTTTCATTCTGAAATAAATTCTAACTTCATGGACCCTGGTTACTTTTTCTATAGACCACCAATTTTTGAATCATTAAGTGCATAGTCATGCATAGGCCTTGCTCTTCAAACATTATTATGTTAAGCAATTAATGTTCCACCTCTAATTTGTAACCTAATTTATATACTCATAGAGGTAGAATCAAAGCTTAATCTCGTCATGAAAGTTGTAGCTATAGAAGTTAGCTTTTCAAAACATCTCTAATCATCTCAATTGGATATTACTGAAATACTGAGAGTTATGCATCCTATAATGAAACTGTATATACTTACTTCATTTTAAGATTTTCAAATTCAAACAAATGTCATATTTTGACATGTAAACTCAATTTAGAAAGCTTAAAATGTCTACTTTAAATGTCTAGAAGACCTTTTTCTTATTTTGAAACTTTAAAGATGCTAAAATCTTTGCCAAATCTCATATGTTGAATTAGCCTAACTCTAAAATTCTCTTTAAGCTCTAATGTACTCCAAATTCATAAAAATTAACTACTTAGCTTATATTTTTATAAAATAAATATTTAAATTAAATATAAATGAGCTAAGAATATAATATTTGACTCTCATCAATAAATCATATGATTAGGTGGAGTGGGATTTCGTTGTTAGAGCTATGGAAAGAATGGGTTTCCCTAGCCATTTTGTGAATCATTTTAATTGATGGGGAAACATGAATAAGGATAGATCCATGCATTAGGTTCGTTGGGAGAGATTGTGTAGGTTGAAAAGAGATGGAGGAATGGGTTTTCGATGCATCAAGTCATTTAATGATACTTTTCTGGTCAAATAGCTATGAAGGATCCAAGCAAATCCATCCTCGTTATGTGCTACAATTCTTAAAACCAACCAGGCATTTTCCACAATATGATCTATATGATGTGAAGGTTATTATAAATGCCAGTTATACATAAAGAGTTTAATTAGCTCTCTTCTAGTTTTGTAAATGGGATTGACTTGGGAAGTCAAAAATGGCTCTAGCATTAAAATATAGTGAAGTGCCTAGGTACAAGGGTTACAAACTAGGAGCATCCTTTCCCCAGTTCCATTAGTTTGTCTTTCGAAGGATGCCAATATCTCTGTTCTTATTGATCATAAAATTAAGGGCGAAAGGTTGATTTGGTAAGGCATTTTTTCACGAATCAAGAGGCTAATTGTATCCTTAATATGAAAATAAGTGCAGGTTAAGTGGAAGATTCATGTTATTGGGCTCATAAGAGAAGGGGTGTGTTCTCAGTAAATAGCTCCTACCATATAGCCTTTTCAATTTATCAAGAAATGAATTAGCATACTAGTTCTTCAAGTGCCTTTCCATGGTCTTAAGTTTGGAATCTAAATATTTCTCCAAAAGTTAATGTGTTCTTATGGCATGCTTTACTAGGTTTCCTTCATGTTCAAGAAGCTCTACAGAATCATAGGATAAACTCTAACAATCCAAGAACTTTTTGTGGAATGGTGGAATTAATTAGTCATGTATTGCTCTCTTGCTCTTATGTCTGAGTAGAATGGCTAAGTTCTAATTTAGGTATCCATACATGAATAAGACTAAACAAAACTCTAATAACATAGTATTGGGATATGTTTGATAAGATTTAGAAATAAGGCATGGAGATTATTTTGATGATCGTATGGAGTTTGTGGAATGCTAGAAACACAAAGGTTACCTTCATACAAAGTTGACTTAGGAGGTTACAGAGATGGTGACTCAATTTTTGACATCCTATCAATTAGCCAAGCTGTATGTTCATGGGTTTTAGTGTTAAAAGCCTAACATATGGAAACCGTACCCACCCACCACTTGGAAATTGAATGTTAATGCTAGTATTTATCCATACACTTAAGTGATAGGAGTGGGTTATTGATATATTTATTATTTATGTATTTTAGAGTTGAATTTTAATAAATTCTAAATAAGGAATAAATTAATTTAAGTAATTTTTAGGTTTAATTAAGAGATTCTTATAAATTAGTATTTAATTAGGATTATTATTATTTATTGTATGAATTGGCAAAGTTTCATTTAAGTTTTTAATTACTTTTTTTAATTTATGTCCAGTGCACCCTAGAATGCAAAAGAGTTAACATAGTTTTGCATGACATGGCATGCACATGCCATGTGATAGAGCATCAAAAGAAGAAAGCCATGACTAAGCCATGTTCAAGCCATGCGTGAGCCATGAAGAAGCCATCTCCACTTAATGTCAACAAGAGCAATGTCATAACATGCACATGCTATATGAGTGAAGGATTCTATCACAGAATGAAGCAAGGCTAATGAACTTGCCCGTATTGGATGTCATGTTGTACACTGAGTAAACTCATAATTTTATCTGAATGAAGCATAACCGTGTCCCAAAGACATGTCATGAAGGTAGAAGTTTTCCTATTTTGAAAATAATAAGGAATTCAATATCAAAAAGGATTCTTTTCATACCCTAGCACTATATAAGGAATGACCACCTTCTAAGAGAAGGAAGAAAGAGATTAGAAGGCAGCTAGACATAAATCACAAAAGACAAAGAGTTTATTTATATTGTCTTTTTCAATTTTTCATCTTCTTGTTTTTTATTTTGATTATGGATTTCATGTATGGCTAAGTTTTATTTCAAAGTCTTGGTTAGGAGTAGTTATTCCATGATATGATTTGAACATAAGTTTTTATATCTAATTTGAATTTTAGTTAATTCTTTGTGTTGCAATATTTATCTTATTATCATTCTAGGCCTATTTGATTGCATGTTTATGGATGAATTTGCCAATGAGAGTTAGGGGAAGTCATTAGTTTAAGACACTTAGAACTTAAATCACTTGACCACGAGAGTAGGCGAGCTCTTCTGGGAGTCATGACAGTTGATTACGGTGACAAAATAATTGCTAAAAATCTTAATGAGCTAGGATTAAATTACTAATCACAAGAGTAGGTTAGATTTTAATACTTACATGCTTAATTAAACTTGCATCTTTAAGTATTTTAGAGCAATTATTCTTAACTGAATTCAAGATTTTTACTTAAATAATGTGTACATGATTGGATTGGAATAGTGAAACTAAACCTAGGCTCTAAGTTTACAAATATTTTATTTTACTTTTAATTATAGTTATGTTATTTATATTTTTTAAACCCTGCTAAATTATTCAATTTACTAGCTGAGATCATAGGTAAAAATTATTAGTAATTAATATACAGTCTCTGAGGGAATGATATCTTTCTACTACAACCACCAATGTGTGCTAACGGGTTTAAAATGCAATAAGTTTTTGGCGTCATTGTCAAGGACTGGCAATATTGATATTAATTTAATTTTTACTTTTCTTAGACTAGTATTCTTTCTTTAATTTTAATTTAATTTGCTAATTGATTTTTCAAGTAACTTTTGCTAGTTTATGAACACTTGATCCAGGGGACGAACTTAGAAAATATCAACCCTAAAATTGGGAAAAAGTGCAAACAAAAGTGTAAGGAAAAGCATGAAAAAGACAAGCAAAAGATGGCTAAAGATCAAGCACCACCACCATTGGGTAGGAATTGCGCTCTTTAAGAGTACACAATGCCTAATCTAGGAGATACCTATAACAGTATTGTCAAGCAAACTGTCGATGCTAACAAATTTGAGATCAAACATAAAATAATCTAGATGATCTAAGAATTCTAGTTTGGATGTCTCCCAAGTAAGGATCCTAATATTCATTTATCCCAATTTTTGGAGGTATGTGACACATTTAAAATGAAAATGGTTAGTCCTAATGCAATAAAGCTTAGATTATTCCCTTTTTCTCTAAGGGATAAGGCTAAGCTATGGCTACACTCCTTAGCACTATAGTTAATCACTTCATAGGATATGCTATCAAAGACATTCTTGGACAAATATTTCCCACTGGGCAAAAATTCAGGCAAGAGATTACAAGTTTCACCCAACATCATGATGAATCCTTATATGAAGCATGGGAGTGATTTAAAGATTTACAATGTCAATGTCCTCATCATGGAGTTCCATAGTGGTTGCTCATTCAAACCTTCTACCAAGGCCTAACAAAGCCAATGAGGATCACTATTGATGTAACTGCCCAAGGCTCATTCATGAGTAAGATGCCTAAGGATGCCTATAATCTTCTTGAGACCATGGCATCGAACAACTAATAATGGTATGGCGAGAGAAGTGCACCAAAGAAAGATGTAGGAATGCATGAAGTGGATAGTTAGAATCTCCTTAATGCAAAGATTGATCTGCTTACCAAGAAGTTGGAAGCATCCACTAAAGTCTCTAATCCCATGGCTGTCTATTCTTGTGAGAATTTTAGAGGAGGACATTTAACCCTAGAGTGTCAGGGAAGTTTTTCTCAAGATCCCTCTATTGAGCAGTTAAATGCACTTAATAATTTCCAAAGGAATCAAGGCATTCCTTACTCAAACACATACAATCTAGGTTGGCACAACTATCCTAATTTTTCATGGTCAAATCAAGGAGGAGCACCTAACACCAACCAAGGATTTAAGCTGCCAGCCCCATTTTTCCAACATAAGAATGCATTCCATTAACAACAAAAAAGCAAGCCCAATCTAGAAAGTATGATGGAGAAATTCTTGAAGAACCAAGAGTAGCAAAAGGAAGCTATAAAGAATCTAACTTCTTAAATGAGCCAGCTTTTTACTTTTAATGAGATGCTAGAAAATCAAATTGCATCCTAAGCCTTAAGCTCAAGACAAAGTGGCATGTTGCCTAGTTAACTCAAGCACCCTAGAGAACAAGCAAAGGCAATAATTCTTAGGAGTGAAAAGCAATTGCATGAGGTTGAGACTAAAAGGCAAGACAAAGTGATTGATCACGAAACTTATATAGAAAACCCAGAAATTAAGGTGATTGAGGAAAAGAAGGAAGAGAAACAGGAGACACCTTTTAAGACTCCACCGCTGCCTTTCCCTCAAAGGCAGCAAAAATCTAAATTGGATAAGTAATTTGAAAAGTTCATAAAGACATTCCAACAACTCAAGCTTAACATACCTCTTTTAGATATCATCACCACCATGCCCGCCTACTCCAAATTTCTTAAGGATATTATATGATGTAAACGAAAGTGGTAAGATCATGAGACCATTCCCATCAATGAGGAGTGCAGTGCTGTAATTTAGAATAATCTTCCATAAAAGCTTAAGGACCTAGGGAGTATCACCATTGGGAATGAATTTATTGGTAAGTCTTTATATGATTTAGGTGTAAACATAAGCATAATACCTCTATCTTTTTGCAGGCGCCTAAATATTGGTGAACCCCAACCAACAACAATGTTATTGCAACTTAAGGATAGGTCCATTATCTATCCCTATCAAATTCTTAAAGATGTACCCATCAAGGTTGGAGATTACAATGTGCCAGGCAATTTCTTCATTCTTAAGATAGAAGAAGATAGTTAAATTCCTATAATTTTAGGGTGTCCTTTCTTTGCCATTGCTAGTGCAATCATAGATGTTAAGAGAGGCAGAATCTTGCTTGATATTAAAGATGAAAAAATGGAGTTATCAAAGATGGTGAAGCAAACCCCAATAATGGGACTATGCTTTCATGTGGATGCAATAGAGAGTTGTGTGCAAGGAGTCTTAGAAAAATAACTCACTCAAGACCCTCTTGAAGCTTGTTTTGTCTATAATACAAAAGAGGATGATGCAGATCAAGAAGTGGTAATGTATAATTATTTTCTCAAAGCTAATCTGGTGTTAAACAAAGTGCAATTAGCAAGGTATAAATCTTTACCCTCTAATATTAATTGTGTTAGCACCATGAAGGAAGAGAGTGTACCTAAGGTAGAACTCAAAACTCTTCCTTCATCTTTAAGGTAAGCTTTTCTTGGCCCTAATTCTACTTACCCAATTATTGTAAATGCTAAATTGAATGATGAACAAGTTGAAAAGTTGGTTAGGAGAGTTAGGCCTTATAGAAAAATTATAGGCTACACTATTGATGACCTTAAAGGGATTAGTCCTTCTATTTTCATGCATAGGATTCATATAGAAGAGGGTTTCAAACCTTCCTTTGAGAACCAAAGAAGACTAAATCCCAATATAAAGGAGGTTATAAAGAAAGAAATAATGAAGTTGCTTGATGCAAGAATTATTTATCCTATTTTGGATAGTAATTGGGTTAGCCCTATTCATGTAGTCCCTAAGAAAGGGGGTATGATTGTGGTGAAGAATGAAAACAATGAATTAATTCCTACTAGGACTATCATAGGTTGGCACATGTGCATCGACTATAGGAAATTGAATAAAGCCACCAGGAAAGATCACTTTCCCTTACCCTTCATTAGCCAATTTTTGGAATGAATTGCAAATCATTCATTCTTCTGCTATTTAAATGGTTATTCAGGTTTCTTCCAAATTCTAGTACATCATAATGATCAAGAGAAAACCACATTCACATGTCCTTATGGAACATATACATAAAGGAGAATGCCTTTTAGGTTGTGTAATGCACTTGCTACTTTTTAAAAATGCATGATGTCTATATTTTTTATTTTGTTAAGGACATAATGGAGGTTTTTATGGATGATTTTTCTACGTATGGTCCATCATTTTATGCATGTTTGGATAACCTTTCTAAAGTATTACAGCACTATGAGAAGAAAAATTTAGTGCTAAATTAGGAAAAGTGTCATTTTATAGTGACCAAAGGAGTGGTGCTTGGACATATCGTGTATGAGAATGGAATTGAAGTTGATAAAGCCCAGATTAAAGTGATCAAAAGACTTCCTCCTCCTACCTCTGTCAAGGGAATAAGAAGTTTCCTTAGCCATGCTAGGTTTTAGCATTGATTGATTAAGGATTTTTTCAAAATTGCAAAACCTTTAACTAATTTGCTTGTTAAAGATGTCCCTTTCAAATTTAACAATACCTATCTTAATTACAACCTTTGGATTTGAGCCTTCCATTTGAAATTATGTGTAATGTGAGTGACTATACTGTTAAGGCTATATTGGGACAAAGAAAAGAGAAATAGACCTATGCCATCTACTATATCAATCACACTCTTAATGAAGCTTAAATCAACTATGCAACAACTAAGAAGGAACTCTTAGCAGTAGTGCATGCAATGGACAAATTTTATTCTTATTTGGTTGGAAGCAAGGTGATTGTTTACACTAATCATTCAGCCCTCAAATACCTCCTAGCAAAGAAGGATGCAAAGCCAAGACTCATTCATTGGATCCTTTTATTATAAGAATTTGATTTGGAGATACGAGATCATAAATGGATAAAAAAATTTAGTAGCAGATCACTTATCTTGCTTTGAACACACTCTAAATTTAGACCCCCTCCTTATTTTTGATGAACTTCTAGGCGAACAACTCATGAAAATTCAAAAAAGTGATCCTTAGTATACTGATTTTATCAATTACTTATCATATGGAATTCTCCTTCTTGATTTAAACTACCACCAAAAGAAGAAATTCTTTTAGGACATGAAGCACTATTTTTTGGATGAGCCCTACCTTTATAAAAGGTGTGGGGATGGGTTAATAAGGAAGTGCATTCCAACTGAAGAAGTATTAGATGTTATCACTCATTGCCATTCTATTGAGATTAGGGGACATGCAAGTTCAACTAAGAAAGCTGCTAAAGTGCTCCAAAGTGGCTTCTTTTGGCGTTCTCTTTTTAGAGATGCAAGAGAGTTTGTGCTTAAGTGTGATCATTGGCAAAGAATAGGGAACATAGGTCATCGCTATGAAATGCGACTCACAACCATCATAGAGATTAAGCTTTTTGATGTATAGGGATTGACTATATGGGACCATTCCCAAGCTTCTTTAGAAACAAATACATCTTGGTTGGACTTGATTATATGTATAAGCAGGTAGAAGTAATTATCTCACTAACCAATGACACCAAAGTGATCACCAAGTTCCTTTGCAAAAATATTTTCATTCATTTTAGGACTCCATGAGCTATCATAAGTGATGGCAGTTCTTACTTCTATAATCGCCAATTTGAGAATCTCCTTGTAAAATATGGAGTGAAACACAAAATGGCCACACCTTACCATCCCCAAACTAGTGGACAAGTGGAAATCTCAAACAAAGAGTTGAAGAATATACTAGAGAAGACAATTAATGCCTCAAAAGAGGATTGGTCTATTCAGTTGGATGATGCACTATGGGCATGCCGAACTACTTTCAAAACTCCAATTAGGACTTCACCATGTTGATTGGTTTTTAGAAAATCATGGATCTCCCAATTGAGTTAGAATATAAAGCATCTTAGGATACAAGGTTTTTAAATTTTGATTTAGTAAAGGCTGGTGCAAAAGGCTCTTTTAGTTGAACAAACTTGAAGAGTTTTGCATTGATGTGTATGAGAATGCTAAAATCTACAAGGAAAGAACTAAGAAGTGGCATGATAAACATTTGTAGAAGAAAGAGTTTCAAGAAGGTGATTTGGTGTTGCTATTCAACTATAGACTAATGCTTTTCCCAGGGAAACTCAAGTCTCAATGGTTTAGACTTTTCAGAATCAAGCAAATCTTCCCCTATGGAGTAGTAAAGCTTTCTAATAAGGCAAATGAAACCTTCAAAGTTAATGACCAATGCCTTAAGCCCTACTTTGTAGAGGAAGCTCACTTAAGGAGTGTCTTTTGTACACTCATAGATCCAGCTTGAGTTCATCACAAAACAGTTGAGCTAAAGACCTAAAAAAAGCACTAATTTAGAAGCAATCCAATCATTTTTTTCCTTTTTACTCTCTTTTTTCTTTAGTTTTTTTCCTCCCTTTTGTGTTTTTTATTTGTTAATTAATTTACTTAATTTCTCCATAGGATCAAGAAATCAATCGTCACAAAGAGCTATTACTTCAAGGAGCACATTTACATGGTCACATAGGGAATTACATGGTTATGTCTAGGCATGCAACTTCAACTTCAAATAGATAAATTCTTACATGCACTGCATTTTCATATCGTGCCTTAAAACTTCTCAAGACATAGATTGCATCACGGCTTCATCAAACAGCATCACTATGTCATGTCAAATCTTCAAATTCACTCTCAGACTATTGTACAGCATTCTCACATGGCATCACTATGTTGTGTCAAATATTAAGCACTCAGCCACATTCACACAACATCTAGAAGGCTATGTCAAATTTCCTCACATGTTGTGTCACACACCATGCAAAGGATGGCATGTAAAGCATGACATGATGTTGTGCTACCACATCAATGCATTGCATGTCAAGTATGGCATGATATCATGCTAATACATGGCCACATAGCATCACTAACACGGCATCATACCGTGTCATGCCATCCTAACACGGTATGGACATGTCATGTTACTCTCCCTCCATGCCGTGTTCCACATCCATAATTCATCTAGCATATGACACAACATAAAAACACAGTATGCATCCTGTGTCATTCCTTAAATAACACAATCTCCAAGCATGGTGTAGAAGTCAGTGCTATTAATTTCCCTATGTCATACTACCTAATATAGTTTTCCCAAACCATGTTCCCAAAACTGTGTTCCATCTATGTAAACACCCACTTCTCTAAAGCTAGCCCTATTCTAATCTTCTCTTTTGCCATTTTCTTTCTTCTACACCATTCTCTCCTAAATTTTCTCCTTTGTCTCCTTTTTTTTTACTTGATCACCCACTCTTCTTCCTTATTTCTTCCTTCTAAACACTACACTTTTTGTTTTCCTTTTCACTCTCTATACATGGGGAAATCTAAAGCATCTAGGAAGACGCCATCATCATCTAAAAAGTAGACCTGTACTACATCTTCCCCTATATGATCTTGTCCTTCTCGAATGAGTGAGACACCACCCACTGATCCAACTTCTTCATACCATGATCAGGGGAGCCAATCTGGTATGTCTCATCCCCTTCTTCATTTCACCAATCCTAATTTTAAAAAGGCATGTGCTACTCTATTTCCCCTTCTTGTCCATCCTTCCTATAATATTATGTTAGGGGATCTTGCTACTATAGGTTTGAATGAATCTGTATTAGACATGATTGAAAACTTTAAATGGGAAGATTTTGTGAGAATTGAGGAGCCTATTTTTTACGAGTTATTCTTGGAGTTTTTATCCACTTTCTTATTCAACTCCAGTAACCTTATTGATTTTAATAAGAAAAATGCAGTGCTATTTCAATTAGGGGGCAAACGATTCTCTTTTTCTTTGAATGAATTTGCTATGCACTGTGGTGTTTATGATGTTATGTATATTACTAGTGGTGTGTTTGATAATGCACAATGTCTCTTTGAACCCATAAACTATCATTAATTTTGGAGAGAGATTATACATAAAGGCGCTGCCTAATAAACTATGACGCTAGAGTTAGCAAGAGCACTAATATAGCCTGTCCTAAATTACGATATTTGCAGTGCCTTATAGATGGCACTATTTGTGGTCGAAGGGAGAGTACTAGGTGTATCACACTTATATATTTGTTTTATCTTATATGTTTTGTTATAGGTATAGTGCCTCACTTAGGATATGGTTTTGTTCTTTATATGGATGGAATGTCGAGAAAAATGAAGGGAGCTTTATGTGGGGGTTCGTATATCACTAGGCTTGCTAGGAATCTACAGGTTTTTAACTCCTTTACCAACTTGACCCCGCTCTGCACCACACAACCTTTTAATATCACTATTATGAAAAAAAATCAAGGTGATCACAGTTAAGGATGATCGATATATGCTAATTCATAATCTTATTGAGTTGGGCACTGACGAGCCACAGTAGACCCATACCCGTCCGCCTCCACCAACACTAGCTTCTCATATTGCTAGACCTTCCTTATCTTCCTATACTCCACATTTTGAGGCTACTCTTTAGTATCACACAGAGCTTCTGCACTGAGTGGTTGATGGTCTCTCGAGCTTGAGTCAGGTTCAGGGCATACGTTTCCACCTCCACTATTACTATTGAGGAGCTTCCTGATGACACCAATTCGTTGCATGACACTGGAGCTACACCCGATGATTATGCTCCTATGGATGATTGACTCTCCTTTTAGTTTATAATTATGTTTTATGTTTAATGCTTTTCTTCTGTAATATCCCATGTTTTAAAATATTTTTACAATGTACCGGGATATACAGTGTTAATAATTTTTGTGTATATATTACGATGTTTTTATGAGTTGATATGTATTTAAAACCTAATTTTATCATTGTGTATTATTTACAGTGTTTTACGTAAAATTTTCCCGGGACTTGCATTTTCAGGGAAATTTTCACGTAAACAATGTATTATTAATTATTTTAAATGTATTTTCAGACTTGCATGAACTCTTGCGTATTTTAAATGACTAAATAAAGCCTATGTGTATATATTTATTTAATTAGGGTTTAATATATATTACCCTAATATTTTATTATTTATTTATTAAATTATTGTTATTTAATTATCTTTATTTATTAATAAATTATTAATATATTAAATTATTGTGTGGGTGTGATTTTTTTTATATTTTAATTAAAATTATTTTTTTTATTATTATTTTTTTTCTTTTCTTTTTTTCTTTTTCTTTTCTTTTTCTTTTCTTTTTCTTTCCTTTCTTTTTCTTTTTCTTCTTATTCTTCTTCTTCTTCTTCCCGAGCGCCCGACCACCACCCCTCACCGTCTGCAACTTCTAATTTCCGACCGTCGGTGTGTCGCCAAGAGCTGCACCTTCCTCAATCAGCCACTCCGCCGCCTTCAGCTCCCTTCTCCGGCACCGGCAGCTCCTTTTTCTTCCTTTGGCCGAAACTTCTTCCCTTTGCCGTCGACGACGATTTCGGCTACCGTTTTCGACATCGAAGGTCTCTTTCTTCTCCTTTAGCTCCGGTGAGTGTGATTCTAGCTTTGGTTTGACCTAAAATGGTTTAGATTTGCTTAGGTTTCGAATTTTCCAATTCGATCACATTAGGGTTTTAAATTTTTTTGAGCTTCGAATTGATTGATTCATGAAAACTCCCTTCAAAAATGTTGTTCCTAGTAGCTTAATATACATGTGTTAATTTTTGTAGAATTTTTGGAGATTTTTTGGATTTTTGGGTATTTTTGAATATTTTAATATTATTTTCTAATTTTCGGAAATTAATTATTTAAATTATGAAATTGGGGTTTATGGTTAAATTAGGTGTTGAAATGAATTATAGGAATTTATTTGGAATTTTTATGAATTTCTAAGTATTTATTTTGAATTATTGAAGTTTATGTGATTTTGAGAAATTAGGTTAAATGTGTTTTTAACTGAATTTAATTGGGTAATTGAGTTAAATTATTAATATTATTGATAAATATGTTGAGAAAATTAATTTTGGATAATTGTATAATTTTTGATGAATTTTTGAAGTAATTTTAGTATATTTATATATATAGGGGTATTTTGGTAATTTTAAGGTATAATGATTGTCTAAAAATGTAATTTAATTGGTTTTAATAGTTATTTAAGGTATAAAAATGATTTCTACAAATTATTTGGTATTTTTAACTAATTAGAACTATTTTTCGTGAATTATTTTCAATTATATATATAATATACGGTTTTTCTAATAAAATGAGTTTTTATTGGTTTTTACTGTGTTTTAAGGTTAATTATGTAATTTCTACATATAAAATGTATTTCTATGATATAAGGATATTTTTGGTATATTTGGAATTATTCTGTGTTTGTAGACCCCGGTCGGTGGACTGTAGTTTGGAGTCCGACCGAGGGGTTGTGGATTTGTGTTGAGCCTGTTTTTTCGAAGTGTATTTCCTTGCAGGCTCGGCTCTACTCTTTTGAGTAGAGAGATGTCCATTTTACAGGAGAGGTTCTGTCGGATTTTTGGTAGAATTCTCGTAAAACGTGATATTCAGTCGAACCCTAATTTCTGATTCTGTGTTTAATACTCTAGATCGAATTCTAGGATTTCTGTTAGGTTTATTCTAATGTCTGTCATTATTTGTTTGTTTAGTTGTGCCGAGACTGAGGGCTAGTGGACCAGGCCCGTCGGACCCGTCTCGTGGAGCACACTAGGTGAGTTACTATACTATATATATATGCTTAGGATGCATGATTTAGAAATGCATGTTTTATGTTGATTAAATATGTATAAATAATTTGATTATTTCTTAAGTTTATATTAAGTATATTTTTGGTTTAGTTTTGGTATATAATAAATTATATACATGTTTTGTTAATAAAATATATATTTAAAATGTTTTTAAATATATTTTTAATTTAATTTATGATTTAACTGGATTTATTTGGCATATATATATTCGAAATATACCTGGTTTACTTTTGGTATATTTCTGGTATATATATGGATTATATTGTTATTTCATTTATATTCATGCATCATTTATTTTTGTGAATGAATGTTTTATATTTATTAATGAAGGATATCTATAGAACGTGCTACCTAGTGGGCAGCACTAGGACCGAGTACATACCAGTATGCCTATAGCTTTAGGCTATATTACTAACTATTTGTGGATATTGATTGAATATGATGATTGATATGTGTGAGATATGGTTTGGGTGTGATTGCTGGAGCTCGGTTGATCAAGTGTCTCGGGGCCAATCACACTGGCAGTCAGACTGTTGGAGCTCGGTTGACTTAGTGTCTCAGGGCCAGTCTACTGTCTAAATGGATTAAGTGGATATATTTGGAATAAGTGAGCCCGTATGGCTAGAGTGTTTTCTAACACTGTTTTTGAGGTTGCGATATTCTAAGGTTCTATGTGATCCTTCATAAACAATGATTTCAATAAAACATATAAAATGATTTTTCTGCATCTGTGTGAATTTGCCTGTATATATATTAGATATATATATACTGTTGATTGTATGCATTGTCACTTAGTGTGTATGTATATATATTATAGTAATTCACTCAGTGAGGTCTGACTCCCCTCCGTTGACTATTTTTCAGGAGAGTCAACATCTTCAGACGTCATTAGCAGGTCGATACGCCGGATTTCTTCCGCCCTGACTTCTTTGTGTAAATTATCTACTTGAGTCTTATTTTTATAATCTAAACACTGCAGTAGTTATGAATTAAAGTGTGGCATTTAATATATTATATTTAAAGAGATGTATTATATTGAAACTGGATTTGAACTGAAAGATTTATATATATGAGATGTGATTTGATTTAAATCCAGTGATGAAAATGTTATTATTATATTTATGATTTTTATTTTCGCTGCATATAATATTGTTATTGTTATTATTGCATGTTTTATTTTATTTTTAGGCTTGCTACGGGTTCCGGATTCAAAAGAATTCCCGTTCCCTAGCGCCGGTCATGGCCCCTGTTTTGGGTCGTGACAAAGTTGGTATCAGAGCGGAGTTCTGTGTCAGGGCTTAGTTTTGTGAGTTGTGGCCCTAGTTTTAAAGTTGTGTTTTCTATTGAACTACTGCAGTGTATTAGGTTCGAGTATGTCTTGATAAGTATTCCTTGGTGTAGTTTTCAGCGTTATTCCTCCATTGTCTGTTTTGTCTGAATCTTTCCGTTTGTCTTTTCAGTATGAGGAGACGAGCGCGTGTCGCTCCACCGGTCGTTGAGGCCGAGGATGATGAGTCCTTTCAGGATGATGTTTTACCTCCTGAGCAGCCAGTTAGACGTAGAGGTCGTGGCAGAGGTAGACCTCGAGGAGCGGCAGGTCGCCGTAGGCAGAGAGAGTTACAGGACGAGGAGCCTGTTGAGCCTGAGTTTGATGTTCCTGTTCCTCCAGTTGTTCAGCCTGCCTATCAACAGGGTATGTCTAACCCTGAGGCAGCTTTGTTCTATGCCCGAGTTGGCAGGATTGCATTTGATGGTACTTCCGATCCATTAGATTTTCTGCATGCGATTGAGACTAGGACTCGGACTGCTCATACCGAGTACCAGCGGATCATGATCGTTGAGTTGTCTGTCGAGGGACCAGCCTTAGATTGGTTCATTCAGATGATTCAGCCTTATATGATGATGATGACATGGGCTCAGTTTCGAGAGCGATTTATGAGGAGATTTTGTCCAGAGCCTCTTCGTTTGAGCTATCATCTTCGTTTGACTAGTATTTCTCGTGGAGATCGATCTGTAGAGGAGTATACCTGAGAGTTTCTTCGTCTGGGTAGATATGCTGAGGATCTGATGCGAGATCAGTATTTTGCGGTTACTACGTATGTTACTGGTTTGGGTTCAGCTTTTGCTGGTATGCCTACAGTAGGCCTTACTCTTGAGTCTGTGATTGAGTTGGCCAAGGAGATTGAGTTGAGGCTAGTTAGGCAAGGAGCGATGCCTGATTATTACCAGCTAGGAGTTCTGTCGAGTGGACTGTAGGCTACTCCGTATTCGAGTTTTCATGTTGGTCCGAGTAGTCAGCAGCGAGGTCCGACTCAGCAGAGTCAGAGACAGCAGCAGCGAGTGCATCGAAGCAGTAGACATGGCCGTGGAGGTCAGTGTAGATCGTTCAGATTCGGATCAGGTGCTTCAAGCAGCAACAGTAGTCATAGTTCTGGATCAGTGGCCAGTGTTTGTCAGACTTGTGGTAGATTCCATCAGGGACCGTGTTATCTGACACCATTGACATGCTTCAGATGCGGGCAAACAGGACATTTTGCCAGATCGTGTCCTTATTCCGGATATCAGCAGTAGCAGATTCTGCGATTCCCATAACAGTCGATTGCTAGTGCTGCACCCGTGCCATTTCAGTTACCACCAGCCCAGCATCAGAGTTCCACTCAGTTTGTTCCACAGTAGAGTCATGGTAGAGGTACTAGAGGAGGTGCCAGAGGTGTTGGCCAGGCTTCTACCAGTCAGCAGGGAGGTCGAGGTCAAGCCAGAGTTTTTCATCTCACTCAGCAGGATGCTCAGGCATCTAATGCAGTCGTGGCAGGTATTATTTCTGTTTGTTACTTGGATGCATGGGTTTTGTTTGATCCGGGTGCCATGCATTCATTTGTTTCTCCTATTTTTTCTTCTAAATCTTGTTGGCAAGCTTCGAGGATGGCTTTTCCTTTGTCTGTTGCCACTCCTCTGAGTGATTCTTTGGACACCGATATTGTTCTTTCTGGTTGTCCAGTTCTCGTGGAAGATAGAGAATTACCCGTTGATTTGATCTTGTTGGATGTGATGGAGTTTGATGTCATTCTGGGAATGGATTGGTTATCTCAGCACTATGCCGTGGTAGATTGCAAGAATAAAGAGGTGACTTTCAGAATTCCTGGTGAAGAAGCTTTTAAGTTTATTGGTGATAGGAGTTCAGCACCTCAGAATCTTATTTCTGCTATTACGGCTAGCAAGTTATTGAAGAAGGGATGTCAGGGATATTTGGCATTGGTCAGGGATACTTCAGTGGAGAAGTTGTTACTCATAGATGTTCCTGTTGCTTGTGAGTTTCCTGATGTTTTTCCCGGGGAGTTGCCAGGTTTACCACCTCACAGAGAGATTGAGCTCTGTATAGATGTGGTACCAAGTACTACTCCTATATCTATGCCACCCTATCGTATGGCTCCTGCAAAGTTGAGAGAGTTGAAGGAGCAATTGCAAGAGTTGTTGGATAAAGGTTTCATTAGGCCTAGTGTTTCTCCTTGGGGTGCACCAGTCCTATTTGTGAAGAAGAAGGATGGTACCCTGAGACTGTGCATTGACTATAGAGAGCTGAATAAGGTGACAGTGAAGAACAAGTATCCTCTCCCGAGGATAGATGATTTGTTTGATCAGCTACAGGGTGCACAGTTCTTTTCTAAGATTGACTTAAGGTCGGGTTATCATCAGCTGCATATCAGTGAAGCTGATATTCCTAAGACAGCGTTCCGCACTAGATATGGCCATTATGAGCTTCTGGTGATGTCTTTTGGTTTGACTAATGCACCAGTAGCTTTTATGGACCTGATGAACAGGGTATTCAGACCGTATGTGGATTAGTTTGTGGTAGTCTTCATTGATGATATACTGGTATATTCTAGGAGTATGGAAGAGCATGTATATCACTTGAGGATTGTACTATAGACACTGAGAGATCATCAGCTTTATGCTAAATTCTCAAAGTGTGATTTCTGGATGGAGAGTGTTTCTTTTCTTGGACACGTAGTGTCTAAAGAAGGTATTCAGGTTGATCCATAAAAGATTGAGGCAGTGTCTGAATGGCCTAGACCTACTTCTATTACAGAGATTTGAAGTTTTCTGGGTTTAGCCGGGTATTATAGGCGGTTTGTGTAGGATTTTTCCAGAATTGCAGCCCCTATGACTCGCTTGACTCAGAAGAATGTTAGATTTGAGTGGTCAGAAGCTTGTGAGAATAGTTTCTAGATGTTGAAGGAGAAGTTGACCACAGCGCCAGTGTTAGCTTTGCCTAATAGTGTGGATAAGTTCACAGTTTACTGTGATGCCTCTAGAATTGGTCTTGGTTGTGTGTTGATGCAGAATGGAAGGGTGATAGCCTATGCTTCGAGGTAGTTGAAGAAGCATGAGCAGAACTATCCTACACATGACCTGGAGATGGCTGCAGTGATCTTTGCTTTGAAGATCTGGAGACGTTATTTGTACAGGGTGACTTGTGAGATATTTACTGATCACAAGAGCCTTAAGTACATTTTTCAGCAGCGAGATTTGAATCTGAGGCAGAGGAGATGGTTGGAATTGTTGAAGGATCATGATTGCGAGATCTTATATCATTCGGGTAAAGCTAATGTGGTAGCAGATGCCTTGAGTAGGAAGTCCTCAGGTAGTCTTGCTCACATCAGTGTTGAGAGAAGACCATTGATCCAGGAATTGCATTTGTTGGTGGATCAAGGTCTGATGATGAAGATTAGTAGATCAGGTGGACTGCTAGCTCAGTTTAAAGTACGATCTGTACTAAGGGATAGGATTAAAGCAGCTCAGAGCCGAGATCCTATTCTGGAAGAACTTGCAGAGAATGTCAGATCAGGGAAGTTCACTGATTTCACACTTGATGATGATGGTGTGTTGTGGATCAGTGGTAGATTGTGTGTTCCTGATGTGGATAATTTGAGAGAGGAGATTTTAGAGGAAGCACACTCTACAGCTTACAGCGTTCATCCAGGTGTTACCAAGATGTACCACAGTATTAGAGATCTATACTGGTGGGATGGATTGAAGAAGGATGTCGCTGATTATGTTGCGAAGTGCTTGACGTGTCAGCAAGTGAAAGCCGAACATTAGAAGCCTTCTGGGAAGCTTCAGCCTCTTCCTATTCCCGAGTGGAAGTGGGAAAGGATAGCTATGGATTTTGTGGTAGGTTTACCTCGTTCGAAGGATGGGTACGATTCCATCTGGGTGATTGTAGATAGGTTGACGAAGTCCGCACATTTCTTGCCTATGAAAGCCACATATTCAGTTGCTAGATTGGTGAAGTTGTACGTGAAGCATATCGTATGCCTTCATGGAGTACCTATGTCCATTGTGTTAGATAGAGGTTCGGTGTTTACTTCTCGTTTTTGGCAGAAGTTGTAGGAAGCGATGGGCACTAGGTTGGATTTTAGTACTACTTTTCATCCTCAGACAGATGGTCAGTCTGAGAGGACGATCCAGACACTGGAAGATATGTTGAGGATGTGTGTCTTGGATTTGGGAGGTAGCTGGGATGATCATTTGCCACTCATTGAGTTTGCATATAATAACAGCTACCATAGCAGTATTGGTATGGCACCGTACGAGGTGTTGTATGGAAGGAAGTGTAGATCCCCGTTGAGTTGGGATGAGATTGGTGAGAGAGCTTTGACTGGACCTGAGATGGTTCAGGATGTTGCAGAGAAAGTCGCCGTGATTAAGTGAAGATTAGAGACCGTACTTAGCAGATAAAAGAGTTATGCGGATCCTAGGTGCAGAGATGTGGAGTTTCAGGTTAGAGATTTCATTTTTCTGAAAGTATCTCCGATGAAGGGTGTGATGAGATTTGGTAGGAAGGGTAAGTTAGCACCGAGATATATTGGACCGTTTGAGATTCTGGAGAGAGTTGGCACTATAGCATATCGATTGGATTTGCCTCCGAGTATGTCATATCTCGATGTTGAGGCAGTATATCTCAGACCCTTCACACGTGTTGCAGCCCGACAGTGTAGAAGTGAGTGAAGATTTGACGTTTGTGGAAGAACCAGTGGCGATCATTGATTTTCAAGTTCGACAGTTGCGATCAAAGCAGATTCCGATGGTCAAGGTTCTATGGCGTAGCGACAAAGTCGAGGAACATACGTGGGAGACTGAAGCTGAGATGCGAGCTTCTTACCCATATCTCTTTCCTTCCTGATTCTGTAATCTTTTCTTTTTGGAATTCGGGGACGAATTCTTGTAAAGGGGGAAGACTGTAATATCCTGTGTTTTAAAATATTTTTACAATGTACCAGGATATACAGTGTTAATAATTTTTGTGTATATATTACGATGTTTTTATGAGTTGATATGTATTTAAAATCTATTTTAATTATTGTGTATTATTTACAGTGTTTTACATAAAATTTTCCCGGGACTTGCATTTTCGAGGAAATTTTTCACGTAAACAATGTATTATTAATTATTTTAAATGTATTTTCAGACTTGCATGAACTCATGCGTATTTTAAATGACTAAATAAAGCCTATGTGTATATATTTATTTAATTAGGGTTTAATATATATTACCCTAATATTTTATTATTTATTTACTAAATTATTGTTATTTAATTATCTTTATTTATTAATAAATTATTAATATATTAAATTATTGTGTGGGTGTGATTTCTTTTATATTTTAATTAAAATTATTTTTTTTATTATTATTTTGTTTTCTTTTCTTTTCTTCTTCTTCTTCTTCTTCTTCTTCTTCCCGAGCGCCCGACCACCACCCCTCACCGTCTGCAACTTCTGATTTCTGGTCGTCGGTGTGCCGCCAGGAGCTCCACCTTCCTCAGCCAGCCACTCCGCCGCCTTCAGCTCCCTTCTCCGGCACCGGCAGCTCCATTTTCTTCCTTTGGCCGAAACTTCTTCCCTTTGCCGTCAACGACGATTCCGGCCACCATTTTCGACACCACCGGTCTCTTTCTTCTCCTTGAGCTCCGATGATTGTGATTCTAGCTTTGGTTTGAGCTAAAATGGTTTAGATTTGCTTAGGTTTCGAATTTTCCAATTCGGTCACATTAGGATTTTTGATTTTTTTGAGCTTCAAATTGATTGATTCATGAAAACTCCCTTCACAAATGCTGTTCCTAGTAGCTTAATATACATGTGTGAATTTTTGTAGAATTTTTGGAGATTTTTTGGATTTTTGGGTATTTTTGAATATTTTAATATTATTTTCTAATTTTCGGAAATTAATTATTTAAATTATGAAATTGGGGTTTATGGTTAAATTAGGTGTTGAAATGAATTATAGGAATTTACTTGGAATTTTTATGAATTTCTAAGTATTTATTTTGAATTATTGAAGTTTATGTGATTTTGAGAAATTAGGTTAAATGTGTTTTTAATTGAATTTAATTGGGTAATTGAGTTAAATTATTAATATTATTGATAAATATGTTGAGAAAATTAATTTTGGATAATTTTATAATTTTTGGTGAATTTTTGAAGTAATTTTAGTATATTTATATATAGGGGTATTTTGGTAATTTTATCCTAAATTGTCTAAAAATGTAATTTAATTGGTTTTAATAGTTATTTAAGGTATAAAAATGATTTCTACAAATTATTTGGTATTTTTAACTAATTAGAACTATTTTTCGTGAATTATTTTCAATTATATATATAATATACGATTTTTCTAATAAAATGAGTTTTTATCGGTTTTTACTGTATTTTAAGGTTAATTTCTACGTATAAAATGTATTTCTATGATATAAGGATATTTTTGGTATATTTAGAATTATTCTGTGTTTGTAGACCCCGGTCGGTGGACTATAGTTTGGAGTCCGACCGAGGGGTTGTGGATTTGTGTTGAGCCTTTTTTTTCGAAGTGTATTTCCTTGCAGGGTCGGCTCTACTTTTTTGAGTAGAGAGATGTCCATTTAACAGGGGAGGTTCTGCCAGATTTTTTGTAGAATTCTCGTAAAACGTGATATTCAGTCGAACCCTAATTTCTGATTCTGTGTTTAATACTCTAGATCGAATTATAGGATTTCTGTTAGGTTTATTCTAATGTCTGTCGTTATTTTTTTGTTTAGTTACGCCGAGACCGAGGACTAGTGGACCAGGCCCGTCGGACCCGTCTCGTGGAGCGCACTAGGTGAGTTACTATACTATATATATATGCTTAGGATGCATGATTTAGAAATGCATGTTTTATGTTGATTAAATATGCATAAATAATTTGATTATTTCTTAAGTTTATATTAAGTATATTTTTGGTTTATTTTTGGTATATAATAAATTATATACATGTTTTGTTAATAAAATATATATTTAAAATGTTTTTAAATATATTTTTAGTTTAATTTATGATTTAACTGGATTTATTTGGCGTATATATATTCGAAATATACCTGGTTTACTTTTGGTATATTTCTGGTATATGTATGGATTATATTGTTATTTCATTTATATTCATGCATCATTTATTTTTGTGAATGAATGTTTTATATTTATTAATGAAGGATATCTATAGAACGTGCTACCTAGTGGGCAGCATTAGGACCGAGTATGTACCGGTACGCCTATAGCTTTAGGCTATATTACTAACTATTTGTGGATATTGATTGAATATGATTATTGATATGTGTGAGATATGGTTTGGGTGTGATTGCTGGAGCTCGGTTGACCAAGTGTCTCGGGGCCAATCACACTGGCAGTCAGACTACTGGAGCTCGGTTGACTTAGTGTCTCGGGGTCAGTCTACTGTCTAAATGGATTAAGTGGATATATTTGGAATAAGTGAGCCCGTATGGCTAGAGTGTTTTCTAACACTGTTTTTGAGGTTGCGATATTCTAAGGTTCTATGTGATCCTTCATAAACAATGATTTCAATAAAACATATAAAATGATTTTTCTGCATCTGTGTGAATTTGCCTGTATATATATTAGATATATATATACTGTTGATTGTATGCATTGTCACTTAGTGTGTATGTATATATATTATAGTAATTCACTCAGTGAGGTCTGACTCCCCTCCGTTGACTATTTTTCAGGAGAGTCAACATCTTCAGACGTCATTAGCAGGTCGATACGCCGGATTTCTTCCGCCCTGACTTCTTTGTGTAAATTATCTACTTGAGTCTTATTTTTATAATCTAAACACTGAAGTAGTTGTGAATTAAAGTGTGTCATTTAATATATTATATTTAAAGAGATGTATTATATTGAAACTGGATTTGAACTGAAAGATTTATATATATGAGATGTGATTTGATTTAAATCCAGTGATGAAAATGTTATTATTATATTTATGATTTTTATTTTCGCTGCATATAATATTGTTATTGTTATTATTGCATGTTTTATTTTATTTTTAGGCTTGCTACGGGTTCCGGATTCAAAAGAATTCCCGTTCCCTAACGCCGGTCATGGCCCCTGTTTTGGTTCGTGACATCTTCTTTTTCTATCATTTTCTTTTCAGATATTATATGTTATTTTATTGTTTAAGCTTTTTATTTCTCTTCAGTTAGTTTCCACCTTCTGATATCTTTCAGACGTATCTAAAATTTTAGGGCAGTACCCTTTCTCCTATTTTTGCTTCTTAATGATACTTTTATCTTTTATATTTTTAGTTGTCATTGAGGACAATGCCATGGATAGTGTAGAGGGTGCTTTGATTGATTTGTTTGATGCTTCAATTGATTCGTTTTAGTTTTTATCTTTTCAGCTAAAAAAGAAATTTAAAATCATTTAGGGTTTATTAATTTTTAACTCGTTCTCCTTTATTAATGATTTGTTTGTCCTAAAATTTTTTTAAAAAAAATTTGTTTTTGATACTCTATCACACTTAGGTATTTATTAGTGTATAAGCTTGTCTCTTGGATGAATTATCAAAATGTTAGATGGTTTATTACTTAAGATAATTATACATATTCTTTATGTATGAAGAATTTAGTTCTTATAATCTAAGCATGATCTTGACAATTAAAATTATGCATGATTTTAAGAAAGATTGCATTTCGAATTTCTTGCAGTAAAAAAAATACTCTCTCATTCTTTAAGTAGGAGCAATATCTATATTTAAATCTTTATACACTCTGAATCTACTCCAATGTGCTAATTGGGGTGTGAGTATCTATAGGACACACTCAATGGTATCCATGCTTAGTAATATGGGAACAACGTGGGATCACTTAGAGTGGAAAGATTTAAATGGAGAGAAAAAAAATTATGAAATAGAGCATAAAACGCATTCACAACTATAAAAAAAATGTTGCGGTCCTTAATGTTTTCTTTTCTACATTTATGCTAACTTGATTTCAAAGGTTGTGTGCTTAGATTTTAATTAGTAAACTATTCATATATATTATGTTTGTGTCTAATTATTTTCTTTAGTAAACATGTTTCGATCTCAGTGTTATCAAGAATTCATGTTTCAGAAGTTGTATATCCCTAATTGTGATTTGAGTTTAATAATTTCAAATTTTGGTTTTTGCTTTAGGACACGCAAAGCTTTAGTGTGGGGGAATTTTATATATTTATTATTTACATATTTTAGAGTTGAATTTTAATAAATTCTAAATAAGGAATAAATTAATTTGAGTAATTTTTGGGTTTAATTAGGAGATTTTTATGAATTAGTATTTAATTACGATTATTATTATTTATTGTATGAATTGGCAAAGTTTTATTTAAGTTTTTAATTAGTTTTTTTATTTATGTCCAATGGGCCCTAGAATGCAAAGGAGTTGACATATTTTTTGCATAACGTGGCATGCATATGCTGTGTGATAGAGCATCAAAATAAGAAAGCTATGACCAAGTCATGTTCAAGCCATGCGTGAGCCATGAAGAAGCCATCTGCACTTAATGTCAATAAGAGCAACGTCACGGCATGCACATGCCATGTGAGTGAAAGATTCTAACCTAGAATGAAGAACAACTAATGAACTTGCACGTGTTGGATGCCATGTTATGCACTGAGTAAATTCGCAATTTTATCTAAATGAAGCACGACAGTGTCCCAAAGTCGTGTCATAAAGGTAGAAGTTTTCTTATTTTGAAAATAAGAAGGAATTAAAAGTAAAAAAGGATTCTTTTCATACCCTAGCACTATATAAGGAATGAACACCTTCTTAGAAAGGGAAGACGAAGATTAAAAGGTGGTTAGACATAAATCACAAAAAACAAAGAGTTTATTTCTATTCTCTTTTTCATTTTTCATCTTCTTATTTTTTATTTTGATTATGGATTTCATCGTAGCCATGTGTGGCTAAGTTTTCTTTCAGAGTATTTTTTATGAGTAGTTATTCCATGACATGATTTGAACACAAGTTTTTATACATAATTTGAATTTTAATTAATTCTTTGTGTTGCAATATTTATCTTGTTATCATTCTAGGCCTATTTGATTGCATGTTTATGGATGAATTTGCTAATAAGAGTTAGGGGAATTAATTAGCTTAAGACACTTATAACTTAGATCATTTAACCACGAGAGTAGGCAAGCTCTTTGGGGAGTCACGACAGTAGATTACGGCGACAAAATAATTACTAAAAATCTTAATGAGTTAGGATTAAATTACTAATCATGAGAGTAGGTTAGATTTTAATCCTTGCATGCTTAATTGAACTCGAGAGAGTTTTTAAGTATTTTAGAGCAATTGCCCTTAACTGAATTCAAGATTTTTACTTAAATAATATGTTCTTGATTGGATTAGAATAATGAAACTAAACCTAGGGTCTATGTTTACAAATATTTGATTTTACTTTTAATTAAGTTTCTATTATTTAGATTTTTTTAAACCACACTAAATTATTCAATTTACTAGTTGAGATCATAGGTAAAAATTGTTAGTAATCAATATACAGTCTCTGAATAAATGATATCTTTCTACCACAATCACAACTGTGCGCTTGCGTGTTTAAAATGCAACAGTTATGTGATTAGGGACTATCATGGAGATTTCTTCTAATTGTGGGACATAAATTATTGGGTTGCTAGTAGGTGTCTAATGTTGAGTTTGCTGCAATTAACATGGGCATGGTCATTGCACATCAATTTGGACTGAGGGCAATTTAGGATGAGAGTGACGCTTTAGAGGTGATCAATATCCTCTATGATTCTCTAAAAATTTTGGCTCCTATCTCAGTGACTCTTGTAGAGATTAAAGAACAAGTTGCCAAGATTTAGTTAGTTTCTTTCAAGTTTATGGCTCAATATGGGAACAAAGTTGCTCACCATACAACAAATTGGGCTAGGTCTTTTTTTCAAATGTTATCTTGTATGATTCCTTCCCTTCTAAGTGTCGTTGATGCTGTTTCAGAGGATTTGTACTTTCTTTGATTAATGAATGTTATTTCCCATGGTTTTTTTTAAAAAAATGGTCTTTCTATATAAATATGTAGTTAATGGGATCATAGATCTCACATCAATAGTATTATCTAAAATGTTACATTAGCACTTTCATACTTAATTTTGATCAAAATTCATTTTATATAAAAACTACTATTAATTTATTAAATTTAACCATTTTTATTGTGATTTTAAAAATTATTTCAAACCTTAGGAAGTTGGAAAAAGTTTGAATTCTTAGATTCTTATTAAAAAAAACTGCCAACTTTTTATTAACAAACAAATGATATATTATTGACAAAACATAAATGATATATTTATCTGGTGAAGTCCACTTTTAAGTCCCTTTTTACTTCAAGTTCAAGCTTTTCATGAATTGATAAGGTTAGCTTAGGTAACTGGGCGGATATGGTTGACCAAGATAACACTAGGATCTAAAAAAACTCTAATAGCTAAGAAGCATAGTATACGGTGACAAAGAAGAAATCTCCAAGGCAGAATCCTATGTTGACAGACAACAAGCCCATCATTATGGCTCAATCTCACGCTTCCCAATGAAAGTCTTATTTTAGAACTATAGGGGCTTGGGAAATCAAGCTACCAATGGACCCTTTCCAATTTGTATTGAAGTTATTCACTTTATGTTCTTTTTATAGTTGATCCTAAGACTCCTTTTGAGAGTATTAATTTTTATTTTTGGAATGTTATGGGCTACTCTTTTGTAGTTGATAATGTAAATTCGCTTTGGCTATTGGTTACGGTTTCTATAGGTGTTGGTAACATTAATCTTCTGGCTTCTTTTAATCAACATATTATGGTGAGATTTTTTATAGAGTCCCCATGGCATATTTTTACTTGTGTTTATGCTAATGTCTTCTTTTCTCATCGTTGGATTCTTTAGGATAGTTTGCACCATCTATCATATTTTTATTAAGAAAATTAGTATGTATTAGTTTATTTTAATTCTATTTTTAGTTCTTATGAAAAATAAGAAGGCCATCTTCCTTCCGCGCTCATCCTTGCATTGAATTTTTAGAGGCTATGAATTCTTGTCAGCTCACTTGTCTTGATACTAAAGGATCTTATTATACTAAGATGAATAACAAATTTAGATATAGTCGTATTGATATTCGTTTATATAGAGCTTTTTGTAATAATTTTACTTTGAAGTTTTGGAGAATTATTGAATGTCATGCTCTTGTGTGTCATCATTCTGACCATAATCCTATCTTACTCAGCTGTTGCTAGATTAAGTATTATAGTCCTTCACCTTTTTGGTTTCATTCTACATGGATTAAACATTCATAATTCCATTTTAATGTGAGGGATTTTTGGCATTCTCTTTCTTTTCAGGGTAATCCTATAATGGTGCTCATGAAGAAATTCAAACTTCTTTGTGTCTTTCTTCGGAGTTGGAATAAAAAAACCTTTGGTCATTTTCACGTCAATATTTCAGCAGTTAAAAAATGTCTTAATGAAATGCATTTTCCATTGAATCATAAGGTTTCTTTGAGGACCTCCATTCTTAAAAATTATAAGCACGTTAATGCCTTGAACATCATCTTAAGTGTAAGCATACCTTGTTGAAAGATTATAGTAGAATCCAATGGCTTTAGGATGGAGATCATAATTTCAAATTTTATCATAGCCTTTTGGCTTACCATCGTCCCCAAGTTAGGATCTACAGTCTAGTTATTAATGATGTTTTGGTTTTGGATGAGGATATGATTCAGAATCATATGGTGGATTATTTTACACATCTTTTTCCTCGCCTTTCATGCATAGGGATTATTCTCAAGTTAGCTCTATTATTCCTGGATTACACTATTAAGGATAATAATGTGCTTCTTCGTGTTCTATTAAATATTAAGATAAAGGTAACTATTTTTTTATAGATCCTTATAGTGCTCCTAGTGCTAATGGGTTTTCAGGTTTCTTCTACAAAACTTGTTAGGATTTCATTGGGAAGGATGTTTATTCTACAGTCTGCCATTTCTTTCATTCAGGGTCAATTCTTAATGGTCTCAATTCTAACTTTATGGTTTTAATTCCAAAGATCCCTAGTGCTAACTCTGTGGATAAGTTTCGCTCAATTGTTTTGGGTAATTTCAACTTTAAAATTATAATAAAAATCTTGGCTAAAAGACTTTCTCTTATTGTTGCTAAGATTATTGACTCCCACTAGTTTTATTTTATCAACAGTCGTAATATTGAAAATTGCATTACCATAACTTTATGAATATGATTCTTCTCAACACCCATTATTTTAGGAATAACATGGCCATCAAAATTGACATTCAAAAGGCCTTTGACACTATGAATTAGGGTTTCATTTTATCAATTCTTAAAAACTTTGGATACTCTCATATTTTTTATAACTAGATCAGTAATATTTTTCACTCCGCTTACAACTGTATTCTTTTAAATGGTTCTCCTAGAGGTTACTTTGGTTGTTTTTATGGTATTGATTAAGGTGACCAATTGTCTCCCTTATTACTTTTTCTAATGAAAGATTATTTAAATAGCAAATTATGTTAAGCTTTTCAAGATCATGAAATAATACCTATACATGCTCCAAGTCATCTTCAGTGTCCCTCTCATTTGTTGTATGCGGATGATGTCTTGATTTTTGCTACAACTACTATTGTGAATATTCAGAAGCTTGTGCACCTTTTTTATGATTATAGATTAATTTTGAGTCAACATGTGAATTGGCATAAATCAGAGATTATTTTTAGTCATCATATGCCTAATAATAGAATTATTTCATTATGTTCTTCTACTAATTTCAAGAAAGGTAAATTGCCTTTTCATGATCTGGGAGTCCTTTTATTCATTGGTGCTTCAAAGCATAAATGGTTGCAAGAGATTGCTGATAAGATTCTTTCTAACTTTGATAAATATAAGGGTTTAACTTTATCTATGGCTAGAAGGTTAGCTTTAATCAACTTTGCCATTTATAGTTCTTTTCTTCATTCTTTCATGGTTTATAAATGGCTAACTTAGTTGCTTAAGAGCTTTGAGAAATCTATTAGGAATTTTCTTTGGATGGGGGACATCAAAACTAAAAAGCATATTACTGTTAAATAGGAAGTTTGTTGTGCGCCACTTGATAAAGGAGATATTGGTTTGAAATGGCTTTCTCTTCTCAATAAAGCTTTATTATGTAAGCTTGCTTAGCGGGTAACTTATGATTCTAGTTTTATGTTCTCTTTTCTTCACTCCCATTTTATAAATTCTTTTAAACATCCCCATTCTAGTTCCTTTTTGTCTTCGATTAAAGATTGCTTTATGGATATTCAGGATAATTGTCAATGGGTGTCTCATTCTTCCTCCACTCTTAGTTTATTGATCTTCATGCTTTTTATTTCCATCTTTTTCATGCCTCGATTTCAAATGTTTTTTATAAGGACACTTGGCATCTCCTATCTTCTTTTAATCATTCTTTTCCTTAAATTATTACTGATATAAATAATAAGATTTTCTATTCTCTTGAGATTGATGATTATGTTTATCGGTACTCTTCCACGAGCAAGATATCCTACAAGCATGCCTATAATTTTTACAGGAATGAGTCTTCTAAAGTCGCTTGGAGTAAAGAAGTTTGGCGACACTATCTTCCACCATCTTACTCTTTTCTATCGTGGAGAGTGTTGCATGGTAAAATTTCAACAATGGAGCTTTTACATTCCAAAGGGCACATTTTGGCTTCTCAATGTCCTCTTTGTCTTAAAGCATCTAAGACACTTGGCCATGTTTTTCCCACTTTTCTTATGCTACTATGATTTAGTATTCGATTGGTAGTCTCTTTGATAACTCTTTTGATTTATTGAATGACTTTATCCACTTATTTAAATATGCTTTGAAGTATCATTTCTCTACTCAGATCTTTGCTTTGTGGAAGGTGGTGATTCACTCAGCCATTTGGAATATATGGCATGCCAAGAATTATGTCATCTTTAAAAATAATTTCATTTTTATTGCAACATCAGTTCAGTTAATCTATAAATCAATTAAAGCAGCTAAAATATTCAATTCATGCCACATGAATAATTCTCAATCAAACTTAATTATTTTATAGTGTCTTCACATTTTTGGGATCCCTCATCACTTTCCTGTGGTTGTTCCAATTGTTTGGGTTCACCCTTTGTCGAGTTGGATCAAACTAAATTGTGATGGTTCTTTTCTTGGCTCACCCAGTCGAGTTGTAATGGGAGAAATTTTACGTAACAGTGCTGGTTAAGCACTCACTTCTTTTGCAGCTCCAGCTGGTACCCTCTTTGCTTTTGAGGCAGAAGTCCTAGCTATTGCAAAAGCAATTAATAAAGTAGTTGACCTTTGTTTGTTCCTAATCAGGATTGAATTTGATTCCATGTTTGTTGTCAAACTTATTCAGGCAAAAAGCCTTGTTGTTCCATGGTATATTTGATTTGCATGGCAGTATTGTCTAGCTCATCTTCGTACTATCTCATTCCATGTTAGTTATGTTTTTCATGAAGGCAATAGGATCGCTAACAAACTTGCTTCCTTGGGTCTCAGTTTTTAGCACATTTGGTGGTGGACTACATATCCTAGTTGTTGTCATAGCTTAATGCTAAATGATGCTTTGAGTATGGAATCTTATAGATTCCATTAGTATTTCTTGGTTCTTCTTTTCCCTTTTTGGGTTGTACTGGATTATTTTGTTATATTTTCATTTTCATTTTTAAAAAAGTGTAGTCTCTTAGTACATGGTGTTGGTGCTACGGATGTGCCAACCTAGTTGACATATCCCGGTGCATTGCCTGATACTATATATATATATATATATATATATATATATATATATATATATATATATATATATATATATATATATATTTATCCTTCAATCAATATTTATTATTTTGTATTCTCATTGTCAAAGATGAATGGTTAAAACATGGAAGAATTATTCAGTCATCACATGCAATAGTAATTTTTTTCCTTGCTCACTAGATATTTAGTGTTGATCTTTACAATAGTAATATAGAAGTGCTTTTTTTTTTTTTTGCTATCTTCTAATTTAAAATTCTACTTTCAAATGTAAAATTAATGTGTCATGAAGTTAAACCTTGTGTTGAGGAATGCAAGTTTTATCATGTTGAGGGGCCAACACTATATATGTTATGTTGATTGGCAAAATAATATGCATTTGAAAAACCATCCATGGAGACAATATCATGTGAGCATTTTGACAATTTTAATAAAGGGTAAATTTAAGTTTTTACGCATATATTATTTACTTTTATGTTTAGTGTTCTAAAATTTAAGTTAAATTTCAATTATTAAAAAAATAATTTTAATAATTTAGATAATTTAATTTGATATTTTTATAGTTACTATAGCTTTTAATTAAATTTACATTTTTATATTATCTATTTTTTTAATTTGATATCTATAATATGTTCGTTTAAATATGTACTTTTTTAAAAAAGATTTATAGTAGTTTTGATGGAATATAGAAGATAAGTATGAGTTAGTATAGCAAAAATTTAATCGAAAAGCATTTCAACAAATACTGACGTAGGGGTTTACTTGGGTTATTATTATTATTATTATTATTATTATTATTATTATTATTATTATTATTATTATTATTTAGTTAAATTTAATAAGAGAAGGATTTCATATTTAATTAGGATTTTATTTTTATTTCTAGTTTTCCTAAGGATCTGATTTCCTACTTAGGGTTGGTGAAATATGCCACCCTATAAATAAAGATTATTGTTCTTATATTTTATATGTGGATTGATGAATAATGCAAAAAAAAATTCTCTCAAATTTATGTTTTAAATTTCTGTAATTGAAACTTGTTTATTTTCATTTAAAGCTTAATTATATACTAGTCTTATTTATTTTCATGCTCACTCAATTCATCAGTCACTCTACATAGAACAATTGAAAATGTGATTTATTATTTTCTGTTATGACTTATGAATTAAAATTATTTTTTTACTTTTCTCTATTTTATTATATAAATATAAATTTTAATAATTTTTAATGCTTGAAACTTATTAATTTAGGAAGATGTATTTTTAAATTGTCAAAAACTATATTTGAGTTTCATGGCTATATAAGGAGGAATGGGTGGAAGTAAGATATGATTTTAGAAACACATTTTTTTTTATATGCATGTAATAATGATTTGTACGTGCTTTGGTGAACAAAAGAGAGAAACATTTTCTCCCAGAATACTGACAATTAGTTTTAGGAACCTCTAAATCCTACAAACAAGCAATTAACAAAAGCAAGGTGAGCAGTGGGGGAGATCCTCATAAACACTTCAATGTTTAAATTAGAGATGATCTAGGGAATAAAGTTTGTAGGCTATAGATGATGTATGCTATATATATAAGTGAGTAGTGTGTTTAGAATGCATGAGAATAAGAAATGTGAGGACTATATATAGAGAAAATCTTTATCCAAACCTGTTGTGATTCAGATTCCTTATTCAAAAGGATCTTTGTCAATGTAGGACTGAGTGTCCTTTTCCCATTTGATGTCCTTTTGCTTGTAGGACAATGATTCCTTATTAATATTGAATTATTTATATGAGATATCAAGAACCCTCGCCCGAAAGTATGTTTAGATATTTATGTCCTAGAATCTGATAGAGTATTGTAGTGATATTATTATCAAAATGAGCTTTTAATTAATAATTTGAGTAATGAATTATCTTCGTCGTTGGATGTAAGATGCTTCAAAGATAGTGGCTTGTCTGAATTGATACTTGATATTGAGAAATGAACCATGGTTTGTGATGATTCTTGGTGTTATGAAATAACCCGAGTTTCTAAGCCTTAATGTTATAAAATGACATGAAGGGTCTAGCTTCAGTTGTTATAATATGATGCTCAGTGTTATGAAATGACCCAAGTATAGCCTCAGTGTTGTTAAATGACTCGAGTCTCAAAGCCTCAGTGTTATAAAATGACCTAAGTGGGCCATCTTTAGTCACTGGACTTAAATTCTTAGTGTTATGAAATGACTCAAATCTCAAAGCCTCAGTGTTATGAAATAACCTAAGGAGGCCAACTTCAGTTGCTAGACTTTAATGCTCGGTGTTATGAAATAACTCGAGTCTCAAAGAGCCAAAGATTGCTAGTAGTGAGATATTTTGACTATATAACTTCACGTCTTTTGGTGGCTTTAATTTGAATTTCAAAATTGCCACATCTGTTTATGTGTTAGAAGAGGAGACTTTTAGGTTGTCGTAATCATATCAACTTAGTTAGTGGGTTTTTTTCCTAGAATGACCTTAAAATCAGTAGAGATGACTTTGAATTTTTACAAAGTTATTGGTTAGTATTCCAAAACCTACCTTCTCCCTTTAAAAGTCTATCTCTTTTTTCAATTATGTATTTTTTCTTTGCTATTATTCTATATACTTACTTCTCAATTTTTGCTTTCTTTACTAGTCTCCGGTGAACTTTCATTGAAGGATTATTTTACCTTTTTAGGGTGAAAACTTCACATTTCTTCTATTGCTTTCTTCTTTTTAAACTTTATGGCTCCTCAAAAACATTAAGCTCTAATTTGTTTAAGTCTAGGGTGACTACTGGTTAATTACTGGGTTGTAGGGCTAGATTTAACATCTCGTAGAAGTATAAGCATCTTTTGGTTGAGCCATATTTTAGAGCTCACTCCAATTTGTTAAGGGTAAATAAAATGACAGTGTTTATAGATTAGTTAAAAGGAGGGCTTAGATTTCTTTTAGATCCCTTTGTCAAAGCTTTTCTAAATCGATACAACATATGCTCAAAATATAGCTCCAACACACAAAATGTCACTTTGGATTGCTCAGACATAAATATCCAAATAGATTTTCAGGGGAGACTCTTAATATCCCATATTCATCATCGATTCCAATAAGGACTACAACTCTCTATCATTAAGGAAAATAACTCAATTCCCATACACTAAGGAGACCAAGTCCTAAAGAGACAAGGATTCTCATTAACAATGACTCCAAATTATAATAGGTTTGAGTCAGTATCTCCCCTATATATACTCCTCATAATTCTCTTATTTATTCATTATATTACATATCTCATATCCTATTCATCTTTTACATATTCTTTATGTTCTTTATATTTTTCCTCATAAATACAGACTTAATCTTTGGAATGTTTGTGGGAAATACCCACTCATTCAATAAATTCTTCTTATTGATGCAGGTTCCACAACAAATATTCAATTCGGATTATCAAATACAATTATTAAATGCATAATTTTTACTAAGTGCGGATGATAGGTTATTTAATGGTTTAATTATATGAAGCAAGAATCAAATAATAATACCATATCTAGTGAGACAATAATCAAATGATAACTTATCTCCAATGACATTCTAAGATAAATGGTTCGATTCATACCATCGTCGTTTTAAAAAAGGAGGATTGCTCTTATTATATAGTTCGACCATGCTAAAATTATATGACCTTCCAATTTACCAACATAATAATAATAATAATAATAATAATAATAATAATAATATTATTATTATTATTATTATTATTATTATTATCATCATCATCATCATCATCATCATCATCATAATAAGAAATTATGCCATTAATTGGTTGAAATAATCTATAATTTATAAAATTCTTTCATTAATTTTAGATTAATTTTTATCTTAAAATTTAACTTACATAAATTAATAAAGTAATTCTAATTATTATTTATTTTGGAATGTAATACCCTACACTTTTATAAAATTTAACTTACATAAATTAATAAAGTAATTCTAATTATTATTTATTTTGGAATGTAATACCCTACACTTTCATTTAACTAAAGTAATTTTTGGATTTTGTTAGCAACAAATAATTTTAAATTATGTTATACAGTCTTTAATTATTTTGCTATTTAATTGATATGTATTCATGTTAATATTATTTTAAGACTTTATTATTAGATATAAGTAATATTTTGGGTATATATATATAAGAAGGAGGAAAACTCACTGAAACCACCCAACGCCCTCAACCAACTGCCCTCCTCACTCCGTCCGTCACCATCACTGCCTCTCCTCCCATTGTGCCACCTCCATCACTGTCGAAAACTTCCATTTCAGCCGTCATCGAGCTCCTTAGCTACTGCTGCTGCTCTCTTTCTTCCTCACCAGGTAGCACTTCTTCTCCCTCGTGCGCAACAACTCTATCTCTGTCTGTCTGCCTAGCTTCGTTCCTCTGCCGGATTGCTGCCCTCTTGCCTTGCTTGAGCTGCTCCCTTGGCCTTCATTCTGGTGGCAGCAAGCTCTTCCTCCCCTCCCATTTTTTCACCTTGACAGTGAGTAGCACTCACTTGATCTCTTCCTTCCTCCCTTGATTTTGATTGTTCTTGGTAGATCCTTGGTTAGTTAGGGTTGTTTAGTGTTTAATGAGGTTGATTTTAATTTTTTGAAATTTTTGGTGAATTATTTGATTTTTTCAGAATTTTATTTAATATTTTATTTGATTTTATTTGATATTTATTTGGGTTTAGTTAGTAATTAGGGTAGTTGTTGTTAATTATTTTTGGGTGTATTAATTTTATTGAAGACTATAGGAATTATTGTGAATTTGGTAAATTTTGAATATTTTAGTAATATTTTGTCTATATCCAGAATTTATTTGTAAAAAAAATTATAAAATTTTGATAATTGGTGTTATTATCAAATATTATCAATTTTAGGATTTAATTTATAATTTTTGTGAACTTTATACTATTTTTATAATTATTTTTAAGTTTATGTCAAATGTGGATATTAGACTAAATTTTTAATTTGGAAGAAATTAGTAGTCAATTTTATGTTTTTAATTATATTAAGAAGTTTAATGTTGAGAAAATAATTTTTAGATATTTGTATAATTTTCAAGGAATTTTGTTTAGTATTAATAGTGTATTATGTAAGTGTATATATTATAGGGGTAGAAACATAATTTTGTGTTAATTATAGTTAAACAATAAATTGTGGTTGGTTTTAATTATAATTAAGGAAATTAAAAGGAATTTTACAAATTAATTACTATTTAGACTAATTAACACTAGTTCTCAAAAATTTATTTTAATAATATATTAAGTATTATTTTGAATATTATGTGTATTTTTATTATTATATGGGTGAATATGTAAATTATGCTTCTTATAGTTAGGTATGTATTTTAATTGGTTTTATTAATATTTAGGCGGTTTAGAGAATTTTTTTATAAATTTATAGGTATTTTTAATTAGGTAATACTAATTTTGAATATTGTTTCCAAATATTATATATATAGATATATATGTTTGTGAAATTTGTTTTTTTTTTTAAGATTTAAAAAGGAATTATTTTCTAAGTTATGGATATTTATATGAATATGCATTTTAGAAGTAATGATTTAATTTTTGTGATGTGTTGATTGAGTTGTGATCTCGGTCGGGGCTAAGTGTAGTTCTGGAAGCCCGACTCGAGTGTGAATGTCTGTGATTATTAGAAGTGCATTTTCTATGCAGGAATGGCTCTACCTATGGCAGAGAGATGTCCGTTTTACAGATGAGACTTTGTTGAAATTTTGATAGATTTTCTTGTAAAACATAATATCTATAGTAAATTTCTACCATTAATTAGGTTTTTTCCTGTCTATCGAATCTTATCCGGTCTTCCTCGAGTCAGTCTAGAATTTTGTTATTTCTGATGATTTTTTATTTTTATTACATAGACGTGTTTTAAAATAGGTATGCTAATTTCTTTTCTAGAGCATATCAGAGCAGAAGTTGTTGGATCGAGGCAGATGCGCGGTCGTCAGCCTTCTCGTTCATCTTGTAAGTTAATAAAATGATCTGTGTGTGTGTGTTTTTTTTAAATATGTGTGTGCTCATATTTTTAATATTTATTATGTGATTTATTTAATTAAATGCTGTTATTTAAGGTTTAAATGCATTTTATTTATTTAAAACCAATTTTGAGAAATTTTGGTAGAACGGGCTACCTGGTGGGTTTCACTAGGACCGTGTGCACATGGTAGAGATTGAGAGGTGGATCCAATGTATGTATGACTTATGGAAATAAACTGGGATGGATGCCTCGGTGGAAGCCTTTACTCTCGAGGATCGCCAGTGATTGGAAAGTTAATAATGGACTGGGATGGGTGCCTCGGTTGATGCTTTAGCTCTCAGGGATTGCCAATGCCATATATTTGGATTAAGTGGATGACTGGGCTTGGTGCCTCGGTTGATGCCCTTGGTCTCGGGGACCGGCAGTCCAGTTGGAATAAGTGGGCCCAATTGGCCAGTTAGAAATCTAGGATTAGGGTTCTACTGAGATTTTTCAAAAGATATATATATATATATACATTATAAAATTATTTTCATTATTAATATATGGTTTTTAAAAGGTTTTTAAACCATACAGCTCTTTTTATTGACTTACTCAATAAGGTCTAATTCCCCTCAATTTATTTTTTTTAGGAGCTTGGAAGTTTGACCTCAGGCCGCCTTTATGCCGGATTTCTTCATCACCGGCTATATTATGTAGGTCATTGTAATCTGTACTGTAGTAGTAACTTTAGGAAACTGCAGTAGTAACTGTACTAAGAATTTGTATGACTTGAATACACTTATGTATTTTATTTCGATGAACCATGCTTATGTATAATGATTTAAGATTGAGCTATAATATGTGACGATGGAGATTATTTTGCGCACAATTATGATTGTTTTTAGAAAAATCAGTTTGATAATGTGTTCTATTATGAAACAAAGTTTTAAAACGGGAAGGTTTTATTTTTTTTTTCTTTTCATTAAGGTTACTATAAGTTTTGGGGGCCTTATGCCTACCCATTCCCTAGTGCCGGTCACATGCCCTCGGGTTCGGGTCATGAAAAAGTTGGTATCAAAGCTTAAGTTCGATTAATTATCTATATCTGTCTTTTTGTGTTACTACTGCAGTAATAGGGTTGATAATTTCCTTTATGATATTCTTGTTTCTAACTCTGTGTTGCGTTAAATACTCTTGCTTTATTTTGAATTCAATTTTCTTTGTCTTTTCAGAATGAGGCGTGTGCGAACAGACCCCATTGTCAATCCAACATTTGGGTTTGATGAGCAATTTATGCACGATGAGGCTCTTCCTCCTACTCTACATCATAGGGCCAGAGGTAGAGGTAGAGGTCGAGCTAGGGCAGCTGCAGTTGAGATTCCTAATCAGCAGCCAGTTGGACCTAAAGTTCCAGTCATAGACCCCATAGCCTAAGCAGTTGGACTAGCAAGGATTAATTAGGGTCTTACAGCATTGAATCAGGTGATGCCCCTTGTGCAGCAAATGTTGCAGCAGAGGAATCAAGGGATGTCAGATACTAATGCAGCACTCCTCTACTCTTGGATCGGTAGAGTTTCCTTTGATGGTATAGGTGACGCCTTAGAATTCATTAATGCGATTAAGGCATGTACCAGGATGGGACACATAGACTACCAATAGATAATGATTGTGGAGTTGTAAGTTCAAGCGGCAGCTCAAAATTGGTTCCTGCTGTCAATTTAGCCGTCCATGCATAAGTTGACTTGGTTAGAGTTTAAGGACCACTTCTTAAGATTCTTCTGTCCTCCAGCGACCAGAGATGCTTACAGGTGGCAGTTGCTCCATATCACCAGAGGGGATAGGTCAGTGGAGGACTACACTAGGGAGTTCAATAGGCTATCCCAACATGCAGAGGACATCAGGAAAGACCCTTACAGAGCAGTATAGTTGTATATCACTGGTTTGGGGCCCACTTTTATTGGTATGCATACCAAGTATCACACCTTGGAGAGTGTGATTGAGGAGGCTCGTTTGATTGAGAGGCGACATATCTGCCAGGGCACCATGTTAGATCCCTATATGGTTGGTGGTAGTGGATATAGTGTAGCTCCCAGGTACCAGCAGCCAGTATTTCACATTGGTAGTTCAAGTCCGTAGGCTGCGGGTAGTTCACAGCAGGGTGGTAGGAGGTCCAGGACTCATCGAGTTGGTCAACATGGTTATGTTATGAATAGAAGGAGTAGCAGAGGTCATAGATTTAATGTTGGAGTCAGTAGCAGTAGCAGCGGGTAGAGCTCCAGACAGAGTAGTTCTAGGTCTGGAGCCAATGCGTGTGCGAGTTGTGGTCGATTCCATCAGGGCCCATGTCATTTGTTGTTAGGCGCTTGCTTCAGATGTGGATAGGTTGGTCATCTTGCCAAAGCTTGTCCTTACTCCGGATATCAGCCACATTATGCTAAGGGTTCATTTTCATCAGTGGCTCAGCCCTACTATCCGATGCCATGGCAATACAGAGCACCAGTACAGCCATAGCAGAGACTGCCATAACTTATGGGTCAGCAGGGCTGAGGTTCAGTTGGTAGGCCTAGTGGTCGTGGGTTTGTGCAGCCTTTGACATCTCAGCAGGCAAGTCGTGGCCAGGCTCGAGTGTTCACTTTGACACCATAGGATGCTCAAACTTTTAACGTAGTGGTAGCAGGTATTCTCTCTATCTGTGCATGTGATGCTAGAGTATTGTTTGACCCCGACACTTCGCATTCATTCATTTCTCCTATGTTTGCTTCGAGAATCGAGTGGCAGCCTTCCAGGTTATCCTTTCCTTTATCTGTATCGACTCCTCTTAGTGACGAGTTAGAGATAAATATTTTCTTTTCTTCGTGTCTAGTGTCAGTTGATGGTAAAGAATTATTGGCAGACTTGGTGTTGCTTGATGTATTGGAATTCGACGTCATTTTAGGTATGGATTGGTTATTGAGGTATTATGCTTTAGTGAATTGTCGAGAGAAAGAAGTGGTGTTCAAAATTCCAAATGAAGAAGAGTTCGATTTTAAGGGTGAAAAGTGCTCCATGCCTTGTAATCTCATTTCTACCATTACAGCTCGGAAGATGCTTTGAAGGGGTTGTCAAGGCTATTTGGCAGTAGTATGAGATGTTGAGATAAAGAATGAGGCAATCAAACAGGTGCCAGTGGTGTGTGAATTTCTGGATGTCTTTCCTTAAGAATTACCAGGATTACCACCAAACAGGGAGATAGAGTTCTGTATTGATGTTGTACCTGGTACATATCCTATTTCTATGCCACCCTAAAGAATGGCACCAACTGAATTACAAGAGTTAAAGGAGCAGTTACAGGAGTTGCTTGATAAGGGTTTCATAAGACCCAGAACATCGCCTTGGGGTGCTCCAATGTTATTTGTGAAGAAGAAGGATGGTAGCCTTCGACTCTGTATTGATTACACGCAGTTGAACAAGGTCACCATCAAGAACAAGTATCCACTTCTAAGGATCGATAACCTGTATGATTAGCTTCAAGGTGCTACATGCTTCTTTAAGATATACTTGAGATCTGGGTATCACCAGTTGAGGACCAGAAGTGGTGATGAGCCTAAGATAACATTTCGGATGAGATATGGCCATTATGAGTTCTTAGTAATGCCCTTTGGGTTGACTAATGATCCGACAACCTTTATGGACTTGATGAATCGGGTGTTCAAGCCATACTTGGACCGATTTATAATAGTCTTCATTGATGATATCTCGGTTTATTCCAAGAGTGAAGCTGAGCATGTTATACATCTGAGAAGGGTGCTCCAGACTTTAAAGGAGCACAGGTTGTATGCCAAGTTTTTGAAGTGCGAATTCTGGTTGAATCAAGTGGCATTTTTAGGCCACGTGGTTTCTAAGGATGGCATACAAGTGGACCCTAAGAAGATAAAAGCCATTATAGAGTGGCCGAGGCCAACTACAGTCAAAAAAGTATGGAGTTTCTTGGGTCTAACAAGCTACTATAGGAGATTTATGAAATACTTCTCTAAAATTGCCGTACCTTTAACAAGGTTAACCCAAAAGAGTGCTAAGTTTGTGTGGACAAATAAATATGAAAAGCACTTTCAGTTATTGAAGGATTTGTTGACATTAGGTCCAATTTTGGCTTTGCCTTCTGGAAATGAAGGGTATACGGTGTATTATGATGTTTCTAGAGTAGGACTGGGTTATGTGTTGATGCAACATGGCCAGGTAATTACTTATGCTTTAAGGCAATTGAAGAAGCACGAGCAAAACTATCCTACTCATGACATAGAGATGGTAGTCATTGTGTTTGCTTTGAAAATATGAAGGCATTACTTGTATGGGGTTACATGTGAGATATACACTGATAATAAGAGCTTGAAATATATCTTCTAGCAGAAGGACTTAAACTTGAGGTAGAAAATATGGGTGGAACTTCATAAGGATTATGATTGTTCCATTTTATACCATCCAGGTAAGGCGAATGTTATTGCTGATGCCTTGAGTAGGAAGTCAGTGGGCAATCTTGCCCACATCAGTACAAAAAGGAGGCCCATTATCAAGGAGTTGCACGAATTAATTGATCAAGGGTTACAGTTGAAAGTTACCCAAAAGTGCCTTTTAGCTCAATTCAGGGTATCATCTGTATACTTGGATCGAGTTAAGGTAGCTCAGAATAGAGACCCACAGTTGTAGATGATTATGTATGAAGTGTAACAAGGTCAGTCAAGAGACTTTGTGGTTGACAGGGAAGGTGTATTGCGGTTGGGCACTAAGATTTGTGTGCCAGATGTCGACGACTTGAGGAAGGAAATTATGGAAGAGGCACATTTTTCTGCTTATAGTATTCATTTGGGTTCTACCAAGATGTATCATGACTTGAAAGATACATATTGGTGGAATGGAATGAAGAGGGATATTGTAGAGTTTGTGTCTAAATGCCTGACTTGTTAGCAAGTGAAGCTTGAACATCAAAGCCCCTTGGGATTATTGCAACCTATGCCAATTCCTGAATGGAAATAGGACATGATAGTTATGGACTTTATAACCAAACTACCTCGAACTATAGGAGGTTTCATCCTCAAACAGATGGTTAGTCAGAGAGGACCATCCAAATGTTAGAAGATATGTTGAGAATGTGTGTGATGGATTTTAGAGTACAGTGGGATTTTCACTTACCATTGATTGAGTTTGCTTATAATAATAGCTATCATGCTAGCATTGAGATGGCTCCATATAAGGCATTGTACGGTAAGAAGTGTAGATCACCATTATGCTGGGAGATTGGTGAAAGGCAGTTAATATGTCCAGAGTTAGTGCAGGTGACTTCAGAGAAAGTCCCCATTATACAACAATGATTGAAGATAGCCTTCAATAAATAAAAGAGCTATGCTGACCCTAGGAGGAAGGATGTATCCTTTATGGTTGGAGACGTGGTGTTCCTGAAGGTGTCTCCAATGAAAGGAGTTATGAGATTTGGTAAAAAGGGTAAGCTAGCTCCTAGATACATTAGACCATTTAAATTTCGGTCTAGAGTGGGTGAAGTAGCGTATAGGTTGGTGTTACCACCAGAATTATTGAGAATCCATCATGTATTCCACGTATCCATGCTGAGAAAATACATTCCTGATCCATGTCACATTTTGTAACCTCAAGCTGTAAAGCTTAGTGATGATTTGACCTATAAGGAGTATTTAATAGCGATTGTGGGTCGCCAAATTTGACAGTTGCGGACTAAGGAGATACCAATGGTGAAGGTGCTATGGAGTAACCATTATGCTGAGGATTGCACTTAGAAAACTGAAGTTGAGATGAGAGTTTCTTTCCCATATTTCTTTTCCTCTTAAGCCTTGTAATTCTTCTTTTCTTTTCTTGAATTGGGGGACGAATTCTTATAAGGAGGGGGACTGTAATACCCTACACTTTTATTTAACTAAAGAAATTTTTGAATATTGTTAGCAATAAATAATTTTAAATTATGTTATATAATCTTTAACTATTTTGCTATTTAATTGATATGTATTCATGTTAATATTATTTTAAGACTTTATTATTAGATATAAGTAATATTTTGGGTAAATATATATATATATATATATATATATATATATATATATATATATATATATATATATATATATATATATGCATATGTATACAAGCATGTGTGTATATACATAATAATCTTACTTTATAATACATATAAAGTAAGAAGGAGGAAAACTCACTGAAACCACCCAACGCCCTCAACCAGCTGCCCTCCTCACTCCGTTTGTCACCATCACTGCCTCTCCTCTCACTGTGCCACCTCCATTACCGTCGAAAACTTCCATTTCAGCCATCGTCGAGCTCCTTAGCTGCCGCTGCTCTCTTTCTTCCTCGTCAGGCAGTACTTCTTCTCCCTCGCACGCGACAGCTCTGTTTTTGTCTGTCTTCCCAAGTTCATTCCTCTGCCAGATTGCTGCCCTCCTGCCTCGCCTGAGCTGCTCCTTTGGCCTTCATTCTGGTGGCAATAAGCTCTTCCTCCCCTCCCATTCTTTCACCTTGACAGTGAGTAGCACTCACTTGATCTCTTCCTTCCTCCCTTGATTTTGATTGTTCTTGGTAGATTCTTGATTAGTTAGGGTTGTTTAGTGTTTAATGAGGTTGATTTTAATTTTTGGAAATTTTTGGTGAATTATTTGATTTTTCCAAAATTTTATTTAATATTTTATTTGATTTTATTTGATATTTATTTGGGTTTAGTTAGTAATTAGGGTAGTTGTTGTTAATTATTTTTGGGTGTATTAATTTTATTGAAGATTATAGGAATTATTGTGAATTTGGTAAATTTTGAATATTTTAGTAATATTTTGTTTATATCCAGAATTTATTTGTAAAAAAAATTATAAAATTTTGATAATTGGTGTTATTATCAAATATTATTAATTTTAGGATTTAATTTATAATTTTTGTGAACTTTATACTATTTTTATAATTATTTTTAAGTTTATGTCAAATGTGGATATTAGACTAAATTTTTAATTTGGAAGAAATTAGTAGTCAATTTTATGTTTTTAATTATATTAAGAAGTTTAATGTTGAGAAAATAATTTTTATATATTTGTATAATTTTCAAGGAATTTTGTTTAGTATTAATAGTGTATTATGTAAGTGTATATATTATAGGGGTAGAAACATAATTTTGTGTTAATTATAGTTAAACAATAAATTGTGGTTGGTTTTAATTATAATTAAGGAAATTAAAAGGAATTTTACAAATTAATTACTATTTAGACTAATTAACACTAGTTCTCGAAAATTTATTTTAATAATATATTAAGTATTATTTTGAATATTATGTGTAATTTTATTATTATATGGGTGAATATGTAAATTATGCTTATTATATTTAGGTATGTATTTTAATTGGTTTTATTAATATTTAGGCGGTTTAGAGAATTTTTATAAATTTATAGGTATTTTTAATTAGGTAATATTAATTTTGAATATTGTTTCCAAATATTATATATATAGATATATATGTTTGTGAAATTTGTTTTTTTTTTAAGCTTTAAAGAGGAATTATTTTCTAAGTTATGGATATTTATATGAATATGCATTTTAGAAGTAATGATTTAATTTTTGTGATATGTTGATTGAGTTGTGATCTTGGTCAGGACTAAGTGTAGTTCTAGAAGCCCAACTCGAGTGTGAATGTCTGTGATTATTAGAAGTGCGTTTTCTATGCAGGAATGATTTTACCTATGGTAGAGAGATGTCCATTTTACAGAGAAGACTCTGTCGAAATTTCGATAGATTTTCTTGTAAAACGTGATATCTGTAGTAAATTTCTACCATTAATTAGACTTTTTCTTGTCTATCGAATCTTATCTGGTCTTCCTCGAGGCAATCTAGAATTTCGTTATTTCTGACGATTTTCGATTTTTATTACATAGACGTGTTTCAAAATAAGTATGTTAATTTCTTTTCTAGAGCATATCGGAGCGGAAACTGTTGGATCGAGGTAGACGCGTGGTCGTCAACCTTCTCGTTCATATTGTAAGTTGATAAAATAATTTGTACTTGTGTTTTATTTAAAGATGCGTGTGCTCATATTTTTAATATTTATTATATGATTTATTTAATTAAATGATGCTATTTAAGGTTTAAACGCAATTTATTTATTTAGAACCAATTTTGAGAAATTTTGGTAGAACAGGCTACCTTGTGGGTATCACCAAGATCGTGTGCACATGGTAGAGATTGAGAGGTGGATCCGATGTATGTATGACTTGTGGAAATAAATTGGGATGAGTGTCTCGATGGAAGCCTTTGCTCTCGGGGACCGTCAGTGATTGGAAAGTTAATAATGGACTGGGATGGGTGCCTCGATTGATGCCTTAGCTCTCGGGGACCGCCAGTGCTATGTATTTGGATTAAGTGGATGACTGCGGCCTGGTGCCTCGGTTGATGCCCTTGGTCTCGGGGACCGACAGTCCAGTTTGAATAAATGGGCCTAGTTAGGCAGTTAGAAATCTGAGATTAGGGTTCTACTGAGATTTTTCAAAAGATATATATATATATATATATATTATAAAATTATTTTCACTATAAATATATGGTTTTCAAAAGGTTTTTAAACCGTACAGCTCTTTTTACCGACTTACTCAGTGAGGTCTGATTCCCCTCAATTTATTTTTTTTAGGAGCTTGAGAGTTCGACCTCATACTGCCTCTACGTCAGACGTCAGATTTCTTCATCACTGGCTATATTATGTAAGTCATTGTAAGTTGTACTGTAGTAGTAACTTTAGAAAATTGTAATAGTAACTGTACTAAGAATTTATATGACTTGAATATACTTATGTATTTTATTTCAATGAACTATGCTTATGTATAATGATTTAAGATTGAGCAATGATATGTGACGATGGAGAATATTTTATTTTACGCACAATTATGATTATTTTTAGAAAAATCAATTTGATAATGTATTCTGTTATGAAACAAAGTTTTAAACGGGAAGGTTTTGTTTTTTTTTTTTCCTTTTCATTAAGGTTTACTACGAGTTTCGGGAACTTTATATGTGTCCATTCCCTAGTGCCGGTCACGTGCCCTCAGATTTAGGTCATGACATGAAACTCTTAGTTATTTTCTAATAGTTTATCTTATTATTTTATTTTATTTATTTAAGTATTATTGTTATTGTGCACATTGAATATTCACATGCTCCATCTACAAAGAGCTCTTGATAAAAAATTAATCAAATAAAATTATTGTCATAATTTTATAAATTATTTAATTAATTTATAATTTATAAATTATTAAAATTATTTATTTTAAAATATACATTATTTACGGTTGTGTGAATTCACTATTAGTGTAAATAAAGCTGAACAAAAAGACTAAAAAAAAGGCAAGAATTATGAATCATGACGAAGTAAAAGTTAAAAAAGAAAAAGAAAAAAGAGAGAGAGAGATGAAATGATGAAGTATGGGAGTTCCCAATAATTTGTGAACTTTTTATCTGTGTCTGAATGTTTCGTATTCTCGAGCCATGTGTTGGTTCCCAATCCCATGGTGGTTGACTCCTTTCAGCCCTCACCTACGTCCGTACCTTACACTCTATATTTCACCACTCAATACCAGTACAGAGAAAATGTATTTTTCAAATTTTCTAATTACGGAAAATATTTCTAGACAAAAACTTTTCAGATTGTTTTTCTTTAAAAACAAAAACTTCACAAATCCAGAGATAGACAGAAAGTTAATCAATTAATTTCTTAATTAAAATTCATCTGTGTTTTGTAATTGCTGTTGGATTTTTACTTAATTTTATGCTATCTATCTTGTGATTTTTATTATCTATCTTATGATTTTATCAAGTTTAACTCCTGAAATCTTAAAGTTTCGTATTGGAACCTCCACGACATTTACTAAAAATTTCTAAATTTTACTGTATGAATAAATGAAATCAATTTATGTACTATTTCATATTATAATCTATTAATAATTACCTGTCGTAATTTTATGGAGTTTTAAAATATGATATCTGTAAAAAAAAAAGAAAACCAATAAGCATATTGCTATTTATACCCGCTTACAAAAATGGTTAGAAATTGAGAACTATTAAATTTGGTTTGACTTAAAGAAAATAAGCCTTGTTTTACTTCCATACATATTAAGAAAATACAGTTATAATAATTAAGATACGACAATTTTTTCTAATATATCATATTTAATTATTAGAAGATTTATATTATTTTACTAAAATTATATAGTTCATTTATATAAATATATATAAAGAATGGTTATTAAGTTATTATACCAACTTTTTTTTTTTTTTAAAAAGTAACCTAGTAATTTATAGCACAAACCAAAAAAAAGTCCAACATTTTTAATATTTCATAGGTATTAATTTTATATAAAAAAATATTACTACCCAGAAGAATTAGCTTATATTAATGTAAGATTCAACTGAATTTTCTGCCCGATGATGTTGCATGATAAAAACTTTTATAATTTTATTACGTTACTTTATTTTTGAGATTAAAATATTAACCAAAAAGGACGAGTAAAAATTAATTTGATATTTCACAGTTGCATTACAAAACATTACTATCTATTTGGTAATATGTTTTTTTAACAATTAGTGTAGATGAATAAGACTTTTGACTTGAAATAAGAGAATAATGAAAATTAGCATTAAATGAGAACTACGGACAAATTAAACTCTTTTTGAAAATATCAACAAATCAATATTAAGTTGTTAAGTGAATCCCTATGTACAATATCAATTCGGCGGTTTGAAGCTGCGGATCGAGTTTTATATGTATATATAAGAGTGTTTAAAGATAGGATAACTCTCCCTTAAACAACCATGGAGCAAAGGTTGAGGGCTTGCACTTGCGCGTATGTGCGTGAATGCACATGCGCATACGTACGCACACGAGCCTGTATCCCTTGCTCTATAGTTGTTTAATACTGTTATAGTATGAAATACGTGTATGCGCACCCATAAACTTGTAACCCTTACTTTACGGCTGTTTAATACTTTTATAGTATGAAAATGTAGTCATTTCCTCTGTATTGATTTAATTTATGATACTATCAGAGTGAAATGAAATAATGGATGTAAAGAATGACATAAATTAAATTATATTAATAACAAATAAATCCTTTATACGTAAAAAGTCTCGATATTTTTTAGAAATAAAGTCCAATTGAAAGGTAAGGTATGAGATGACTCAAAAAATACTTATCATTATCACCCTTTAGACCTACTTAGCTACTGAGCACTTGCATGTAAAAATGAATAAATTCTCTCTCAATCAAATGCTCTGGTTACATGGACAAAACGTTATCGTTTTAAGTCATTGGAGGGGGGAAAAAAAGAATTGATTAATAATAATAACCAGAAATAAGAAAGAGAGCCACAAATACCAAAGATAACCAACTCTTTGGGTGGACACAGACACAAACAAGGCTGCTGCAATTTCATGTTATTATCATGGGTAAACCCATATTTAGAGCTACTATCATATTCGGGTGACCCATTTTAAGTTGCTATTTTTTTTTTCTTTTATGTCATCATTATGAAAAAGAATACTATTGGTGCAGGGTTTAATCTCATTAGTTTCCACTGGGGACAAAGATAGGCAAGTTATTTTTTATGTGACAATTAAAATATCACGAATTTTTGTACTTTTTATATTCTAATACCTTTATATTAAAATAATACGAATATTTCTTACTAAAATCACTTGTAAAGTGATGTGGTGTTGATCTAACTGTAATAAATTCACGATAAATAAAATTTAAATATTTTTTTTATTTTATTACAAATTAAAACATTTTAAAATAAATCTAAAATATCTTTAAAAATATTTAAATAGTTAGATAAATACATATAGAATAATTGTATTATTAAAAGTTAAAATATTATATTACTATTTTAGCATAAAATAATTATAATATTAGTTGATGGAGTATTAAAATATAATTAATATTAAATTATAATATAGTCGAATTGAATCAAGTTTTGATTAGTTCGGATCTAGTTCATTTATAATCAAGCCAAACTCGCTATGTTATTTAGCGTTTACGATTTGTTATCGAGTTTAAATGAATTTAAAATTTTTTAAAAAAATGGAAAACTATAAATTAAAATTAAATATTAAAAATTAAAAATATTGTATTTATTAAATAAAGTATAATACATTTAATAAAAATTATAATTTTATTTTAATAATATATTTTCTAAAATATTTTTTACAATCATAATTTATACAGTAGATATTTTAAAGTAAATTATTAAATATTAAAATTATGATATGACTCATAAGTTTCTATTTGAATTTGGTCGCGAGCTTCACGACTCAAGTTTTATATAGTTTAAACTTGATTTTTTTATTAAATAACTTTTAATATATAAACTTGAACAAATTATATCTAGTCAAATATCAAATTAATAGTGAGCATTTCGACTTGTTCACAGCCCTAATTAACATGAATTATAAAAAATTAAAGTTTTACCAAATAATCGTAAAATTAGTTTATATCATAGAGATTAAAATTACATATTTTTTATTAATAAAAAATTTAAATAATCTAAATATCATCTCATCCATAAATTAAATAAAAATATAATCAATCAATATAAGCAGAATACGAATCATATAACTGCATGATGGATGTGTTTTTTAAATATATATTTGCTAGTTACTAGAATAAGTCATTGTTAGCATCAATATATATATATATATATATAAAGGAGAGAATGTGAGATAGTGAAGTATGAATTGAATTCCTCAAAAGAAAGTCACTTTCAAACCAATAAATAGATAGGCAGCTGATGGCAAGCCACAGCGAAAACATGTGATATGGAAAACAAGTCAAAAATATGCCCAAAAGATTTGGTTGCCCACTTTCTTTGCCAAAAACATTAACACTCTCTTTTTCTTTTTTCAATTCAACTGCTTCCACACACACCCGCAAAACCCTTCAATTCCTTTTTTTTTTTTTTTTTTTCAATTTGTCTTGTTTTGTTTTGTTTTGTTTGATTTGATATAAGGATTCTTCTGTGCATGCCTTCTGGCCCACCATTTCGTTCCCAACTTAAAAATCTTTGAAAATTTTCCTTATCAGATTTAGGGTTTGGTCCCATCTCTTTTCTCTTTTTCACAATTTGAAGACTTTAAATGCAATTCTGATGTTCTTTTTGTTCTCAACTTCCTTCATTGTGAGTAGATACATGTTGATGAGTTCGGCTACATGTCAAATCTTGCCCCATTAAATCTCTAGCTTTAAAAATGCTATGCACTTTTTTATGAATTGAAAATAATTTATTTACACCCAATATATTATATAAATTAAATATGTAATTTTTTTAAAAAAATAAATACATGTATTTTAAATATTTAATTTTTTTCTAAACTATAAGTATTTAAAACCTATTAATTCGATTTAACCTAAATAAAACTATAACGACAACAAAAAATTTCTAATAACTAAATAAATATATTTTTTTCAAAAAAAAAAACTAATTTAATATACTTATAAATATTATAATTAAGTAATATATATATAGACATGTGTAAAATTAAAGTATTTTACACTAAATTTCAACCGCTGATTATAATACATCTAGTGGTTAAAATATATCTAATTAATTTTATTGAATTTTATCTTATTAAAAATCTATATTATTTCTTCCATTAATTAATTATTTCCTATCTAAATCATTTTCCTTTAATATATTATAATATAACATTTTATAGCCATACTTAAGTTAACAATTTTATTATTGTTATAATGTAACCTAAAATTAACAAAGTAATAAACTTATACTTACATATTTACATAAAATTCAACCAAAATGTAATCTGTTATTTTTCCCGAAAAACACATAATTAAGAATAAAAAAGTAAAATAATGAAAAACATTTTTTGAACTTGTTTGTATATAATTTTTATATCCTCAAGAGCAAAGAAAAATATTAATTTCTATGATAAAAATTATATAATTAGATGCCATGTAAAAGTTGCCATTTTAGCTAATTATTTTTATATTGACCACAGACTATAATTAGTTATAAAATGTTCCAAATTTTCAACAAGGCGGTTGGCCAACAAGATAGAGATGAGATGAGAATCCTAAAGCTAATGTTGGGTTTTTTTGACAAAACCAGTTTCTTTTTTTTTTTTTTTAGGTTTTAATTAATATGTGTTTCACAATTTTTTTGCAATTCACTATTATTTAATATCATTATTATTTATAAAAAAAATAATATAACATTAAATTTCAATAATAAATTTATATAAGATTTATAATCAATCTAACTAATCAATTATTTTTTAAAATATTGTAAATTTATTTAAAAATTTTATCTTTTTTATTTATAATTAAATTAAACTATATCCAAATTTTATTTTTTGTAAGTTTATTATAGTGAGGTGAATAATATATTATTCATTATATGATTTTAGCATTGAAAATATATATTATTTTTACAATAAAATATATATTGTAAATAATATTTGTTAATAAAAAAAAGTGTGAAATATATAGTATTTAAAAGTAAAAAAAAAACATGGGATTGGTTTTCCAAAAGGCCTAAATTTTATGTTTGTCTTTTATATATATATCACCACCAGAAATAAATAAATAAATAAATATTTTTGCTTTCACTTATAAGTCAATTTCATTTTGATGGACTTACAAATAATTATTCAATACATGCATATTTATTTTCTTTTGAAATTAAAGAAATATGTTTGAATGTTATAATATTTGATTATGGAAAAAAAATACTAGCCACTTTTTTTTTTTTTTTTTCATAATCTTACTTTTAGATCAAGGTTGATTAGTTAATTTTTTTCAATAAATAAAATGTTTTAAGATCTATTTTTATTTTTTTTATTGATTCTGTTAAATCTTCATTTTTGAATATTCTGATACTTTTTATATGATTTGTTTAATTCTATTCTTTTTTCCTCTGTATCGATTCCCTTAAAAGATTTGCGCAAATCACTTATATAAAATTCTTTTGATAAAGTCAATAACAACATTTTAACAGTCAGACTCGCTTAAAAATAGGAGCGCATACGCCAAGTTGCAATTTACAATAGCCCCTCCACATGATAATAAACTCTTAGAGAAAGTTATAACAATTTAATTGAATTCGAATTTTTGTATTTCTAAATTGTTGTTTGTTTTTATGGTCATATTTATATATTAAGATGTATTTTTCCTTTGAGAAATATATTTGAATTTTTTTTTACATCAAATTGAATTTATACCAAACATAAAGATTTTAGGGAGAGGTTAAAGATTTGAAGAAAAATTTGAAGATCAAATTGAGTTATTGTTTAGGAGAGGTTAAAGATTTGAAGAAAAATTTATAAGGATTAAGAAATATAGATTAAGAATAAGTGCAAGGAGAAAATCAAAAGCAACACAAGTGATTTTAGGGAGTTTGAATTCTCAACTAATCCTATGTCTCTAACCTAACTTATTCTTAAGTTAGGATTTTGAACTCACCCCAATCTTATTACCAAGATTCTTACAATAAGGTATTTAAAGGCTTAACACTAACCTTACAACAACTTATGTTTTTCTTAGCTTAACACAAACTGATCTTCAATATATTTTTCATGGATTAACACAAACATATTCCCAAGTGTTTTCAAGGATCACACTTAAACCTTCATACAAGAGTTTTCAAGCTTATCTCATAACCTTTTAAGAGCTCCTTAGGATCTTAGGTGGCACCCTCAGGATCATGAGCAGACAAGGGGTAGATCATGAGCGGCTCATGATGTTTTTCAAGAAGCTTTCATGTCATGAGTTCTCTTTAAGATCATGAGGAGCACCCTTAGGACCATGAGTAGTGACTGGCTTAGAAAAAATGTCCTGTTTTTATCTTTAAATGATTTCTCTTAAACTTGGATCACTTCCATTCCTTTAAGGGACATTTATAAGGGTTTAGAATGCTTTAATTGAGCTTTAAATTGATATTTAATTCTTAGTTTATAGTCACTTTTAAGTATTTTGAATAAAGAGATGAGACATAGATTAAAAGGTGCTTTTTGACATAGTTAGATATCCTTGTTATAAATTCCAGAAGGAGGAGCGAGACTCAAAATCCTAAACAAAGATATAAGAGCAAAGGAAAGTCAAACATGTATGCCCATGTTGAGTTCCATTACTACAAAAAGAAAGGCTACATCGAGAAGAATAGTAAAAAATTTAAGTTCAAATAAGAGAAGAACATGGGCAAAGATATGAAGAAAGATGATAATAGTGATGATGAAGAAACAAACATCCTTAGGGAGTTGAATGTCCTTTATAATGACAATAATGTTAATCTTACAACCTATGACACCAGCTTGGTAATTGACAATGGTGCTTCTGTTCATGTTACATCTTGAAGAGAATTCTTTTCATCCTAAATTTCAAGAAATTCTAGATATGTTAAGACAAGAAATGGAAATTTGACAAGAGTTGCTGGCAAAGGAGATGTGTATTTGGAGATGGAGAATGGCACAATATTAGTTTTGAATAATCTTAAGCACACTACAAATATTCACATGAATTCGATTTCTGCAGGCAATTTTGATGATGAAGGTTTTTACAGCACGTTTCATAATGACTAATGGAAACTCTTTAAAGGATGCCTAATGGTGGCTAAAGGCAAAATGTACTAATCTTTGTATTTTATGCATGCAAATCACTCAAAAAAAAATTAGTGGATGAAGAGAATACAACTGAGCTGTACCATAAAAGACTTAGTCATATAAGTAAGAAAGAGATGATAGTGCTAACCAAGAAGAACATGCTATTAGGAATAAGTCAAGTGTAATAACAAAAATACATCAATCATTTGGTAGGAAAGTAAAATAGAGTATTCTAGAACATTTGATACCTTGGTGGAAAGACAAAATGACAAGAAGTAAGACAAAATGATAAAAAGTTGAACTACATTCAAATAGATAACAATGGAGAGTATTCTATAATATTTGATTCTTATTGTAAAAATCGTAGTATTCAACATCAACAATTCCTTTGAAGATGCCATAGTTGAATGGTTTAGCTGAGAGGATGAATAGAACTTTGATGGAGAGAGTCCGATCTCTACTCTCACATTCAAAATTACCTAAGAAATTTTAGGATGATACTTTACTTACAACAGTACATGTGTTGAATCTCTCAAAATGCTTTTCTTTATAGTTTTGACACTCTAAAGAGGGTATGATTAGAAAAAAAATGTTTTAAATGATCATCTGTAAGTTTTTAGTTTTGTGGCTTTTGTGCATATTCCTAAAGATGAGAGGTCCAAGCTTAATATCAAGACATAATAATGTGTATTCATTGGCTATGGTCAAGATCAATTTAGCTATAAATGTTATGATCCATTCCAGAAAAAAACTTGTCAAAAGCCATGCTAATGTGTTTATTGAAGACAAGAAAATCGAGGAAATTACAAGAGTGGAGAGCTCTGATGATGATTTAATAGACTTCAAGTTAGTTCCTCTAATAATAGTGCCAAGGGAAGTTAGAGATGAAGATGAAGTTAATCTACCTAATGTAAGTGATACAAATGCCCCTTCTGAGATTCCATTTAAAAAAGATGATGTTGGTGTTCTTAAACAACCACCATCAAATGAGGATTCTTGAGTGCCATTAAGGAGATCTAAGAGAAACATACAACCTTTTACCATATATCCTAGAGATCAATTTATGTTATTAATTAACAAAATAGAATATAAAAGCTTTTAAGAAGCTATAAATGATGAACACAAGCAAAAATTTAAAGCCATGCAGGATAAAATAAAGTCCTTACATAGGAACAAGACTTTTCAGTTAGTGAAGTTGCCTAAAGGCAAGAGAGCTTTAAAGAATAAGTGGATGTTCATAATAAAGAATGAAGAATACTATCTTTAGCCATGATTCAAAGCTAGACAAGTTATTAAAGGATTCAACAATAGAAAAGGTATAAACTTTAATGAGATTTTCTCTCCAATCATAAAGATGACATCCATACGTATTGTGTTAGGTTTAGTAGCAAGTCTTGATCTAGAGATTAAGCAAATGGATGTCAATACTATCTTCCTTCATAGTGATTTGAAAGATGAGATATACATGGAGTAGTAAGAGAGTTTCAAAGTATAAGGAAAAGAGGATTATGTTTATAGATTAAAGAAAAGCTAATACAGTTTGAAATAGGCACTAAGACAATGGTACAAGAAGTTTGAGTCTATTATAGGGGAGCATTGCTACAATAAGACTACTTTAGACCATTGTTTTTTTGTTTAGAAAATCTTAGATGATGATTTTATCATACTTTTACAATATGTGAATAATACATTGATTATTGGTTAAAATGTTTCCAGAGTCAACAACTTGAAGAAAAAGTTGAGTAAGTCTTTTGCCATTAAATACTTAGGACCAACAAAGCATATTCTTAGTATAAAGATTGTTAGAAGTAGAGGTGTCAAGATATTCTGGTTTTTAGAAGACAAGTACATTGAGAAGGTACTTGAAAGGTTCAAAATGGACAAGGCTAAGGCAGTTAGTTGCCCTTTAGCTAATCACTTTAGAATGAGTTCCCAACAAAGCCCTTCCATAGACAAGAAGAAGATAATGATGGATAGAGTTTCATATGCTTCAATTATTGGTAGTTTAATGTATGCCAAGATGTGTACACAACCAAATATAGCACAGTCAGTTGGAGTTATAATTTGATTCCTTTTAAATCTTGGTAATGAACTTAGGACTATAGTAAAATTGATTTGCAGATATTTGTATGGTACATCCAAAATATGTTTATGTTTTAGAAGTACCAAACCTGTGTTAGCTGGATATATAGATATAAACATAGTGGTGGTGCTCACTCAAGGAAATATATTTCAAGTTACCTGATTACTTTTACAGGGGGAGTTATGTCATAGTAATCCAAATTATAAAAATGTGTTGCATTGTTTAACATTAAATTAGAGTTTATTATAGCAACTGAAGCATGTAAAGAGCTACTATGGATGCTGAAGTTTTTAAATGGATATAGATTTCAACAGGATAGATGCATGTTATTTTATGATAATCAAAGTGCTATCCATCATGATAAGAATTTCTCTTTTCATTCAAGATCAAAAATTTGTTGACGTAAGATATCATTGGATAAGGGATGTATTAAAAAAGAAGCTATTGTAGTTTGAAAAGACTTATAATGATGAAATTGTCTCAAACATGTTAATGAAGATTTTACCAAAGGAGAAGTTTAAGTTTTATCAATTAGTCATTGGAATGGTTATACCCTCCATATAGTTGGGAGGGGAAGAATTATTATGGATCCCTTTTACATAAGGAATCGATATGCAATTGGAAAAAGAAAAAGAAAAATAATAAAAAGAGGATGAAATGGGTTAATCCTTAGCCTATAAGGAAAAATCAGTCCTTGGCCTTTAAGGATAAGATATATCTTTGCCTATAAATAGCCATGCCACACACTTTATTTATGCATGAGAGTGTAGAGAGTTAAATATTAATTTTCTTTAAGGAGAATTGTGTGAGTTAAAACTAGTTTACTTTGAAGAAAACTTGTGAGAGAGTTTTAAATGCTTGAGAAATTTCTTTCTCAAAGGGTAAGTGACAAAATAGTGAGTAAAATTATTTTAGAGTGGGAAACACCTTCTATGAGAATATTTTAGTAAGATCATTATTCTTGTATTCCTCTAATGTTCTAAAGAAGGCTCTCTCTGTACCTACTATTTTATTAGTGGAAGAAAGCTTAAATTTTATCACATGGATGTAGCTCAACATCAAGGGTTCGATGTTCATTTTGTCTAATTCATCCTCAATTTTAGTGCACGACACCTAGGGGTGTTCATGGCTACACATACACTTATAGGCAATGTATGCTAATCATTGGGTTATTTTGGACCATTCCAAGATAACTCCTATAGGTTTTGGAGTCTTCCAGATGCATTCCTAAAGTTCGTTCTATCTAATTTAGCTTCAATTTTAGAGCGTGACACCTATGGGTGTTCATGGCTATATATGCACTTTTAAGCAAAGTGTGATAATCCTCAGGTTGTTTTGGACCATTTTGGGACCACTTTTGGAGGTTTGATAGCCTTTTAGATGCATTTTTTAAAGTCCGTTTCATCTAATTCACCCTCGATTTTAGCGTATGATACCTAGGGGTGTTCGTGGCTACATGCGCACTTCTAATCGATGCACACTATTCCTTAGGTTGTTTTAGCCATTCTAGGACCACTCCTGGAGGTTTTAAAGTCTTCCAGACACATTCTTGAAGTCCATTCTATCAAATTCATCTTCAATTTTAGTGCATGACACCTAAGGGTGTTCGTGGCTACACACGCACTTTTAAGCAAAGTGCGCTAATCCTCGGGTTATTTTAGACCATTTCGAGACCACATCCAAAGGTTTTAGAGCCTTTTGGATGTGTTTCTGTAATCCATTTTATCAAAATTGATTTTCATTTTTGCACAAAGTTAGGTCCTAATATGAAGAAATGAACACCAACTTAATAAACTGCATGTTCTGAGAGAAGATTGCTCAAAATAAACCTCTTATTATTTCAATAATTCATATTTCGTAAGATCAAAATGAAACTTAATGACTCGTTGATCAATTTTTCATGCTGGTGGGATTAGTTAAAGTCTCAAGGTTGCATACTTTAGAGGTGTTATGAATGAGTAGACTCTAGTCTTTTCAAAGATTTACTTCATCATTGGACCTTTTTGGGGACAATTAAATTTAAGGTATGACAGTTGCCCCTACTTTATGTGTGTTTCATAGCCACCTAGTGCTAGTGTCAATACATGTGAAGTAAATGCAAAGATGCAAAAAAAAATATTTTCTGAGGAGAGAGGTACTGCCACTATAACCTCTTTCATTGTTAGGTGAATAAATACTACCACTATAACCTCTTCTGGTGTCTGATGAGGAGATACTGCCACTATAACCTCTTCTAGTGTCAGCAAATAGATATTGCCACTACAACCTCTTCTGGTGTCAAGCAGAGATACTGCCACTATAACCTCTTTTAGTGTCAAGCAAACATATACTGCCACTCTAACCTCTTCTAGTGTTAGGTGAAGAGATATCGCCAGTGTAACCTCTTTTGGTGTCAAGCGAATAGATACTACCACTATAACCTCTTCTGGTGTCAGGTGAATAGATTTTATCACTGTAACCTCTTTTGGTGTCAGGCAAATAGATACTACCACTATATCCTCTTTTGGTGTCAGGCAAATAGATACTACCCCTGTAACCTCTTCTAGTGTCAGGCGAAAATAGATATTGCCACTGTATCCTCTTCTAGTGTGAGGTAACCAGATACTGCCACTATAACCTCTTTTAGAGTCAAGTGAATAGATACTACCACTGTAACCTCTTTTAGTGTCAAGTGAATAGATACTTCCATTTCACTGTCAGGCAAATAGATATTGCCACTATAACCTCTTTTAGTTTCAAGCGAATAAATATTGCCACTATAACCTCTTTTGGTGTTAGTGTCACGACCCGAACCCGAGGGCACGTGACCGGCACTAGGGAATGGGTAGGCATAAGGCCCCCGAAACTCGTAATAAGCCTAAAGGAAAAGAAAATAAAACCATTCATATTTTAAACTTTAATTAATAACAGAACATATTATCAAACTACTTAATAAAAATGTGTTTCAACATCTCATATTATAAATTGAATTTAAATCTTATACATAAGCGTAGTTTACACAAATAAATTACACAATCATATTTAAACCATACAAATCCTTAGTACATATACTACTGCAGCAACCTAGATTAACACACAGTACAACTTATAATGACCTACATAAAATAGCCGGTGAAGAAGAAACCCGGCATGGAGGTAGTCTGAGGTCGAACTCCCAAGCTCCTGAAAAACATAAATTGAGGGGAATCAGACCTCACTGAGTAAGTCAATAAAAGAGCTGTACGGTTTGAAAGCCTTTTTGGAAATTGTATATGTTTATAGTGAAAATAATGTATAGTATATAAGTATAGCTTTTGAAAAATCTCGGTAGAACCTTAAACCCAAAATCTACTTGGCCAGCTGGGCCCACTAATTCCAACTAGACTACTGGTCCCTGAGAGCAAGGGCATCAACCGAGGCACCAAGCCGTAGTCATTCACTTAATCAAAATATATGGCACTGATGGTCCCCGAGAGCAAAGGCATCGACCGAGGCACCCATCCCAGTCCATTATTAACCTTTCGATCATTGGCGGTTCCCGAGAGTAAAGGCTTCCACCGAGGCACCCGTCCCAGTTTAACATTCACCAATCATATATATTACGGATCCATCTCTCAATCTCTACCATGTGCACATAGTCTTGGTGAAGCCACCAGGTAGCCCATTCTATCAAAATTTCTCAAAATCGATTTTAAATAAATAAAATGCATATAAATCTTAAATATCAACATTAAATTAAATAAACCATATAATCAATACTAAAATATGAGCGCATGCATTTGTTAATTAAAGCACACGCACAGATCATTCTATCGACTTACAGGATGAATGCGAAGGCTGACGACCACGCGTCTGCCTCGGTCTCACAGCTTCTGCTCCGATATGCTCTAAAAGAAAAATAATGAATCGACTTTTAGAATATGACTATGGAATCGAAATCAACAGTCAACAAAATAATGAAATTTTAGGCTGACTAGAGGAAAGTCGGACAAGACTCGACATACGGATATAGCGTAACTAACGGTAGAAATTTTACGAGTATCACGTTTTATGAGAAAATCTATCAAAATTTTGACAGAGTCTCCTCTGTAAAATGGACATCTCTCTACCAAAGGTAGAGCCAGACCTGCATAGAAAATGCACTTCTAATATCCACAAACATTCACACTCGAGTCGGGCTCCCAAAACCACAATTTGCCCCGACCGAGATCACAACTCAATGAAATATCAAGAATTAATAATATTTATTTCTCAACACATATTTCCCATACACACATACTAAAAATAAATAAAATTATATAAAATATCAATTATTCAAAATTAAACAATTAAATTTGCATTCCATCTTCAAAAATATAAATATAATTATAACCCAAATTAAAACCATTGCAATGTATTATATATATATATATATATATATATATATATATATATATATATATATATATATATATATATATATATATATATATATATATATCTTATTTGAAATTTAATATTTAAAATTTACACTACTTAAGTAAAAATACCAATTAATTTATAAAAATTGTCTAAAACCTTTAAATATTAATAAAACTTATTAATATATATATTTAACTATATATAGCGAAAAATTACATTTTTACCCCTAGAATATATAAATTACATAATGTGCTATCAATACTAAAAAAATTTCCTTAAAATTATTTAATCATCCAAAACTTATTTTCTCAATGTTAAATTCTTAATATAATTAAAACATATTAATGGCTTTTAATTTCTTCTAAAAAAATATATAATTAGCCTAATAATTAAATTTTGACATAAAGTATAAAAATTCCTAAAAATTGTATAATATTCAAAAAATTTATTTTCTTTACTCTAAAATTAATATCAACTCATAATAACACCAAAAATACCAAATATTATTATTATTTATTATTTTTTTATAATTAATTTACGAAAATTCCTAAAATAATATTAAAATATTCAAAAATTCACCAAAAATAAAAATAAATCCCAAAAATTATACAAAAAATCCTAGAGGTAGATTGAGCTACTAGGAATCACATTTGAAAAGGAAATTTGCATGAATCAAACTGGATCAAGTTAAAAAAATTCAAAACCCTAGAGTTCAAAAACTAACAATCCACAAAACTCAACCAAAAACAAGATTAAAGCTTAAACTAAGCTTGGAATGTGTCTCACCGGTGCAAGGGAGGAGATTGACACCGGAATGGAGGGAAATGGTGGCTGGACGGAGCTTGGCCGATCCTAGGAGCTATTCTCGACTTCTTCCCATTCCAGCGGTTCTGGCAACTCTGCAGGTGACGGGAGGTGAGGGAGAAGGAGGAGGAGGCAGCAAATGGTGGTCGGAGATGGGGGAGGCGCAGTGACAGTGGCGGTCAGGGATGTCACGTGGTGAGGGAGGGGGTGAGCTTCGGTTTCTTCTTCCTCTTCCTAAATATATCCTATATGTATATATATATATATATATATATATATATATATATATATATATATATTCTATATTATAAACTACTAATATATGTATATATACATAATATATTTATTATACATACATGTGTATGTCTAAGTGAGTATTAGTGTATATATATATATATATATATACATATATACATAAACATACACTACATAAAATTATATTATATATATACATATTAATAACCATTAATAAAATATATATAACTATATGTTAATATATATTTATGCATGTATGTATATAGATAAATATTAGTACATATGTACATATATATATATATATCTATAAATACACACACATATATATTTATCTATAGGCACATATGCATAGCCATAAAATTTAATATCATTTAAAATAGCAATAATAATAATAATAATAATAATAATAATAATAATAATAATAATAATAATAATAAGTAATAATAGACAATGTAATCCTAGATAATAAGTAAATAATAATACTCACACATATTAATACTCTAAATAATATTAACATACATATAATATAATATGATGAAGAAAAGTAATTATTAATAATATGATTTGATAAAAATACCCCCCTTTTTTATTTAAGTAAATATATAGGGTATTACATTTAGGCAAATAGATACTGCCATTATAACCTCTTCCAGTGTCAGGTGAATAGATTGGTTGTGGTTGTGATCATTGTGATTGATGTAATATGTCCTTCTCTTTTTTCCTTTTAATTGGATTGAGTTCCTTATTATGATTGATGTTCTTCTAGCTCTTATTGTGACTATTAATCTGTAGTTTTATTATGAGTGTTAATAACCTAATAGCTCTTGCTTTGTTTTAGTTCTTATCATAATTGTTTACTAGCACTTTTTGTGATGTTTCTCTTTTTGGCTTTTGTTATTATTCTAATCCTGTTAAATAATAGAGAGAAAGATTTTTTATTATTTTAGTAACTCTGTAAATTCTTAATAGCACACTTGTTATTTGTAGCCTTGTAGGTCTATTACTATGTTGCCTTACAATTTCAACAAGGTCAATACATATTATTAGGGTCTCTCATTGTGTGTGAAGCAAATGGTTACTGGGAAGGGCTTTAGTGGGATTATTGTCGCATTGTCTTATGACTTGTACGCATTGAGTCAAATTGCTATATATGCATTGATTGAGTAGTGGATGGACATGACACATACTTTTCACTTTCCCATTAGAGAGATGACCATCACTTCTCTAGACTTTATTGTTATTATAGGCTTAAGCTTTTATGGGGAGCCTATTCCTTTTAGTGAGGAGGAGTGTTCTTTTACAGTGGCGAGGAGGCACCTTACGATAAAGTTGTTTAGGCTAACTAGCCCTATGAAGTCTAGTTGCCCATGCCTCACTCATTATACTAAGTTTGTTTCTTCTATGTAGACGATGCATGATGCCAATCTTGTTTTGATGGAGCAGTTGGCTCATTGCTTCTTATTTTACTTATTGAGTGCTATCATCTTCTTGAATCCTTTGGGTACGGGTAGTCTGCAGTTGTTACTTGTCTTGAGGGACTTAGATAGCTTATTGAGGTACTACTGGGGCACTGCCACTTTCGCCCATATGTACTTAGGTCTAGATGCAGCATGCCAAGGTGGCTCAAGGATTTATAGATGCTTATTTTGTGCTGGATGTGAGTAAGAGTTCTTGTTTATGTCCTTTTATTTTATGTCTTTGCTTTTTTTTTACTCTTTGGGTTTTGATTCTGGTAGATCTAGGCTTATGATTTTTGGGTCCTTCCTTGTTCGATTATCGAGCATCTCTTAGAGGATGGTTTTCCTCATTATTCCTATTGGATTAGGAAGACTACTAATTTGATTGAGGATTGCATAGTGGCTTAGGACTACATGGGTGGGTTGTCCCCTAGATAGGTATGTTTGATTCTTACTATGTTGGTTGTTTCATTTTCTGGAGATTCTTCATTTATTTTTGCTTTTTAGGCAGATCTTCTTTTGCTGGTGGGTGGTGAGGTCACATTGGTCGATAGAGGTAGTGAGAGCATGGCAGTTGATAGAGAGACAAGTGATGCTCCTTGGCCTTACTAGCAAGGTGTGGTATCTAGGTGAGCAAGTCCATCCTTGGTGGGATAGTCCATTTACGAGGAGAGTCCTTATTCCTCCTATTGGTGACATATTCTGGAGTCATGAGCTTAGTGCGGACGAGCTTGCTACTGCCATGGTAGGATATCCTTCTAAGCATCTTCTAGAGGGTGTAGGCTCTCTTTATGTTGATATGTTGATTCCATAACTAATTGATGCTGTGGCTGGTGGCATCTTTCCTTTGCCTCTACCTCCTCAGGCAGATGGGGCTTGTCCTTCAGATTTAAGAACTGGGCCATCACGCTGATCGTCGAGAGTTACTTTCATTGATCTGGTAGGCATTTATTTTTATTTTGTACAAGTGTGTAAAAAAATTTATGAGTAATAAGCTATAATTTATATGGTTATGGGGACTTATCTATAGCAATGGGGATCTCACTGAAAGAGATCAGGATCCCACTTTAAGGAGGATGAGGGCACGTTCTATACTGAGGTGACTACCCATGCTAGCAGTGTGGCTTTTAGTGGTATCATTCTTGGGGACTTGGTGGTTAGGTCATACTTGGTTTTATCTAGGATGGAAATTTTTAGTGGAGGAGTGTAACTCGATTTGCCTTACCTTGGTTTTCCTCAGTTAGATGTTATCCCTCTTAATGCTTCCCATGTTCGTGCTTTATTTCACTTATTTTGCCTTTGTTTCACCTATTTGATGATTGGTGATTGACTTGATTACTTTTTTTTTGTAGATCTCTGTCTCTTATGGCCAATACTGGTATATTATTGCAGGAAGTGCGCAACGGTACTTTATAGAGTTTACAAGCAACCAAAAGGTATGCCTTCTTTATTGTACTTATTTATTTATGCACATGTTTTATGTATACATGTATGATATGAAATTTTCATGTAATGCAGGCTGAACACCTCTATGTTGGCCATGAGTGGGAGCGGGTACATACAACTTATTGTGATCATATTGGTGAGCTGGAGTCATGACTAGTAACCTTTGTGATGAATGATGAGGAGCCTGGATCAGATGATGGGGATGCTTGAGCAAGATTGATGCTTACTTCTAATGGCAGCCACGACCGATGTAGTTGTTTTAGGAGCTAAGTGTAGGACTTTTTGGCTTATGGTTGCTTTGTTGTATTATTTTCTTAAGGCTATGGACTCTGGGTATTGTATCTAGGCATTTGTCTCACATGTGTTGTACGATACATGTATAATGATGTAGTGTATATGCTTCTCACTATATGCGATTACTATGCCCAGTGATGTTTTTCATTGCTATAGTCTACCTCTTTTATTTTTCCCTCTTTTGCCTAAGGCATCTCTTTTTGGAGCTTTTTGCACTTAGCTAGGTTTTCTTTTTTTCTTCCCTCTTTTGCCTTGGGTGTCTCCTTTTGGAGCTCTTCACATTTGGCTGGGCTTTTTTTTTTAGTCTTTGATGGTAGTGGTTGATCTCAAGAAGATGGTAAGAACCGTGGTCATGTAATGAAAGAAAATATAAAGCATATTTAATGCAATTCATGATGATAAAAAATGCATTGCACTTTTTTAAAGACATTTCATAAATTGGCAATCATTCTCATTTCACAGAAATTATTTAAGAAGAGCATATGTGCATTTGTACAAATTTCGAACTTGAGGTTACCCTTGTTCCTAACGAGCCTTCTTAGGTTTTCTAGTTAAGTATTTTATCTCTTTCCTAATTTTTTCCTAGGTTGCCCATGTAGGGTTTTCAACCTAGCGGGAAGTCCCTAACTTTTGCATGAGCTGCCATTTTAAGGTTTTTAACTCAACGGGATTTTTTTTCCTTGACGTAGTACTTCTTTAAAAGGTCTGTATTAATAGGTTCAGAGAATCCATTGCCTTTAGAATCCATCAGCTTGACTGGTCCTTTTAATAAGAAATGTTTAACTAAGAATGGGCCTTCCCAGTTTGGTATGAATTTCCCTTTAGGGTATGGAATGTTCTGCCTTATTGCTTTAACACCCAGTTTCTTATTTTCACACTCTTATGTTTCACTTTCCCATTGAAGGTTTTGGCTAGCCGAGCTTAATACAACTGTGTGTGGTATAGAGCCTTAAGTCTTTGACTATCTAAGAGAGTGAGATTATTGTGCTTCTATTGGGCCCATGGTACTTCTAGCAATCCAGATTCGATTGCTACCTGAAGAGACTTGATTTCTATTTCAACTAGAAGTGTTGCTTCTAATCTATATACTAGTGAGATAGGAGTTGCTCCAGTTGAAGTTTTGACTATTGTTCGATACCCCATAATGCATATGGCAATTTATTTGCCTAATCTCAATAAGTTTGAGTCATTTTTGAAAAAATCTTTTTGAACTTCTTATTTACTGGTTCAACCGCCCTATTTTCTTATGGTTGATAAGGAGAAGATTTGTGATGTTCCACTTTATAACTCCTTAGTAGTTCTCTAACTTCCCTTTAGAATTGAACATCATTATAAGAGATGATGTGATAGGGGATCCCATATTGAAAAAATAGATTTCTTTTAACGAACTTAGCCATTTTCTTAGCTCCTATCTTTGTAAATAATTATGCTTTGAGCCACTTTATGAAGTAATCCACTGCCACTAAGATGAACCTATGTTCATTCAAGGCTGTCGGGTGGATTTCCCCAATTATGTCTAGTCCCCATGCAGAGACAGGCCATAGAAAGGAGATTTAATGTAATTCTGTTAGGGGAAGATAGCTAACATTCCCATGGATTTAACACTTATAGCATTCCCTTATGAATTTGATACAGTCTTCCATCATCATCATTTAGAATAACCCTTGTCTAATTAACTTCTTAGCTAGGATTGCTCCATTCATGTGTGGACCACAAACACCTTTGTGGACTTCTTCTATTGCTCTTATAGACTTAGTTTCATCTAGACATCAGAGTTATAAATCATTTGAAGATCTTTTGTATAACACACCTTAGTGTGATGTGAATATAATGCAAATCCTCGAATGACTGCCTTATCTTTTTCACTTGTCTGATTGGGATAAGCTTGTTCCTTCAAATATCTCTAAATGTCATAGAACCAATGTTTTTTTAACTGTTTCTATCTTTGTTATTATATAGTTCTTATAAGAAGTTTGTCCTAATTTGAGTAGGATTAAAGGCTTAATGGGCATTTTGGATGGTCCTTCTCACATTGATGCTAGGGAAGCAAGTACGTCTGCCATCTAATTGTGGTTCCTAAGGAGATGAATGAATCTGCATCTTTGTAAGGATATGGTAAGTAGCTTTAAGTGATCCAAGTAAGATTTTAAGTGCTACTCTTTTAATTCTCACTCTTTTGTTGCATGATTGATTACTAGCATGGAATCTCTGAAGACTTCAACTTTTATAAAATCTAGGGCTATCAGTGCTTCTATTTTGAGTGCACATGCCTGATATTCTACTTTGCTGTTTGTGACTTTGAATTCTAATTTTTTGGCAATTGGTACCACTTTGCTTTCTAGAGATTGTAATATGACACCAACTCTTGTGCTGAATTGATTAACTGCCCCCATCAAAATACATCTACCATCCTTCAATCTCGATGGCTGAACTGAGGTCATCTAGGAAGTCTAGTTGGATTTCTTTTGAGTCTAGAATGGGGTTGAGAACTAGAAATTCAGCCATTGCTCTTCCCTTTACTACCTTCTTAGTTAGGTATTGCACATTGAATTCTACCAATAGTATGAGCCACTTGGCAAGTTTTCCTACCAGAGAAGGAGCTTTATGGAGGTACTTCATTGGATCCATTTTAGACATGACCTGAATTTCGTAAGACTGAAAGTAATGTCTGAGTTTCTTCATTGCCCATACCATTGCTAGGTATATCTGCTCAACTTGGTTGTCAATATCTTTTTACTTAAGTAGTAGACTGCGTGTTCTACTTTCGTTTCTCCCTCTTGGGCTAACAATGTGCCGATTGCATTTCCTTTGATGGCTAGATACAAGGTTAAAGGTATCCCCAGTTTAGGTGGTTTTAAAATAAGTGGGTTACCTAGGTAGTTTTTAATCTTATCGAATGCTAACTAACACAACTCGTTCCACTTAATTGGCTAATCTTTTCTAAGTAGCTTGAAGATTTGTTCATACACTACTATTAACTTGATGGTGAATCTATTGATGAATTGTAGTTTCCCTACAAACTCTCTGTTTTCTTTTTCTATTTTTGACACTAGCATCTCTCTAACTACTTTAACTTTGTTTGGATCCATTTCAATCGTATTCTGATTGACAACATATGCCGACATCTTTCCTAAAGTGACCCCGAATACACATTTCTTTGAATTAAGTCTGAGACTATAATTATTGACTCTTTTGAGTAGCTTATTGAGATTCGATTGGTGTTCTTCATTGGTTTTTAAATTGACCATCATGTCATCGACGTACACTTGTATTTCTTTATGTATCATGTCATGGAATATTGTAGTTGCCATTCTTTTTAAAGTTGCTCCTACATTCTTTGAATTGAAGGGCATTACTTTATAGAAATAAGTGCCCTATTTTGTTATGAAAGTTATCTTTGCTTTGTCAATAATGGCCATTAGGATCTGATTGTACCTGGAGAATCCATCCATGAAGGAGTACATTGTATATATAGCAGCACTATTAACTAGCATGTCTATTTGAGGTAATAGGAAATCATCTTTTGGGCAAGCCTTGTTCAGATCTCTATAGTTGATGCAGATTCTAACCCTTCCATCTCTCTTTGGTACTAGCACCACATTTGCTAACCATTCTTGATAGTCTACTACCTCTAGAAATTTTTCATTGATCTACTTCTCGATTTCTTCTTTCACTAGTTAGGCCCATTATGGTATGAGTCTTCTCAGTTTCTACTTTACTTGTTTGCACCTATCTTTGGTAGGGATGAAGTGTTGAACAATGTCTCTGTTAATACTAGGCATATCATTGTACATCTAGGTAAATAATTTTGAATATTTTATTAATTTCTCTCTTGTCTTCAGGGGTAACATCTTTTGAAATATGAAAAATGCATGGTTCAAATTCTGTGCCATTGTTAAATGATTCAGTGCATATGCAATGAATGTAAAATATGTTAATGTTTTTATTAATGTAATGTACACTACCATCAGGAAAGACATCAAACAAGCAAAATTTAATTTTATTACATTAACTATAGAGCTCATTGTATCATCAATTTTAAACAAACAAAAAGCATAGAGATAATCATTAGTAGTGTCTTCAAATAGGATGTCATCAATGCTTGGTTCAAGGATTGTAGTAGGATGTCATTAATGCTTGATTTGAGGATTGCAATAGCTTGAGCATAATTGATAGTCTCACTCTCAAATTATAGCTCCAGATTTTTCATCAGCTCATTATTGTCAGTCTCAATGACCATATCCAATAAGCGCTTTCCCTTTAGGGTGTTATTGAAGATCTCGAACCATGGTTTCTCAATTTCATTGCTTTCCCATTTCTCAAGTTGTCCTTAGTAGACTCAGGTTAAGCTTTTAGCCAAAAAAGAATTGACTTCTTAGCTCCAATGTTCTTTTAAGGATTGTACCTTAGACCTCATCTGTTGGTTTATTCTCAGAAGTTAGGGAATTCTATGACCCCAATGTTCCTTCCTCCTAATCTTGTTCTAGGTAGATATTGCATCTTCTTCATCATGGCAGCAACTTTGGGATCGACATGATAATTACTGATTATAAAAACCTAAAATCCTGGTAGGACCATATTCAGATAGGCAATAATGTTTTTTGTTTCAGCAGGGGTGGTTGTTGGGTTTTGTGATACAAACACAACAGAAAAATTAAAAATTTATCATGTTCCTAAACCTAGATCCATGTAATTCGACTGCTTGATTAAATCTAAGGTTTCAAGAATCTCACTAAGACATAGAAGAGGCAAGATTTTCAGGAAGGATGAGAGGAGGTTCACACCGGTGACACCTTACCTCGAGCTTTTTACTTTGGTTGTTCGGATCTAGATGTCTCCAAAAGGATGCATCCTCTATAGCCCTTTATAAAAATGAATTGGAGTGTGTGCTAGCAACTTTCTTAATTGTCTCAAAAATCAAGAACAAAAGAAAAACTCTATGTTTGTTTTATAAGAATAGAGAAAACCATTTTGGAGGCAGGAAAAGTAAGTGAGTTAAACCCTAGAGAATATAACATATTTATAGACTCCAAATTAGGGTTTCACCTACCAATGACCTTTTGATAATTTCCCATTTATTATATTCTGATTTTTATTTAAAAAAATCAGAAATAATATCTTATTTATTTATTTAAAATAACATTTATCTTAAATAAATAAATAAATAAATAAAACACTTTAAATATTTATTTCCACAGAGTTTATTTTAGGCTTATTAAATCTATAATTGTTTTGGGCTTGTTCTCAGTGTGTGACCCTGTAGGTTCACATAACATTGGTAGTGGGCCTAAATCTCCATTTAGGCCTACAAGTCATAAATGGCCTCTAGCAAGACATTATGACTACCCAAGTCATGTGAAGTCAATAATCTGACATAACCTAATTATAGTGAATTTTATCATCCCTTTATCACATGATATCTTAATTGAACATAGGCATAGAATGTCATCCTTATATAGTTCAATATTATGACTTGATTCTAAGTAGACTGAAAATGATAACTCTTTATCAATTCATTTTAGCATGGCCATGGATTTTCCTTCAGTCTATCTCATCAAGGGACCCATAGATATATTTCTTATATTAATGAGGGATAAATTTCTTCTGAATCACTCACATTCGTCATATAACTAATTTCATATCCAATAACATCCTATTTAATTGTTCGGTTAAAGACAATGTCAGAATGTATCAAAACATAAAATAGCTATGTAGAAATCCATGATGATTTCAAGGTCAAATGATTGAAATAAAATTACTGTGATGAGAAATACTTATGACAATAATCTTTGTAGTATTCTCATAGTGGGTCAATCCAGTACATGATCTCTCATCATGTACCTATGAGTTGACTTAATATCTCATATTCATGATTAGTAAAACATAACCATCAATCAACATCATACTAGCCTTAATACTTTAATATTTATATAATGAATAAATGGCTAGGGATAATTAGAATAGAACTCTTATTTTAATCTAAGGGTTTTACTATCAAGTCACATACCTAATGGCCTTAGTAAGAATTAACCATTCATATAATTATCATAAAATCTAATGAAATACCCCTTTAAATTAATAAAATAAGAAAGCCAATAAATAATCACAAATGATTGACCTAGTGCATATCACTAACAGTGGTAACAACCTTTCCATTCATAGGGAACTTGATCTTCTGATGCATCGTGGAGAGTATGCCCCTAGTGGGTGGAATGAAGGTCTTCCTAGTAATAAGGAAAAAGTTAGAGGGATGTCTAAGATGGTAAATTCTATTACTGATTCGATATCACCCACCGTAACTATTACTTTGAAAGTCCCAATGACTAGCTTTTTTGAATCATCATAGACTCGTATGACCATGTTGGATTTTTCTAGGTTTTCAGTATTCATCCTAAACTTTTATAGCAACCTCAGGGGGAAAACATTAATAAAAGATCCATCATCCACCATAACACATAGAGTCTTCTTAGACCTGACAATAGCTTGTATAAAGAGAGGATGATTGTGCACCTTTCCTTTGAGGGGTAAATCTTCATCTGAAAAGATGATTGCATTAGAGGGAGCTTTCATTAGAGAGGCTATCATTTCACAAGGAGAGGTGTTAGTGGTGACCTTTGCCTCATCTAGTGCTTTGAATAGGGCATCCCTATGCTTCTTAGAGGCCATGAGTAGGTCCCAGATACTAGTTTATGCCTAATTCTTTTTAAGCTATTTGAGGATAGTGTCTTCCTTTTTTACTAGGGCTTGATCACTTGTCACTTTTTTCCCTTTAGGGGGATCTTTCTCTTTCTCAAGGGGTTGATATACTCACCTATTACAAGTCATATAGTTGACTGTTAGTGAGGGCTTATCTACTTTTGTATTACTGTTCTAGTCCCAGACTACAATTCCAAGATCATCAAAGTCGTACAATATATAGATCCCTATGACCTATAGGTTTTGAAGATAAATAGTACTATCCACCCCATCTTTGTTGTTAAATTCTTCTCCCCATCCTAAAGGTACTATGATTTCTAAGTGAGTGTGAGTAGCAGGGGGTGCTATGTACTTATAGTTGAACTTCCCAGATAGTTGATCCGATAAATCCCATTCTCCATGGCCACCACTGAGATATTTACTTGTGTCTGCTTCTCATGGTAGGGGAAATCAACCACTTCACTGTTCATATGGAGAGCTATATCCCTGGCTCTTTTTTTTGCATCATTAAGTTAGGGAGGAATTTCTGAAGCATCAGAATGTTTCAAAGGTAGAAGGACATTATTCATCTTCACTAGAGTCATGAGGTTCAAGAATGAGGCTTGAGGTTTGTCTTTTAAGAGCTTATCTTGGGTTTTTTAGATGGCTTGGATTGATTGTTCGATAAGGTTTTCTGATAGATTGGAGGAAATTATACCAATGGTTGATGGAGGCATATTTCAATAGTTTGGGAGAGGATTGGTCTTGATGCCAGGTCATTTTTTTGGGTCATTAATTTTTTTAATATAGTCAATGAGGTCTTGGATTGCATTCTTAAGGGTTCTACATGCATCAGTGGTGTGACCGGGCATTTAGTGAAAGTGGCAGAATAGGTTTTGGTTAATGTAATGCGATAATGGATTTGGAAGAAGCTTGGGCTCTTAAGGTTGTAAGAGGTTCTTTTATTAAATTCTATGGAATACTTTAGATAATGGGAGGTTGAAGCCTGAGAATTTTCTTGATGGTTAGATGGTATTAACAGATGGTGAACTGTAAGTGTTGGTTGGATTACGTTTATTTATGTGGCTCTAGTAAAGGTGTTTTTGATGTTTGATTAGGTATTACGATGAAAGGTGTTTCTAGCTTGCTAAGGTTCCTCATCTTCAATTCTGATTCTAGTTTGATAGAGATCTTTAAAGTTAGGATAATGAGCAAAGATCATATGTTTTCTAAAATATGGTAATGCACTTTGATTATCAGCTCTATCTGTTCATCTTCAGAAGGACGGTTTCCTATTTTGATTGCCATTCCCCACCATCTTATGACATAATTAGAGAAAGTTTCATCAGGTTTCTGTCTCATGATCTCGAGATCTCTGCGAGTGATGTCTAGCTGAGTGTTGTATTTATATTGCTTAATGAACTTCTGAGTTGACAATAGCCAATCACTTTTAATTTCATCCTTAAGGTCAAAGAACCATGCTCTTCACCCTTCCTCCAGTGATATGAAGAAGAATATCAAACAATCTGGGATTCTATAAGCTTCGTAACCGCCATAAAGGTAGAATATTACCTTAGATGGACCTTTGGGTCCCCTATTCCATCAAACTTAGTAAAATTTGGTAGTTTAAAATCATATGGGAGTGGTTCATCTTTGAATAATGCCAGGTCAGTTAAGCTTTTGGAGTTATGGGTTCCTTTATCTTTAAAGGAAAATTCCAACTGAGCTATTTTGTTAGCCAACAGTTTAACCTCCCCTGCTGATTTAGGCTTGGTTATATTAGCAATTTTTATAGCTTTTGGTGCATTTCTAAGATGCTGGTAGTAGTCATTGTCATCATTAGCTTGAATTGGAGTGTGGGGGAATTCCCTTTGCTTTATCTATTCTTGGATGAACAAATATGGAAGCTTTATTCAATGGTGTGTTATTCCTATCTCGGGCATTTTGGCCTTGATTTGGGCTTAAAGGATTTCAGCTATAGTACCATCAATGAGCAATTTTTTTATCCCCTTTTTAGTATATCTTCAAATTGTTAATATGAGGTATCTTTTTGGTCACTCATGTTTGATTGTTGTATTCCTATACATTTATCACGGTTAGCTAAATGTATGGTGCATAACATGTGCCTGCAATAGAAAAGAGTGAGCATGTATGCATGGAGTGGATGCACAAACCTATGATGAATGATGATCATTGCTGTAAGAAACTGCATTTAGCTCATGCTATCTACATGTATATTATATATGCATGATTAATCTTAGAAAGCCAGTTAGTATTTCCTGCACAGTGAACTAACCAACCATAAGCAAGCTCTTGCATCCAACCTTATTTCTCCATGAGGTTGTTTAGTTTCATTCCTAGGTGGGTTTTGAACCTATAGTAATCAAGGCACTCTAATTTCACTCTTGAAACTAGGCTATTTTGATTTATGTTAATCAGAACTAGAGGGTAAACTGAGGAACGACACTCAACTGTGCTCGGGGTAATCATGTGATGTCAATGTGGAGGTCGATTATCAAGCTTCAAATGATGTCCAAAGTTCTTATACACTTCTATGCATAGGGCCGATGTTAATCAAAAGGAGCCCGAGTTCTTACCCCTATGTTAATTTTCAATATGTCTCCACAGAAGCCATGAAAGTGTCGTTCGATAGAGCATAGATTATTCATGTAGCATGAAAGATTGCCAGTCTCATCATGCAAGCAAAATAATATTCACAAATGTTGGCAACAATAAAGTAAAATGAAGTAAAATAAAATAAACATGCTAAAATGATTGTGTGGTCCTTAGATTGACTGAGCTTATATGGTTTTGAAGCTTTAGCTTTGAGAGATTATCAAGCTTTTCTTATCGAGAGGTTCAAAATCACGTACAGAATGATGCTAGTTTGTATACCTTTAAACTATGCTTTGATAAAGATGAGGTTAGGTTTGGTCAAAGGGAGGCCTAATAACCTAAGAAAAATGCAATGGGAGAACTAAAACTGTTTGGAAGTTGGTTTCCAATGTCTTCCAGTAACCAAATTTTGAGTGTGTGTGTGTGTTTTCCTCTTGCTTTGCCCACCAAAATGAGGTGTGGAGACATCTATTTATAGCACAAAAATTGAGGAAGAGGGGGCTATGTGCATCCTTAAGAAGGAGCACGTGGCCACGAGAAGTGCGCATAACTACACGCTTGGCGCATGGCCATACGGGCATGTGCACAATCATGGGCACCTTCTAGTGATATGCACACAAATTGGGGCTTTTCCAGGCTATTTTGAGGTTGGTTTCTAGGATTTTTAGGCCTTCTAGATGAAATTTCAAAGTCTATTTTATCTAATTTTCCCTCAATTTTAGTGTGTGACACCTAGGGGTGTTTATGGCTACACGTGCACTTCTAAGTGATGCACGCTAATCCTTGTGTTGTTTTGGACCATTCCAAGACCACTCTCAAAGGTTTTAGAGTCTTCTAAAAATGTTCCCAAAGTCCATTCTGTCTAATTTAGCTTTGATATTAGCGCGTGACACCTAGGGGTGTTCGTGGCTGCACATGAACTTTTAAGCAATTTGCACTAATCCTCAAGTTATTTTGGACCATTCTAGGACCGCTTCTCGAGATTTTGAAGCCTTTTGAACATGTTTCTAAAGTCCGTTTTGTTAAAATCAAGTTTTATTTTTTTATGAAGTTAGGTCTCAGTCTGATGAAATGAACATTGGCTCAACAAGCTGTGCATTCTAAGAGAAGATTGCTCAAAATGAACCTTTTATTTTTTTAATAATTCATATTTCATAAGATTGAAGAGCAACTTAATGGCTCAATGATTGATTTTTCACATTGGTGGGATTGAATAGGGTCTCAAGGTTGAACACTTTATAGGTGCTTCAAATAAGTAGACTCCAATCTTTTTGAAGATTTTTTTTATCATTGGACCTTTTTAGGGGTAGTCAAATTTGAGGTATGTCACTAAGAAAACTCATATTTTCTTAGTAGTGTCAAAAATTAGCAAATTAAATATGAATTAAAGGAATCTGGTGATTTTTCCTTAGTAGCTAAAAAATATCATGTGATAATTTGGTGATTTTTGCTATCCTAATCTTCAAGTCGTTTAGTAAATTTAGCATTAGGTTTATTTTTTTCTTGCATAGGTTTATGCTAAATTAAGAAAATTTTCATACTTGAACTTAAAGATTATAGTTTGATTTAGTCAAATAGTGGTGATTAGTTTGGAGACATAAATTTTCTCTTGAAAAATAAATCTAGAAATGAGTTTGACAAGAATAAGAAAATCAGAATTAAATGAAGCAAAAGTATTGATTTTGGACAAAGAGACAAAATAACTTAAACTAAACCAAGCTCTGATACCATATTATGAATAGAGAGTATATATTATTAAATTGTATGTAGTATACATTACAAAGGAATTTATTTATAGTGTACAAAATAGAGTTAGAGAAGAAAAGAAACTTTATAATAACAAAATTTACATAATAAAAAAAAATTAAGACATAGTAAAAATTTAAGGTAAAAAAAAAATTAATAAAATGGCTATAATCATGCTAACACTATTGCCTTGTCTTTGAGTACAACTACAAGATTCTCTATGATTGTTTTCTACTATGCTATTATTACTAAACCTTTTGTTATGATTCAATACATATATAGAGACTAGTTTTAATTAGTTAATCCAATTAATCCATCAATAATAAGCAAACATGATTGTTTTAATGAACTTATATGTATTTCAGGGATAACTTAATGATGAACTTCTCTGATTCAGAAGAGTCATACCAAGATAGCTTTGAAAAATTTTGTTCTTTCTTTTGCTTATTTGCTTTTGTGCTTAAGCTTTGGATATTCACTCCTAAGGTGATCATGCTTTTTGCACTCATAGTAACTGACATCTTTGAATTTTTTGATGTCACCCTTTTTTTACAACTTGAACTTTATCAAGAACTTCTTAAATCTTCTTGTGAGGATGACTAGTTCTTATTCATCTTCATTTGTGTCTTCAATTAATTCTACATTTCTTGAATCTGAAGAAGCTTTGAGTGCTAAACTCCTCTTCTTTTTTTTCCTTACCTTATACATTTTCTTTCTTTTACCTCAAGGTATGAATAAGAAGTTTACTAATACGGATGTCATTTGAGAGCTTGGAGAGATCATGAGATTCATCAATTGAAGTCACCCTTAACTCAAAATTCTTTTTATGTAGCACTCTTAAAATTTTGGTATTGATCTCCTTTTTTGAATAATTCTTGCTTAACTTCCCTAAGGTTTTCAAGAGGGCATTCAATCTATTAGTCATCTCGGTTATGGATTACTAAAAATTCATCTTAAAGAGTTCATATTTATATACATGGAGTTGAACTTTCTTGGATCTCACTTGGACGTTGCCTTTATAATGGTTCTCCAATGTCTCCCATATCTCATTGGCTAGAATGCAATGTTAAAGTTTGCTTCCTTCCTCTCTTTATATAGAAGTAATAAAAACTGACATAACCCTTTTATTATAATTGTTCTCCTCTTTTTCTTCTTAAGACCACTCCTTTCTTTCCTTCAGAACTTGAATTCCTTCAACCATCTTCATAAGAGTGTTCTACCCATTTAATATCACATCCCACAATCTAATGGGGTCATTATTAAGGTAAAAATCATTTTATATTTCCAAAAGGGGTAATCACTCACATCAAAATATGGTCTATAGGCTTGGAAAGAATGGTAGTCACTCGCTATGATATTAAATTCTAGTAAATAATTACCTAGAACCCAATCTTTAATACTAATTGAAAATGCCCAAGAGGGGGTGAATATGGATAATGATAATTTTAGGATCAATTAAAGGCTTGAAGAAAAATTTAAAAGGATTAAGAAATATAGATCAAGAATGAGTGCAAAGGGAAAATAAAAAAGAACAATGACTTTAGGGAATTTGAATTCTGAACGAATCCTATGTCTCCAACCTACCTTATCCTCAAGTTAGGATTTTGGACTCACCATAATCTTATTACTAAGATTGTTACAATAAGGTATTTAAAGGCTCAACATTAACCTTACAACAACTTGTGTTTTTGTTAGCTTAACACTTAAACCTTCCTATAAGAGTTTTCAAGGTTAACTCATAACCTTTGAAGAGCTCCCCAGGATCATAAGTGGCACCCTCAGGATCATGAGTAGACAATTCAAGATCTGAAGCGGTAGATAATGAAGGGCTCAGGAAGCTTTTATGTTATAAGTGCTCTTAAGGATCATAATGAGCACCCTTAGGACCATGAGTAGTGACTGACTTGGAAAAAATGTCATGTTTTTATCTTTAAATGACTTCCATCAGACTTGGATCACTTCCAATACTTTAAAGGACATTTATAGGGGTTTGGAAGGCTTTACTTGAGCTTTAAAGTGATCTTTAATTCCTAGTTTATAATTACATTTAAGCATATTAGTGAATCAATATTGATTGTTAAAGTTAAAATAAAGCTTGAATTAAGATTGATGATGACCTTAATCAAAGGATCATCCATATATGTATTTTTCATGTACCTTTTCTTTACTTAAATACTTATCATCCAAATAAAACAACAACATTTTATCTTAACTTATCATTTAAGTAAGTTTAAAATTATTTTAAATTAATCATTATGAAACATACATATCATAATTCATTTTGTATATAATATTATTACAATAATTGTATATTTAATTATTTGTATTTATTTTCTAAAAAATTAGCTAATAATTAATTATTATGGAGCTAAATTGATCTGCTTCAACCAATCAATTTCTTTTTTTTTTTAAATTTCCACTTTCCCTTTTCCTTTTGATGTACTAAAAATAATAATATTATATAAACACATATTATAAAATATTTTACTTTATATGAAAATTATAAAAATTACCACAAATTATAAAGATTATTGAAAAATAAATGCTCATAAGACTTCTTATTACTTTACTATAACTCTTTTAGTATTGTTGATTATATCTTTTTTTTTTTCATTCTTTTTATTTGTAATAGTTTTTCTATGAAAGAAAAGAAATCAAGAAAAAAAATTACATTTAAAGTTTGAAAGTCATTCTCAGTACTTTCTATATTTTTGGTAATTGTATTTTCTTTTTTTTTTTAAATTCCCAACAAGGCTAGCATTAAATAGAAAAAAATCATCAAGAACAAAAGAGAGGATCAAAAAAGGAACCTCTTCTAATAGATACAATTCGTTATCAATAAAAGTAGCCCACTTAGCTAATTGATAAGCCACATTATTACACACTTTAAGAGCAAACACAAAACTATATTTGAATCGAATTAAAAGAATCACTCTCAACCATAACTAAAGAAAAACGACATTCGACTGCAAATTGAAGGCTAAAGAAAATCACTTAAAGCTTAATTGGATCAATAAAAAAGACTGAAGATAGATAGATTTACAAGTAGATGACAAAACTTCACTAGCTTTATTTCTAATAACACAGCATAAACCAGACTTTGAAGCTAATCAATATAGGGAAGCATTAACATTTAACTTAAAAAAAAGGATAAATCGGAGGAGACCATCTTTGAACTTGAGTCTAAGTTTTCAATTTGGACTTTAGACAGACACTTTAGAACTCTTACAAGATTTTAACAGCCTTTAAAGATACCTGAGTAGGATCAAAGTCCATACCATTAAAGCAAAAATTGTTTTTGTAAAACCAAATATACCACAGAATCATTAAAATATGCTCGACCATTGATTTATCACATCCTTTCACCAATTCTTTATAATAAGAGGATAAATCCTATCCTTGAATGAAATTAGTCTTGCATCCCAAACAAGAGGCAAACCAAACCAAATGAGATAATGGGCATTTGACAAAGATATGACTATCTGTCTCAAGCTCCAAATAGTATTTATATAGCATGTCCACATGAAAATGGTGTTACTAAAAATTGTTCATACATGGTAGAGAGTGAGAGAGCATATGCTATAGAAAATGTTTAACTTTTAAGGGATACTATATTTCTAGATTGCTAACCAAAAGGGACGAGAGGCCACAGAGCTCAAAGAACTAAAGTTCAAAGAAAATAGTTGATTAAGTGCTTTATAGTATATATTTTATTGAGAAGATGGAATATGTAAGAAATGGAAGCTTAGAGGAATTTGAAGGATGAGTTCATTTTCGAGAGGTAGGAAAAGGGACTAAACCAATTGTTTCTTACATTGTTGAGCTATATAATCTATCAACTTTAAAACTTTCATCTCTTCATATTAAGTACCTATAGGATGTGGAGATAGAACCTTTAAAGAGTTACTACTTTATAACCAAGGATCACCCTACACTTTGATTGATTGCCTATTCCTTACTTTCTAAAGAAACCTTTGCAAAGAAAATTCTAAGAAAAATAGATACTCCACTATATAAAACTAGCACCATTCTTTCCTTTACTATGTAGAAAATCTAAAGTAGGATAATGTTTAGCTTTCAAAACAACAACATGAAAAAAAGAGTACATAGTTTGAAGATGCCAAGCTTGCTTTGCTAGTAAAGAAACATTAAAACTCTCCAAATAACAAAAGCTAATTCCATCACACCCTTGCGATTTATAAAGAGTAAGCTAAGTTTGCCAATAAAGAGACCTCTCTTTATCCCTTATTTTCCGCTAAAATTTAGCAATAATTTGTTGTAATTCATTATAAAAGGAGAATGGGGGCTTAAAATAACTCATGACATAAGTTGGAAAAGCATGTGCCACCACTTTGATGAGAATTTCTTTGCCTGCCCTAGATAATAATTTTTCTTTCTATCAATGTAGCTTCTTTTCTCTCCTTAACTAATTGAAACACTTGCTTTTTTTTCTTATACAATAACCATAGGTAGTCCCAAATACTTCTTATGTGGCTAGATTGAATTAATACCTAAGAAAACAACCAAATTCTACCTCAAAAGATTATTAACATTGGAGCTAAAGTAAATATCTATCTTACCAAAATTTATTTGCTGACTCAAAGGATGTTCATATTTTTGCAAGATCTAAGCTACAGTAAAAAATTCTTCCATGGTAGTTATAAAAAAAATTACACTATCATCTACAAAAAATAAATGTAAAACCTATGGACCCACTTGAGTTCACTTATAACCATGCATCCTTCCTTCAACACATGCCTTTATAAGTATAGATGAAAAAGCTTCAACACACATTAAAAAGATATAAGGTGAAATTGGGCCACCTTAGCAAAGACCCCTACTTAGTTTTAAAAACCATTAGGCTGCCCATTAATCAAGAAGGAAAAGGACATGGAGGAAAAATAAATGATAACTCTCTCCATAAAAATTTGAGGAAAATTCATTCTTTGCATTAAATGTTGAGTAAAAGACCACTCTACCCCATCATAGGCTTTACTCATATCAAGCTTTAAAGCTAAAAAAACCATTTGTCCCTCTTCTCTTCAATTTTATATCATGAAAGATCTCATATGCAATAATCGTATTATCAGTTATCAAATAGTTAGGCATAAATGCACTTTAAGATTCATGAATTAATCCCAACAATACCCTTAAGCCTATTAGCTAAAGTTGTAAACATTAGCTTATACACCATATTACGCAAGCTTATGGGATGAAGATCTTTCATAGTCCATAATTTTTTTTTTGGAATTAGAGTAACAAAAGTATGATTGAGACCTTCAGGCATTATACCTAAGTTAAGAAAATTGAGCACATAATTCACAGAATCATCACCAACAATTTCATAAAATTTAAGAAAAAAATGAGTCAAGCATACCATCTAGACTTAGAGCCTTTAATAAATGCATTTAATGTAGCACAACTGCTACCTCTACTCTATTAAAAGGTTAGGATAGAAAATATGAATCTTCCACAATAATAGAGTTGGTTAATGAATCTAGAACCTTAGAAAAGTCAATTTAGCCATTTAAAGTAAAAAGGGTTCAAAAGTAAGACATGACTACTTTTAAAATAGCATCATCATCATCTTGCCACAGCCCATTTTCATCTTTAATCGAACCTAGAATATTTCTTTTTCATTTCTTTAAAGCCTTCATATAAAAGAATTTCATATTTTTATCTCCTTCAGTCAACCAACTAACCCGAGATTATTGCCGCTAATAAATCTCTTAATCTCTTAGCAAATCTTGAATATGCTTTTGGTATACCGAAATAGGCTCTTGATCATCCCCAATTTTGGAGTTAATTTTATCTAATACAATTTCCCTCGACCTCTTGATTTTATATTTGGAGTCCTAGAAGTCAATCTATCCCATTTCTTTAATTGATGGCCAACTTCTTTGAACCTTTCTATAATATTCAACTTTCCTTATCTCGCCCTCCACCTATCCTGAATTACAGATTGCTCATGGTTTACTTGAAATGCCTTAAAACAAAAAGGAAACCTATAGCTCTTTTTTTTACTAAGACAACCATCAAAGTCAATCAAAATAAGTAAGTGATCAAAAGTGTTCGACAAGAGATGTGAAACTAAACACTAATGAAATAATTACATCCACTCTAAATTGCCAAATGCCCTATCCAGCCTCGCGTTAATACATTATGAACCTAACATTTTATTGTGCCATATAAATTTAGAACTAGTAAAGCCAAGATATTTCAAAGCTCACCTCTCGACTACTTCTCAAAAGGCATCCATAAGATTTTGATCAACATCCCTCTTGCCTTACTTTTTATAACTGTAGAGATAGGCATTAAAATTTCCAAAATAAATAAGAGGTAAGTCACATAAATCAATATGTTGATTAATAAAAGCCCATGTTTTCCATTTTTTGAAGCTATAGATCACCCATTAATACCAACCCCTCTCTAGATTACGTCATCATTATCCTAATAATAATCAAAAGAAATATGATGCATAAAGAAATTATTTATCTTAATATTTTTTCTTTCCTTTATAGTAATGCTAATCCACTAGCTTTACCATTTGGATCGATAGAAAAAACATTATATTGCATGAATTTATATTTTAAACAACTCCATTCATGCGAACTAATATATGTTTCCATAAGGAAAATCATATCAAGGGAAAAATGTTAGAGTAAAGAGCATAATGTTTGAATCGTACAAGGATTACTCATGCCTTAGAGATTCCAACTTAAATAACTCATACCTCCCAATAGGATTGCTTAGCAATCTCCACTGATAACTCATTTAATATTTGAGTGAAAAATCTTTTCTTTTTATCTTTATACTCTTCAGTTGAAACAACAAAAGTACCATGTCAATGACATTTATCACCCATAGAAAATTCAGTCTCTGCAAATTCTTTTGAACCCTATCTAGCATGTAGCATAGCATTTTCCCCATTTGATCTAGCCAATTATTTCTAACCTCTAGTATGGGACGCAGGCTATCCAAAGTTAGTAGTATTAGGAAAATGGACTGAGAGACATTTTTATCCTTAATAGTACTCATATCTTCTCCTGAATACATTTATCTTTATCCTCTACATAAATGAAATCCATACTATTAGAAAGTTCTCCACTTGCCACATTAGAGTAGATGATGAGGTTTAGCGTGCACTCAAGATTTTAGCAATTGCGACATTGTTTGAGCTCAGGGCTCTAGAGAACACACTAACCACTATCACAAAGACATGGCATGGAGAAAAGGAGTCGCCACTCAAGGTAATAACTGGGATAAATCAAAAAATTATGGTACTTAATTCTCTAAAAGAAAGCCAGCACCACAACCAGGAGATTCTACATACAAAATACCAACTTCTTTCGGTCTCGTGTTCATTTAGAAATACTTTATGAATTACTATCTCACCCTCTATTTACATGCAATTTCATATAAACCCTTATTTAAAAAAAAATAACTCCAAGTAAACTAGTCATGTGAAACACATATAAACAATGCATTCATTTAAATCACAATCCCTAAGTTAGTCTAATCTACATTGATTTTAATTAAAATGGACGAAATCTATATGTTTTAATGTACAAGTGAGCCTAAAGGCTAACAGGCCTAATTCCTATTCAATTTTAATTAAAAGAACCTAAGTCTATTTATTTTAATTCTAAAAATGGGCCTAAATCTATAAATTATGAAGTATTTAAATTAATGGGTATAGTTCTACATGTTTTATTTCTAAAGGGATCTTAAATCTACAAATTATGGAAAAAGGGCTTAAATTAAATAGGCTAAGTCTAAATTAATTAATTAAGTGGGCCTATGTCTAAATTAACTAAATGGGCCTAAGGTTATCTCTACCTTAAATCTAATTAATTATGGGCCTAATATACATTTTAATTAATTAAACCTAAAAAAACCTAAATTTATTTAAATGGGTTAGTGCCTAACATGGGCTTAGGGCCCAAAACACATAAAAAAAATAATAAGTCAAAAAACAACATAAAAAAATCAGAGCAATTAAATAAAAGATCAAACAAATCAATTAAAATTCTTCTAAAAACCCCTAATTTAATTAAATTAGCTCTAAAAAAATAAATAAAATAAAATAATCAATCAAATGAACCTAATTCTATCCACTTTTTAATTAAACAACCTAATGATTTCTATAGCCATTAATTTTAATTAATTACCTAATTAAAACCCTAATTTTACTAACTAATTAATTAAAATAAACACATAATCACACACACATGATTTCATTATTCTCACTATTGGGGCTATTACAATGAACTATTGAAAATAACAAGAAAAGAAAAATAAATTAATACAATCCAAACAAATAATAAGGCAAAATAAAAATAAAAAGAAAACTAGAAACTATGATTAACTATGAGGTTCAATCCATAGCATATTATGAACCTTCATGGGTTTTGTTCTCCAAGTAGGATCATCATAAAATCCCCTCCATAATCACCAACACAAAAAAAAAACAATGGTTAGTGCATAAATAACAATAAAAACTAAATAAAATTGAAATTTAATAAGATCAAAATAATAAAATAAAAAATAAAAAAAGTAGGAAGGAAAGAAGATGATGATTACAAATGCATTATGGGTTGCTCCTCAAATTAATAAAAATCACCATTGCTTTTAAGTATGTCTTTAAAAAAACTAGTTATTCTTCTTTTCAAAAGTCTCCTTGCTTCTAAAATGTACTAATCACAAGAGAATGTATTTTTGTGTTGTCTAGCAACAGAAGAGAAAACAAAACTTCTAGTCCCCAAAAAGAGCTAAGAAAAATGTAGAAAAATTTGAAAAGTCAGCTCCTCTAAAAAGCTTCAGTGTTGTCTCTCTGTGCCTCTCTATGTGTATGTGTGTGTATGTCTTCTTTTTTCCTTCTCCCTCATGTGTGTGTTCAGGCTAGTCTTTTATAGAAAAACTTAGCTAAAATACGTATCCTATTGGGGTATGTTTTTCAAGAGTTTTAGTTTTAAAAGGACTTTAATTTCTTGAAAATACAAATAACTATTATTTAACTAATCAAAATTTATGAAACTAAATTTTATTGAAAAATAATAAAAAAAAATAGACGTAATATGCATAATTCTAACTGGAATTGTGAAATTTTGATCAGAATTCAAAATTACATAATTCTGATCAAAATTACAGAATTCAAATTAAAATTACAAAATTCTAATTGAAATTATGTAATTTCGATAGGAATTATAAAAGTCCAATCATTTTTTTACCTTTTAATTATAAAAATGAACCCTGAAAGTATTAAACTTTCCAAATGGGTCCTAAAAATATTACAATTAAGTCCTTAAAACCCTAATTAAACTCTTTTAAAAATACATTTTGACTTTTGAGGTTTCAAACTTTAAGTATTGAAGAGCTATTTATAGCATTTTCATCATCGAAGTCCTATGCCGTATCCATACTTCATCATCCCGAAATTGGGTGTTTATTGTTGCCCCTCTTTATTGCTATTTGCTTAACAAATAGCGGCAAAGCAAATAAACACACAATTTCTTCAGAACAAAGGTTTAGATACTTACCTGTGCTCCTTAAAGCTTTTGCCTGTAAACGATCATTGGTTCACGATGAATGCTTGTGTTGTCGTACAATACTAGGCATAAACCTAAAACACCTGGAGAAACACTATACTTGGATGTATAACATTGATTTGAAAGGATACATCACACTTGGTCATATAATGTTGACTATACTCGATCGTATAGTATAGATTGAGAAAGTACATTGTGCTCAGTCGTACAATGTTGACTATACTCAATCGTATAGTTTAGATTTAAAGGATATATTGTACTCTTTTATACAATGTTGACTATACTTAGTTGTATAGCCTATATAAAAATGACACATTGTATTTGGTCATATAGTCTAGATTCAAAGGATTTATTGTACTTAATCATACAATGATGACTACACTCAATCGTATAGTCTAGATTGAAAGGATGCATTGTACTCAATCGTACAATAATGACTATACTCAGTCGTATAGTCTATATTGAAATGACACATCACACTCAGTCATATGATGTTGACTATACTTGGTCTATAGCCTGGATTGAAAGGATACATTGTACTTAGTCATACAATGTTGACTATACTCGATCGTATAGTCTGGATTGAAAGGATACATTGCACTCGATCGTACAATATTAACTATACTCGATTGCATAGTTTGGATTGAAAGGATACATTGCACTTGGTCATACAATATCGACTATACTCGGTCATATAGTCTGGATTGAAATGACACATCACTCTCGATCGTATGATGTTGACTATACTCGATCATATGATGTTGACTATACTTGGTCATATAGTCTAGATTGAAATGACACGTCACACTCGGTCATATGATGTTGACTATACCAAGTCATAAGGTCTGAATTGAAAGGATACATTGTACTTGGTCATACAATGCCGACTATACTCAATCGTATAGTCTAGATTGGAATGACATATTGTACTCAATTATACAATGTCGACTATACTTAGTCATATAGTTGGGATTGAAAGGATACATTGCACTCAGTTATACAATGTTGACTATACTCGATCATATATTTTGGATTAAAAGGATACATTGTACTCGGTCGTACAATGCCAACTATACTCGGTCATATAGTCTAGATTGGAATGACACATTATACTTGATTGTACAATGTCGACTATACTCAGTCATGTAGTCAGGATTGAAAGGACACATTGTACTCGATCATACAATGTTAACTATACTCAGTCCTATAGTCTGGATTAAAAGGACACATTGTACTCAATCATACAATGTTGACTATACTCATTCGTATAGTCTAGATTAAAATGACACATCACACTCGGTTGTATGATGTTAACTATACTCGATTGTATTTTTAGGATTGAAATCACACATTGTACTCAGTCATATAATGTCGACTATACTCGGTAGTATAGTCTGGATTGAAATAACACATTACACTCGGTCGTATGATGTTGACTATACTAGGTCATATAACCTGGATTAGAATGACATATTGTCCTTAGTCATACAATGTTGATTATACTCGGTCGTATAGTTGGGATTGAAAGGATACATTACACTCAGTCGTACAATGTTAACTATGCTCAGTTGTATAGTTTAGATTGAAAGGATGCAATGTACTCAATCATATAGTTTAGATTGGAATGATACATTGTACTTAGTCATACAATGTCGACTTCTTTTATGCTGGTAATTTAATAATTCAAGGAATTATCAAATCATGTAGCTTTATAATTTAGGACTAAATTACAAGAAAAGCTTTAGACCTGAATGCAAATAAAGTTAAAGGACTAAAGTGGATGTTTGTCACTTTAATATATACTTTGCATTTGTCGATTCATTTCTTTCACCTTACATCCTTTCATTCTTCTTTTTTTCTTTTTTCTTTTCTCTTTCTTTTGATTTTCAAATCTTACTTCTTTAATTATTCTTTTGTTTGATCTCTAATTTGGGATCCGTATGATCCTATGGCTTACCCAAGACACAGACTATATGACAGCAACTCCAAGCAATCAAATCCAGTCATATCTCAACTACATTTTCCTCAAAACCATCTAGGGATTAATGAAGGGGAATAGATGCTCCCTTTGACTTGCTTGCACCTCCATAGATGCTCATAGGCTAGAGATAAGGTAAATTTTTATTCTATCTTTATTTCTACAAAAAGATATATTCCTGTCAATGTATATAAATTAACGTATTCATGCATGTAATTATAGAATTCTTGTTATGAAAAATTAAATAAAATTACATAAAATTGTTAATCTAAGGACAAAACTTTAAAAAATTAGTATGTGTATATCATAGAAAATTAACAGATTTTTGGATTTTCGGTCAGAAATCTAAAATCTATATCAGAACTCTAGATTTTTTTATTGGAAATCTAAAAATCCGATTGGAAATCTGGATTTCCGATCGAAAATCCAATTTTCTAATCCCTTTTTTTAGATAAAAATAAAAGTAAAAGTAGGTAAACAATCAAAAGTTTATGAAGAAAGTAATCCTATTATTTTTTAAATTTTTTTCAGAAACCACTGAAGTTCTCAGGTTGCTTTCACTTAGCTTGGGAACTCTTTCATGATTTATATGGGGTGGTAGTGTAGCATTGTAGATGGCGGGGTTTAGCGCGCATCCAAGATTTTAGCAACCGCAACACTGTTTAGGCTTAGGGCCTTAGAGAACATACTAACCACTGTCATAAAGACATGGCATGGAGATGAGGAGTCACCACCCAGGGTAATAACTGGGACAAATAAAAAAGGTGGTACTCGATTCCTTAAAAGAAAGCTAGCACCACAACCAGGAGATTATAGATATGGAATACTAACATCTCTTAGTCTCGTGTTCATTTAGAATAATTTTATAAATGATTATTTCATCCCCTAATTACATGCAATTTTATTAAACCTTATTTGACATCCATCTAATCCTAGGCATCTAGTTAATAAAATTACATATAAAAAAATGCATTCAAGATCGCATTGTCCCTAAGTCTAAACTATGTTAATTTTATAAAAAAAGTTAGCTACATTTACATTTTATTTACAAGTGAGAAAAGGATTAGAGGTGGGCCTACATTTTTATTAATTAGTGAGCCTAGATCTATTTCTTTTACTTTGTCCAAAAAACGGGCTTAAATTTTAAAGGAAAATTAAATTAATGGGTCTAAGTCTAACTTAGTTTTATTTTAAGTGAAATGTGAGCCTAGGTCTATTATTTTAAATGAAATGAAATTAAGTGGGTTGAGCTAAGTCTAAACAAGTTTTAATTAACTAAGTGGGCCTAAAATCTAATTAACATGATGGGCCTAAGTTGATTTTAATTATTTAAAACCCTAAATCATTTTTAAGCCTATTTATTAAGTGGGTTAGACCTAAACGTGTGCTTGGGGCCTAAAATAATATAAAAAAAACCTAAAAACATAAAAAAACATAGCAAAATCAAATAAAAACACATTCACATATGATTTCTAAAAAAACCTAATTTAATTACATACAAACCCTAATTAACTAAAGCCACCATTAATTTTATAAAAGATTACCCAATGAACCTAGTTTTACTAATTAATTTTAAAGTGCAGAAATTAAATCTTTCACTATTCCCACTATTGGGGCTATTACAAACTACGTACAAAATTAAAATTTAACAATCATATAGCCATGAATTAAAATAACTATAAAGGACACCAAAATAAAAAATAAAGATAGAAATCCTAAGCTCTAATGAAAAACAACATAGGTTCTTCCATGGCATTGTATGGACCTTTTGTTCGTCTAAACATAAGCAGTACCCTCCTCAATCCACATGCGGACATCAAAATAAAAAAAACACAAAAGTAATAAGATTAGTTGTGAAATTGAATAATAAAAATAATAGCAAAATAAAAATCATAAAAAGAAAATAATAGAAAAGAATGAAATAAAAAAGAACACTGATAATTTTAGATGTTGTGCAAATGCCCTTTTTAGCCCCTCAGATTGGATTATCACCGTTAAAATTGAATTATTGTTGATTCTAGACTAGAAAGGGCATTCTCAGTAGCTTTTTGATTTTAAGGTTTTTTGCGTAGTTAGGTTTTTTTACGCTATTCTCTCTGTGAGTCCCCTCAAAACAATCCCCCCCTTGCACGTATGCAGACTTTGCTTTTAAATTCAGAGTTTGCACATACTGGCTTCCTCCTTTAGAGGAACAGACTTATCTCCTCATCAAAATAGATTTATAAGGATTTGATTTTTGAAAGTTACGTATTTTGAATGCATCAAAATCTTTTCTAGATAAAAATAATAATAAAATTCAATTTTTAATCAATCAAAACACTGAAAAAATGGACAAAAAATACGCAAAAAATTGAAAAAATAGGACTTTTACGCATTGACATTATGTAATGCCGACCTTTTTTTTTAACTTTTAATTATTAAAAGACCCCTAAAAATTAACTTATTTGTAATCAAATCCTAAAAAATGTTGCAATTTAGTCCCTAAAGTCTAGAAAATCGACAACCAAGTTCAATTTTTTGAATGAAATTCATCATATGGGCTTACATCACAATTGTGCATAATTGTATCCTAAAATTGGGTGCTTACAAGCATATCTGGGCATCTGGCTTCCAACACTTTATTGCTACTCTACCAACTGCTCAAGGTAAGTCAAACTACTACTCACTTTTTGCTTTTATCGAGAGGTGGATGGATATAACTCACACCTTCCATACATGAGTGGGTGAGTTAACTATTTCCCTTATGAGCTTCTCTACTATTACTAGGATCACCTTTGGGGAATTTTGGTTCCCTTTGATATCCATTACTGCACTCTTCCTAAGGATGCTAGGAGTCACTATGTTTGCGATTTGCTTGAGTTTGTTCTGACATGGAAGAATTAGAAGAACATGCTTTTTCCTTCTCTTATTTAGGGTTTTAGGAGATTACCCACCACTACATCTCATCAGATCCTTCAGAAGGTGAGGTGCTTCTTATTGATACTACAAGGCACTACCCTTTTCTGTGAGACTAGTCATGAGGTTAGCATTACTCTTCTCGAACCTCTTCAGGATCTTGCTAGAGTTGCTACTTTCAATTCGAGATCTGTAACTCTTGCTTATCTCTACTTTATATTGGATACTATATGTAAAAGTGTTGTGATGATGTGCGACTTTTGGCATGTCCTGCATGTATGTCTTTTACATGTCTTCTACCCTTTAACTTTGCTCTTTTACAACCCCTTCTTATCATTTCAACTATTTCCCTTTTTTTTAGATCTAGGGCATTAAGATTAGGTTGATTCGAGTTTTCAGTGCTATTAGCTCTAACATGGATCTTCCTCTGATGCAGAGATGGGGTTCTTCTCATCTAGCTAGCATTAAGTATGATCTGTAGACCTATTAGGATCAACTAAACTCCTTAGAGTGGGACCTGGTAAAATAAATTTAATTTTTAGTATTTAATCAATCATGAAATTTAAATAAAATTTATTTGAATGAAATTGTAGGTCATATCAGATTGGCTAGTCAATGCTGAGGACATTTAGCAATACGACTTCATGGTTATAGTTATGAGACTTAAGACCATGAAGATTTTGCTTCCTAGTTATGGTTGCTAGACTTTTAAGAGACGTGTTCCTTCTTCTATTCCCTTTTTAATGTTAAGGAGCTACAATCTAACTAGTCTTGAGCTTAGAGTAGCTCTTGAGGGATATGATGCTTTGACTATACTCAAGCATTCTCGTCACTATCAGGAGTATAGCTAGGAGAATCTCCTAGAGCAAGTTCCTACAGATCCAATTGAGGTATGTTTCTGTCAAAATTTCCTACTATCACCCTTTTATTTTGTCTCTTTCATCACTGTAGATGACATCCCCCTTTTTGTTTGTATAGGTTGAGGAAGCTACTGATGTTGCTATGGAGGAGGAGACTGAGGGTGATGTTAAGAGGACTGAGCAGGAGGTTGAGTATACTCAGTATAGTGGAGCTGCTCGAGGTGATGCTTCTTAGAGTACTATCCTGGGTGATTTTCCTCCACTCGATAGGTTTATGTACTACTAGGCTTATGCAGTGTAGACTCCCATTGAGCAACACATGTATTTTGAGTAGCTTATATTCCTAGCTTTTCTCCTTTTGATGCTTCACATGTAAGTGCACCTTGCCTTTTCCAGTCCTGCATAAATTGACACTTGTTGTTGAATTAGTACATGTTATTTTATAGATCCCTCGGACATAAGCAAAGATTTGTATGGACTTGCTTCAACCTAAAGATTATTTACTCTGTAGATCACAGATAGTTGGAGGGTTAGTATTTACAACAAGTATGCAAATATATGCATATTATGCATGATTCTAACTATTCTTGATGCACTAGAGTTATGCTGGGGATCTAAAGCATGAGAATGAGAGGCTTCACAGGACAACTTGTTAGTCTCAGCTTTATTGATCATGATGTTGGGACTTCTATGCCTCCAAATTAGAGCAACAGTCCAGCTAGAGGGTGGAGTCCTTGGCCAAACACTGGAGCTCAGGATGATTGATCTTTTTATATTGTGCTTGCATGACTATACTCTTAATGTTTCAAAACTTTTCCACCTCTTATAAATGAATTATAGACTTTTTGTTTTAGATCAACCTCTGAAGTCTTTTTTTTTACCTAAGCTGCCCTCTTAGGTTTTCAGCTTAGCTTTTTTTTTTTTTAGATTTGGCTACAAGAGAAATTGAGTCTACTTAATGCCCCAACAATGCTTTGATTTATCAACCTCATCATCTATAATCTCATCCATTGAAGATGAAGGATAAGTGCACTATAGATGAATGTATTGATTGGATTGAAAGGCATCGTTAATACTAAGATTACATGGGTCTATCCTTGGTGGAGATTGAAGTTTGTAACCATCAACTTGTTTGACCACTGCATTCCCATTCTTGAATTGCACTTTTCAACCTTCATTTCCCCTTCACACCTTTGTCGTCAGTATGGTCACTCATAATTCATTATGACTGTTATAACCAACTTTAAGGGCTTCCCCCTGAGACAAGATTTCTTGGACAAAGTGAAAAACCTGTGGCCTCACAGAGCAATAAAGCGGAACATGGACTTGGATGCTAATATGACTACTAATGACAACTACAAAGCCTGAGTTACTATACAAAACTATAGAACCACCAAGACTTGTTAAGTATAAAAGGACTCAAGTATTTTTATATAAGTCACAAAAGAAAAAACAAAGATAGAAATAGTGATCTTATAAGTCTGGTTTTTTAACTTCTCATGTTTTGTTTTTTTCTTTAAATCTTTATGCTTTATAATAAAGATAGAATATGAAAATATCCAACAAAAATTCCATTTCAATTTGATTCATTGATTAGGGCCAAAATGAGTACATTTCTTACGTCACATGACATAGCTCTTGTTATCAACTAGTCCTTTCAGATTTTCTAACTATAATATTTTTCTCTCACTTTTATTTCCCTAACTTTTACCTGACTAGCCCTTTGCTAGTTTTTCTACAGCAAGATCACCTCTTTTATTTTATCCCCTAATTTTTGTATGCTAGCCCTTTATGGGTTTTCTAAATAGTGGGAATGTCTTAATTTTTGCCTAACTAGCCTTTTCAAGTTTTCTAGCCAGTAGGCCTTTTTTTTTTTAAGGTAGTGTTTCTTGAGGTGATCCAAGTTGATTGGCTCAATGAACTCATTCCCTTCGAGATCTAATGTAGAATTGTCTTGACTAAATACAGTCCCTTTCTAATTTGGTCTGAATTTTCCTCTTGGATCAAACACATTGCCCTTGACTACTTTAGCACTATATCTCCAGCCTTATTTTTTTTAGCTTGACTTTCTTGTTAAAAGCTTTTACTATTCTTCTATGATAAACTTGAGTATGAAATAATGCATCCATCCTTTTCTCATCTAGAGACACAAGGTGATCATATCTCTTTTGCTTCCATTCACTCATAGGGATTTTTGCTTCCATAACAACCCTCAAAGATTTTATTTTTGTCTCTATAGGTAAAATTGCTTCACAACCATCTACTACTGAGAATGGCATTTGTCTATGGCAGTGCGCATTGTATTTTTATATCCCCATAAGGCAAAAGGAAGACTCTTAGACCAATCTTTATGCATTTTTACTATCTTCGATAGGATTCTCTTTATATTCTTAGTAGCCACTTCAACTGCACCATTAGCTTGAGGTCGATAAGGTGAGGATTTGTGATGCTCGATCTTGTATCTCTATAATAACTCTACTATCTCTACCTAAAATCGAACACCGTTTGTCTGTCATAAAATGATGTGGGATCCCATATCTATAAATTAGGATTCTTCTAAATTAATCTTGCCATCTATCTAGCCTTCAAGGTAGCAAAGGATTCCATTTATATCTATTTAGAGAAATAGTCGATTGCCACCACTATATATTTATGCCCGTTTGAGGCAATTTGGTCTTATTTCCCCTATTATATCTATCCCCATGCTGTAAAGGGCCATGGAGATGTTAAACTATTTAGTGTAGGGGGAAGATGGTTGAGGTTCCCATGTATTTGGCATTGATGACATTGTCTCACTATCTAGATACAGTCTCTTCCATGCTTATCTAATAGTACCCTTGTTGAATTATTTTTTTCTCCAGAATCATCCTATTCATATGAGATCCACAAACCCTTGCATGAATCTATCTCATTACCTATTCTACTTCATTTTTCTTGAGACATATTAGCTGTATTCTATTTGGCATTCTTCTATATAATACCCCATCATGACTTGCATAATGGTGTGCAAGAACATGAAGGGCATATTGTTCTTTTGAACTTGCTTCATTTAAGTACTTCATTTCCTCAATACACCCTCTGGATGTCATAAAAACCATGGCTTTTCTTCTGGTCCTATTCAAATGCTCATAGTTGGCTCTTCGCCATAACATGGAGCTTTCAATTTCATTATCACCAAAGGCTTCATCATCGACCCATCGGTTTGTTCCACATTGAAGAAGGCATTTGCCATTTGATTCTCGTCTCTTGGTAAAAGCATGAAGAGACATTTAATAAAAATTTTCACTAACTTCTTCTAAATGGCAGGCATAAGGCTTCAACCTCTCTTCTTTTACTTCTTACTCCTCGTTAGCATGACTAATTACTAATAGGGAATCTCTATAAACCAGTAGGTCTTTAGTGCCAACTGCTAGTGCTACTTCTAGCCTATAGATACATGCCTCGTACTCAGCCATGTTGTTTGTAACTTTGAAGTCCATGTTTCTTAGCCATTGGGATGGTTTCTCCTCCTGGTATGACAAGAATCACTCCTAGCCCTGCCCATCTATTATTCATAACTCCATTGAAATAAAGCTTCCATTCATGTCTATCTATTACTACTAAGTTCTCATATGAAACTCTAAATTTCATTGCTCATTCTTTTGATCATGTTTTATGCCAGGAATTCTGCCACTACTCTTCCTTTAATGACCTTGGTAGTGATGTACTTAATATCAAACTCAATTAAAGTAACAACCATCGAGACATCTTTCTAATTAAGGCTGGTGCTTGAAATAGGTACTTTAAAGGATCTATCTTCGAAACAACTTGTACCTTGTTAGACTGGAAATAATTGCCTTAACATCTTTGTAGCCTATATTATAAACAAACATGTCTTCCTCCACAATATCATATTTCTCTTCATATGGTAGGAACTTTTTACTAATATAGTATACTACATACTCCACTCCTTGTGGTCCTTCTTGCACTAGCATTGCCCCTATTGCCTTTTCCTCTAGAGCCAAATATAAGACTAAGGGTTTACCTTGTCTTAGTAGTCTTAACACAGGCGGACTAGTAAGGTATTCTTTAATCTTATTAAAGGCTTTTTGGCATTATTCATTCCATTCCACTGGTTGATTCTTCCTTAAGAGCTTCAAAATTGGATCATAAACTATTAGAGTTTCACAATAAACCAACTTAATATATGCAGCTTTCCAATAAACCCTCATACTTCCTTCTCTGTTCTCGATGCTAGCATCTCCTTGATGGCTTTAATCTTGTTGTGGATCAACTTTTATTCCCCTATTACTAACTATGTAACCTCCCCAAAGATACATTTCTTTAGATTAAACCTTAGATTGTATCTTTCTATTCTTGCCAAAAACTTATATAAGGCTTTAAAATGCCCTTCCCTTGTTTCTTACTTAACCATCATATCATCAATGTGCACTTCCACTTCTTTGTGCATCATATCATGGAATAGAGCTATTGCTACTCTTTGATAGGTTGCTCCTACATTCTTCAATCTGAATGGCATACTTTGTATTAATATGTCCCTCATTCCATGATAAAAGCAATCTTGATCTTGTCCATGACTACCATTATTATCTGATTGTACACCCCATAACCCATCCATGAAAGAGGTACATTGCACTAGATGTTGCACTATCAACAATCACATCAATATGGGGCAAAAGAAAGTCATCCTTCGGGCAATGCTTTATTCAGATCTCTGAAGTCTTACACATTCAAACTTTTCCATCTTTCTTGGGTACTAGTACTATATTTTCCAACCATTGAGGATATTCTATCACTTCTAGAAAATTGGCCTGGATTGCTTAGTAATTTCTTCCCTTATCTTTTTTGCTCACTTTGGCCTTAACTTATGAAATTTTTGCTTAATAGGTTAAGCCTCTGGATATGTTTGAATGTAATGCTTTGTAATTTCTCTATCCAGACTTGGCATGTCCTTATAGGACCATGCAAATACTACCTTTCCTTTTTGTTAATATTCTCTAATTTTTCCCTCTCTTTAAGAGTTAAATCATGTGATATAGAAATGTGTTTTGGTTGTTCATTTGTGCCTATGTTTAATGAATCAAATTTAATAGAATTATATCAAACATGCATGAATGATCATTATTAAAATGCACAAGACCATTCGAATCAACAGCACACAAGTAACCAAAACTAGAGTTCATAAAATTGATCATAGCAAAAACAAAGTTTTTGCCCTCAAAACAGACAGGATGTTATTATATCAGTTTTGTTTTTTGCCCTCAAACAGACAGGACGTTATTACATCAGTTTCTTCATAAAAAACATTATTAAAAATATTATTATAATGCTAGCTAAATCTAGTGGCGGTTTTTTGTCAGGTGGCAGCCAAAGTAGCTCTTCAATGGCCTCAGTCCTTATCTTCCTAACAACTTCCTTTATCACCTCATCTTTGTTGTCTTGCACCAAATTCTTGACTATCTACTTCTTAAAGATCTTGAACCGAGGAACATTCACACCATTTACTTGGACAGGCTCTTTTCTCACCCGGTAGAGCTTTTCTTTTCTTTCTTTGACAAATCTAGCCTTCAGCGGTCCCACATTCTTTAAGAAGTTGAGCCTAGTGTTATAGTCATGTTGCTTTTGAAAAGCAGTACATAGTTCCCTCAAGTTCGATCAGAAAGACTTCTCCAACCCATGATGCCAATTAACAGCCATACCCTCCAAGGATATCACAAACAACTTGGTAACAACAAAAAATTGAGCATTAGTGGTGCTCATAGTAGTTGTGTATTGACTAAGGGTGGATCCTTGGGTCTCTAGTACCATCAAATTTTTGCAGCTATAACATCTTGAACTTATCAAGCAGCTTGTCTTCCTCAAATCGCATTATATCATTAAAGTTAAATAAGTGTCCAATGCCTTATCCTCTCATTATTTCCTCCATTTTGGACATCTTTTGGGTCAACACTTTCATCTACTTGGATTCCATCTCTTGAACTAGTTCAAGTGATTCCTTTTTTACATTTTCAACTATTTAATTCTCAACATTCTCCAATTTCATTTCCACAGCAGGTATATTCCTAGCAGCATTGTCATTGTTAGAGGGTGGTGTACCCACAATATATAAATTGGCTGTAACAAGAGGTGCAGCAACAATAAGTGATGGCATTAATTTAGCCAGGGCTTGTCTTAGTTCATCTTACATCATTGCTCTCATGTCATCCATTAATTGTCTCATTTAACGTCCTCTTGAGTCCAATTTCCTCCCTCTTTTCATTCCATTCTTTGACTTGTTTAGGGCTATGCAGCTTCTAGGTAGAGTGGATTGATAGGACTCCTTTCTAGTCTGTTAAGGATCTCTTTTGCAATTGATCATAAGCTTGAATCAGTTCTCACTAGTCTGCCACCTTTCGAACTCCAAACATAAGAAGACCTGAATTAATCTATGATAGCTAAAAAAAATTATTAATATGATGCATGTATGCATAATGCACGTGCTATGCAACAAGTAGCAAGTTAAACAAGTCGAGTGTATATACATCCTTCCAACCATATTCCTCCCACACACGTATTTAATGGCAAGTCTCTATTCCTAGGATTTTTGTCTTGGCCTTAATAATCAACAGGGGATATTAAGAACTGATGGCGCATGCTAAATCTCTTAAAGTAGTTAAAAGCATAGATACATCATTTCTAGGTATAAAAGATTAGCCCAATCTTTATTAGGCCCAAATGGGAGGCTAAAGTATGGGCTTGGGCTTTATAGATAGAAATACCTCATGGAAACATTCACAAGAAATTTAGATAATTCTAAGGGAAGTTACTAGGCCACTACATGAGCTGAGTCAGGTAAAAAAAAGTCAAGGTTCCCTTAGCAAGATGCCCTCCTTTAAGACTTGAGTTATAAGCCAAGGTCAGAGGAGCTCGACATCCTTTGCAAACTCAAGAGAAGACTACCCCTCTTTAGGACTTGGGTTACAGACTCTGGTTATATAAGCCCTGTAATCCTTCTTGAATTAAGTTAAGTCTAGAGTGATGGTTAGCCAATTTACAAAATCATGGGACCATAAACCACTGGCATCGGTTAATAGGGACATGCATAATGAATGCAAGAATAAAAAATAATTAATAAAATAATTCTAAAGGACACAAGTAGAATCAGTATCTCTTATCCTTAGTGGAGTTGCCACTATAAACGGTGGGGTTTAGCATGCACCCAAGATTTTAGCAATCGCAACACTGTTTAAGCTCAGGGTTCTAAAGAACACACTAACCATTGTCATAAAGACATGGCATAGAGATGAGGAGTCGCCACCCAGGATAATTAACTAGGACAAATCAAAAAATGGTGGTAGTCGATTCTCTAAAAGAAAGCTAACACCATAACTAGGAGATTCTAGGTATGGAATACTAACTTCTTTCAGTCTCGTGTTCATTTAGAATTACTTTATGAATTACTATCTTACCCTCTACTTACATGCAACTTCATATAACCCTTATTTAAAACAATCAACTCCATGTAAACTAGTTATGAAAAATACTTGTAAATAATTCATTTATTTAAATCACAATCCCTAAGTTAGTCTAATATACATTGATTTTAATTAAAATGGACTAAATCTACATGTTTTAATTCACAAGTGAGCCTAAAGACTAACAAACCTAATTCATATTCAATTTTAATTAAATGAACCTAAGTCTATTTATTTTAATTCTAAAAATGGTGGCCTAAATCTACAAATTATGAAGTATTTAAATTAGTGGGCCTAGTTCTACATGTTTTATTATAAAGTGATATTATGAAATAAAGTGCTTAAATTAAATAGGCTAAGTCTAAATTAATTAATTAAGTAGGTCAATGTCTAAATTAACTAAATGGGTCTAAGGTTATCTCTACCCTAAATCTAATTAATTATAGGCCTAATATGCATTTTTATTAATTAAACCTAAAAAAAAACCTAAATTTATTTAAATGGGTTAGTGCCTAACATGGGCCTTAAGGGCCCAAAGCACATAAAAAACACAAGCCAAAAAATAATAAAAAACATCAAAGCAATTACATAAAAGATCAAACAAAATCAATTAAAATTATTCTAAAAACCCCAATTTAATTAAATTGGGCTTTAAACAAACAAATAAATAAAATAATCAATTAAACAAACCTAATTCTATCCACTTTTTAATTAAATAACCTAAGGATTTCTATAGCCATTAATTTTAATTAATTACCTAATTAAAACTCTAATTTACTAACCAATTAATTAAAATAAACACACAACACACACACATGATTTCATTATTCCCTACTATTTGGGCTATTATAATGAACTATTGAAAATAACAAGAAAAGAAAAAATAAATTAATACAATCCAAAAAATAATAAGGCAAAATCACAACAAAAAGAAAACTAGAAACTATGTTTAACTACAAGGTTCAATCCATAGCATTCCATGAACTTTCATGGGTTTGGTTCTCCAAATAGGATAATCATGTAATCCCCTCCATAATCACCAACACAAAAATAAACAATGGTTAGTGCATAAATAACAATAAAAATAAAATTTAATAAGATCAAAATAAAAAAAATAAAAAGTAGGACGGAAAGAAGATGATGATTATGGATGCATTATAGGTTGCTCCTTATATTAAGATAAATCATTGTTGCTTTTAAGTAGGTCTTTAAAAAAACTTGTTATTCTTCTTCTCAATAGTCTCCTTTGCTTCCAAGACAAAACAAATCACAAGAGAATTTATTTTTGTGCTACCTAGCAACATAAGAGAAAAAAAAACTTCTAGTCCCCAAAAAGAGCTAAGAAAAATGTAAAAAAAAACTTGAAAAGTGAGCTCTCAAAAAAGTTTTAGTGTTGTCTCTCTACGCCTCTCTATGTGTGTGTGTGTGTCTTCTTTTTTCCTTCTCCTCCATGTACGTGTTCAGGTTAGTCTTTAAAGAAAAACCTAGCTAAAATACGTATTCCAACCGTGATTTTTTTTCAAGAATTTTAGTTTCAAAAGGACTTTAATTTCTAGAAAATTCAGATAACTATTATTTGACCGATCAAAATCTAGAAACCAAATTTTTACTGAAATAAATAATAAAAAAATAGATGGAACATGTATAATTTTGATTGAAAATGTGTAATTTTGATCAGAATTATGGACCTTCCAATCGGAATTACAAAATTCTGATCGAAATTATGGAATTTCTATTGAAATTACACAATTTCGATCAAAATTATAAAATTTCATCCTTTTTTTAACTTTTAATTACAAAAAAGACCCCTGAAGTATTTAAACTTTCCAAATAGGTCCTAAAAAATACAATTAAGTGCTTAAAAAACCCAATTAAACTCTTTTGAAAATACATTTAGACTTTTCGAGGTTTCAAACTTCAAATATGAAAAACCTCTTTAATAGCATTTTCATCATCGGAGTCCTTTGTCGCATCCACACTTCATCATCCTGAAATTGGGTGTTTTACAATTAGCCTCAAAGAAAGTGACAATAGTAGAGGGCTAAATATTTAAACATGTAACAATAGGAGTATCCATAGACTCTCTCGTAGAAAAATTAGCTAAAGGGTTACCCCTTATATTCGTAACACCATCTTGAACCCCTGGTGGAATACTACCTTTATTAAAAGAACTACCTAGTTGCCTTAAAATCTCAATTATTTTTTCTAAGAATAATGAATGAGCAATAGTTCTTAAAAAGATTAGTAGCCATATTAATTTTCAAATTATCATCGTGATTAGGGCAATTTAATCTATGTACAACTACAAAATCTACCAGGAGAGACTCATAAAATGAGACCATAAGCTAATTCTAAAGGGGGAATTATTTGGCATTTTATCATAATCTCCTTTATTGTAATAGCCAACATGAATAGTAGAAATTTGGAAACTTCTCATCCCTAATAAGAGACCTATAGCCTATTTCCCCCTTCATCAAGAACCATTGTTCCATGCACCAAAGGCTAAGTGACATTCAGCTTAACCCTAACCCGAACAAATCCCCTATATAAGCCATCCCCTCCATAATCAATCTCCAAAACCACACTAACCATAGAAGTGACCCTTTTAAATGAATTTGATCCCTTTTATGGAGCGCCATGTTGTCTATACGTACCCAAAAGGAAACAAAATATAGTTTCATATTTGATTATGATAATCCCTTTTCTAAATCTGATATAAAATAACAATTGCTTTATCAAAATGCCATGGAACCTTCAATAATACTTTGTTTTTATCACTGAGGGTAGAAAATTGAATCCAAAAAACATTAAAATCCAACACAGTTATTTGATACTCATTATTTATTCTCTATGCCATAGTAAGAGCATTCTTTATGGGATTCACTATAAGGGTCTTCAAGACAACACTCTTCCTATCAATGAATGTTTATTTTCAATCACACGAGTGTCATTAAGGTCAACTACATCTGCCTTTATATCAGACAGCATTAACTTATTACATAAGTCAAGATATCACTTTTGCCATCGACAAAAGATCACCCATCAGGACTAAGAAAACTTGAAGAAAAGAAGAAAAGGTGTTAAAAGAAAAGGAGAAATCAAGAAAAAGCATGATGGAACATGAAGAAAAACCCTAGAACACCTCAAAAGAGGAAAAATCTGAACCCTACAAAAGAGTGGGAAAGCATCCACATTAGGAGAAAATATTTTTGGTAATTGTATTTTTAAATAATTGTTATTCTATTTATTTATAGTCGAGATCTACATAAGTTAATATTTGCTCATTTATAAAATTTATTTGAGATTCATTAACCAAAATATAAAGAAAGAATGAAAAAAAATGAAAATGAATAACTAAAAATGTTGTTAACCAATTTTTAAAAAATGCATAGATAATGTTTGAATTTTTTAAAATTTTTACTAATTTGATATATATAAACTTTTCATTTAATTAAGTGTCTAAAATTACTAAAAGTGTGTTTTTAGTAAAATTTTCATTTTTTTCTTGATAAAAATCCATCAACCATAATTTTAGAATTTGTTTAATTTTGTTGAATATAAATTCAATTATTATTGTTTTTATACTTTTTTCAAAAAATTATTTTTTCTCTTTCATAAGTAATTGAATTGTTTTTTAGTAAAATAAATAAATTTTATTTAGGATAATGACTTCTATTATATCAATTTTTCAATTAAGTCCTATAAGATATAAGTGTTTCAATTGAGTTCATGAACTTTTTAAAAATTGTAGCATTAGTCCTAAACCGTTAAAATTGACAGAAAATGCTGACATGTCAATTACTTTACAAATCTACTCAAAGTGGGTTGATGACATGTTAGTCAACTTTTGAAGCTTGAAAATACATTAGATGCCACCTTACCCTCCACTGCCATGTCACTATAAAGACTTCTAATTTAGCAATTCTAAAATCAAAATTCATAAATATCACAACACGAAAAAAAAATTATGCATGCTTTCTTATTCCACCATCATTTTATCCTCTCTTTCTCTCTCTCTCTTTTCTTTTATGACCTTGTTCTATCCTTATTTTCCTAATCGTTCACTTCCTCTAATCTTCTCAACGATGGACACCAAGATAGCTATCACCAACTCACTGTTTCCTTCTTTTATTTATTTCTCTTTTTTTCTCTGCACCACCTCGCTAGCTTCTTTTTTTTTCCTCTTAGCTTGGTGACTCAGTTAATTCAATCTTTTGCAGGTCTTTATTTTGCATTCAAAGAGGTTAAATTTAGATCTTCCTTTAAATAGGTACTTAATTCTACTACAAGTAGTTTCTTTGCATCTTGTCAGATCTCATGATCTAATGCATTGTCAAATGCACAAATAATAGAGATTTCTAATTAATTTCATCAAAATATTTTTTTCTTGAGAATTCTTAGCATTTTTACAAAACCACTTGTTTGGTGTTCTCTGTTCTTTTATTACTTCAATTAGACTTTATATAATTGATAAGTTATAACTTAAATGTTATGTTTGTTATTATATTTGATGAATGATTTGTTGTAACATCATAGATGATTGTGCATTAGAATTGCTATTTTTGGAGCTCATTGAACAAGCATGGGCTTTTTATCGAATTTTTGCTTCAGAGCGTTAGTGATTCTCAAACCACCCAGTAGAAGACCCATTATATCCAAGATGATGATGATGATGGACCAAAGTTCTAGATAATAATATTTATTGTTCATTTTAAGCATGGGAATGATGCAATTGCTACTAGTTGTGATTGTGATGTTACAAAAGAATTGGTTCTTGAAATGACTATAATAACAATCGTAGATCTTTATTTTGGCTACTAGTTCTTAATAGCAAATCTAATTAGTAGCTCTAAAATTGAATTGACAAAGATGAGATCAAGGTCTCTGTTTTTGCATCCATAAAAAAAAGGACTGCAATGAAAATCACTATTGCTTTTGCATCAATGACTATGCTACTTTGAATGGTAGTGATGAAGCGATAGCTCTGGTAGTGGAGGAGAAGACCAAGTTCGATGTGGTGATAGAGCAAATGTGCATGAATGTGAGAATTTTATTAATTTTAAAACATGTAACTTGAATTTAAATCTATAAGTTTTTTAGTGAATTTTTATTTTTAGGTTTGTTTATTGATTACCTTTGTTTGGAAAGTGGAAAATTTGTAAGTAATTCTTGAAATTTATGTTAGAGTATCCACAATGGGTGTAATGGTGGGTGTAATACCCTCCCTTATACCCTCTCTATTACACCCTCTCCATTGTACTAGGTTTAATGGCCATGACACACATCATGGATTTTTTTTTTTTACTTTAGTCAATTTTTGCAACTTTTTTTTTTAAGTTTTACTCATATAAATGCTAGAAATTATATGATTAGCATAATTCTTTATTTATGAGTTATATATAAAAAAAATTATTAAAATAAGGGTAAAATACTATTACCCCCCTGAGGGTTGGCCAAACTAACTATTTCATACAAACTTTTATAAAAGTTAATTAAATACCCTTTGAAATTTGACACCATGAACTATTTGCCCCCTCTGTTAGATTTCTTCAATATAATTCGTTAAATTTATGTTTTAAATTGGGTTAGAGATAAAAAGTATTTTGTAACATCAAAAAATGCCCTTTTGTAATTGAGTATAAAATAGAATTAATTCATTTACACAAATTTAACCTAAAAACTATTTCAATCTTGGAATTTACTTACCTCATCCTCCTCTTTTTTTCATTTTGCTCGAAGAAGCTAAAATAGAATTTTGATTTTGATTTGCTAGGCATCATAATGTCAGATTCAAGCATAACATTAGAAAATAATTAGGAAGGATGGTACTTGAATGTGAACTGTGGCTGTGGAAGGAAGGCTAATATCATGATTTGTGAAAATAATCAAAACAAGAATCGCTTGTACTACTACTGCATATTCGAAAAATGCACAAGATTCCTTGGTTGGTGTCAAAAAGATGTCACCTTTTTTACAAAGCCAAAGTGGAGGAGCGAGCACTCCTTTTCTTCGCTAAAGGACCATTGTAGGCCACAATAACACATATGCTCTCCTCAATAAGATGAAAGATGAAATTCTAAATGTGCAGCTTGAAAATTAAAGGCTATTTGGGAAATTTAATGATTTGGAAGGTGGACTTCATTATGTGAGGAGTGTACTGGCAGGCTATGTGATGTTATTACTCATTTTGTGTGGTTTTCTTTTGGTTCTTCTTAGTAGGAAGTAACAATTGAAAGAATGCATTATTAAGTGGTGAAGGGGATTTTGCATGGAATGAAGCTTTTTATAAGCTTAAATTATGGCGTCCTTGTTAAAAAAATTTTTTTGTTAATTATAGGATGGGATGAAGCTTCTTCTTAAATGTAACCTGTAGTGGTTGTATATAGGTAGGTATTGAAGAAAATGACCATTAGTTGCATCAGTAATGTAAATGTTAAAGGTTGCCTTTTCTATTAAATGCAATAGTCTTTGATGTTGTAAGTATATCACTTTTAATTCTAAAAAAGTTGCTAAATCTACAAAAGTTAAAGGAAAAAGATAATAAAAATTATTTGTTTACAATTGAAATACTAAACTTTTACAATAACATTTGGCTTTGTATAACATTTGACAATAAAATTTCATAAAAAAATTGATAAGTCTTAATAAAGTAGAAGGAAAAAAATAATAAATAACTTGTTCATAACAATCAACTTTCATTTCCAACATAAAAACGTTTACTATAAGGTTGTACTTAAGCATTATATGATATAAGAACTTGTTCATTACAATGTTCAAGTACTTTAATTGAATCACAGCTTGTTAAATACATCAACTTCTAAAAAATACATTGTATATGGTCAAATAAAAAGTGTTTTCCAGTTTAGCAACCATAAAATACAATCATCATTATCCAAAAAAAGTTATGATATTTTCCATAAATACTGAATTTCACTTAAAGTACAGTCATTGTGTCCCTAAATTTGGCCTCCATCTACTTCGATTACCACTTCTAGTATAGTCTCCTTAGCTATAAGAGGTTGGTCTTGAAGTTCTTTTCCTTAAAAAGGCTTGTCTTGTTGTATTGCCTTCAGATTAAGGAGCCAACATATTAGAGCCAATCATAATAAGTTATCTCAAATTAAAAGCAAAAGAAAAATCTTGGATTAGAATAACTCTTTAATCAGTAGGAGCTCTTTAGCAACCTCTTCTGTTGTGACCTAGTTGGCCACAATTCTTACATCTAATAGTGCATAATCTTTTCCTTTTAGTTGATGGTCCAGCTTTATATTCTTGGCATGATCTATTCACTCTTGGCCTGCTTGGTAACATTTTCAATGGGGGAGGGTACATATGCAATGAAGTGTCCTCAATTTCTAAGTCCATTTGCGGTAATAGATGTATAACACCACTATACGCTTTAAGGTACCTTTGAATATAGTAAACTTCATTTACATATTCCTCAGGATTATCTCTTTTATAGCTAATACAGATTATTGCATGCTTACAAAAGATTCCTGATATCTCCCACCATTTACAACTACACTTCCTATCTTTAAGATGAACAACATACCTCACTTTTCCCTTAATTACCTCATATTCAACATTTTTTCCTAATATTAATTTGCATGCTCTACTTGCATTAATAACCTTATTCAAGGTCATCTTTACTTGTGGTGTTAGTTTTCCCTCCTAAGAACATGCTCTAGCATATCTCTTATGTAACCTAATCATGCATTTTTGTCTAAATATATCAAAGATTTGAACTATAGGCATCCCTCTAATTTTTCCTAACTAGATATTGAAAGACTCAGTCATGTTATTTATGTAATGCTCACTCTTTGATGTTATAGAGAATACATGCCTAACCCAACTCTTAAGTGGTATTTCAACTAAGTAGTCAAAGGGTTTACCTCCACCAATGTGTTTCATTTCTTTCATCATTGTCTATAATTCATAACCAAAAGTGCTTTTGGTAGTAGCCCAAAAATAATTTCTAAGTCCCAAACTTGTAAATTTTTGACAAAAGTTCACAAAAATATGCCTACAACAAAATATGTGGTCTGCTACAGGAAAGATGACGTAAATAGCATCAATCAGCCCCTATAAATGAATAGTTACATAATATTAAATGTGCCTCATAAGTTGTAATCTCACTACATAATACAAATAATAATTACCTTTTGTCTGTCATATATAAAGGTGTACTGTCTCCCTTTGTCTTCATAACCTATGCATCCTTTCAAGCAATCAAGGAAGAACAACTAAGATTCTTTGCATTCTCCTTTGACAATTGCTAAAGCAAGGGGCATTACACCTTTATTTCCATCAAGTGTCACTACACTAAGAGCACATTCCCCCCCCCCCCAAATGGTCCTTTTAGGTTACAAACATTAAGGCTAATGAAAGGCCAACATCCTTCTAAGAAACCTGACTTCATAGCTTCGAAATAGACAAAAACACTTTTAAACATTGGAATTTCATCTAAATGATGCCTCTCAAAATGTTGAAATTTAACCATTGTTCTAGGATTTATACATTTGAGGTGTTCCATATACTTCTTCAAGACCTTGAATGAATCAGTATGGGATCCATCATTTCCCTCCTTAGCTAATAATTTAGCTCTGTATAACTACCATCTTAGTGATTCGATGCCCCATTTTTCTTTCATTTCTTCCTATTAATTCATAGCTAATTTTTTGGTCAATAGCTAATAAATCCTTTAGCTTGTCAAAAATCCATCTTGTGTTGGCATTAGGATTTTTGTTTTCAACTGGTTTAATGCATGTATATCACCACTGAGTGTCTTCATGTAACCTTGTCACTCAAACATGACATATGCAATCTTTAATCACATCCTTCACCTTTGTATAAAACAATAATTATGTTATAGTCATTCTTCTTCTAATCCAAAATGTATCCTCTGTTTACAATATAATCTTTTAGAACCCTTTTATAATGGTAGACATCATCAAATACATGTCCCTTTTCAAAGAGAATCTCACCATCATCCTTTGGTGCAAAGGGTATAGCACCCATCCCCTTATAGGGATCTAAATTACTCCTATTTTGAACTCTTTGCCCCCCACAATTCTAAACCTGTTCAGCCTCATCTTCATTATCAACATCACTTAATTCAGTAGATATTTCTTTATCTGAACCTGCATTACTCAAGACTTCTCCATCATTGACATCTTCATTATACTCACCTTCTTGGTCATCAACTGTCTCACTACTTTTAGAAATCTCAGAAGGAGCATTCACCATCCAATCCAGATAATCACTATCAGAAAAGTGGTAGTCATCACCACTAATTAATAATAACTACTCTTACCACCTCCCACAGTAGAATCACCCCTCCTATATCACCTTTGTGTAGTTATTCACCTCACAATTTATTGGTTACTAGTGCCACAAGAACTTCTTACAGTGGTACCTCTGTCCCTACCTCTTTCCCTCCCTTTGCCCCTACCTCAATGCCTACCCTTTCCCCTGTATCTAACATTCTAAGCAGTTGGAGGCATTTCCTCTTGAACTGAATTAAGAGTAGGGATGTTGCCTTTTTCAAATTCACCTTCAACTTCCTCATTTTTTTCATTAGCTTCAAAATCAAGATCTTGTGCAACTTCTTCCTCATGTTTTATAGTAATTTCATCCTCATGCTCTTATACCATTTCTTCTTCAAGGTTTTCTTCTGTAAAAAGGTTTGCCTCTATAAATAGTACTTCTTCATAAGCATTTTCTTCACCAGGTACCCCTATAACTTCATCTTCACTACCAGTTATCAACTTAATCACCTCACTTCCATCACATTTAGTATCCATTCCTACTAGATTTGCAAAACTTCCATCAGCTTCACACTCCTTCATCCCTATCATCTTTTTAGCACCATTCGTTTCACCACTGCATTCATCATGTTGTTATGTACTCCCACCATCCTTACGCATAATTAATATTAGGTTATGACACTCATACACATAAATTGCAATATCTAGCCTTTTTCTATACTTATGAAACATGAGCATTTCATCATGATTTCTTAAATATTGTCCTTTACTCCTAATCACATCCATAAAATCATACTTAATATCAAAGAGTTTAGGACAATCATCTATTAAGCAGATATAACTATATTTATTAGGGTCCATATTAGCAATTTGTTTCTCAACTTCATTGAATTTGATAGTAATATTGTCACGACCCGAACTCGAGGGCACGTGACCGGCACTAGGGAATGGGTAGGCATAAGGCCCCCGAAACCCATAGTAAGCCTTAAGGAAAAGAAAAATAAAATATTCAAATTTAAAACTTTATTTTATACCAAAACACGTTATCAAACTGATTTTTCTAAAAATAAACATAATTGTGTGCATTATAAAATGTTCTTCATCATCAAATATCATAAATCAATCTTAAACATTATACATAAGCATGATTTATTAAAACTCCAATACATAAGTATATTTAAGTTATACAAACTCATAGTACACACACTACTGCAGTATGCTAGAGTCACTAATATAGTACAGCTCACAATAACCTACATAATATAGCCGGTGATGAAGAAATCCAATGTAGAGGTGGTATGAGGTCAAACTCCCAAGCTCCTGAAAAAAATAGATTGAGGGGAATCAGACCTTACTGAGTAAGTCAATAAAAAGAGTTGTATGGTTTGAAAACCTTTTTGAAAGCCATATAGTTATAGTGAAAATAATTTATAACGTATATATATAGCTTTTAAAAAATCTCAGTGGAACCCTAAACCCAAATTTCTAAATGGCCAACCAGGCCAACTTAATCCAACTAGACTGTCGGTCCCTGAGAGCAAAGGCATCAACCGAGGCACCAAGCCGCAATCATCCACTTAATCCAATTACATGGCACTGGCGGTCCCCGAGAGCTAAGGCATCTACCGAGGCACCCATCCTAGTTCATATCCATAAGTCATATATATATCGGATCCATCTCTTAATCTCTACCATGTGCACACGGTCCTGGTGAAACCCACCAAGTAGCCCGTTTTACCAAATTTTTGCAAAACTAATTTTAAATAAATAAAATGCACTTAAATCTTAAATAGCAGCATTTAAATTAAATAAATCATATAATAAATACTAAAAATATGAGTGCAAACATCTTTAAATAAAACACATGCACATATCAATTTATCAACTTACAGGACGAGCGAGAAGGTTGACGACCGCGCATCTGCCTCGATCCAACAGCTCCTGCTCCGGTATTCTCTAGAACAAAAATAACAGACCTATTTTAAAAACACGTCTATGGAATTAAAAATTGAAAATCAACAGAAATAACGAAATTCTAGACTGACTCGAGGAAGACCGGATAAGATTCGATAGATAGGGAAAACCCTAATTAATACTAGGAATTTACAGAAGACGTCACATTTTACGAGAAAATCTATCAAAATTTTGGTAGAGTCTCCTCTGTAAAATAGACATCTCTCTACCATAGGTATAGCCATTCCTGCATAGAAAATACACTTCTAGTATTCACAGACATTCACACTCGAGTCGGGCTTCCAGAACTACACTTAACCCCGATCGAGCACAACTCAACCATCACAAAATAAAATCATTTATTTCCCAAAAATACATATTACATATAAATATCCATAACTTCGAAAATCATCTCTTATTAAAGCTTAAAAACAAAATTTCACAAACATATATATATAATATTTGGAAACAATTCAAAATTAACATTACTTAATTAAAAATACCAATTAATTCATAAAAATCCTCTATACCTCTCAAATATTAATAAAACCAACTAAAATATATATTTAACTATAATTAGCATAAAATTACATGTTTATCCATATAATAGAAAAATACACATAATACTCAAAATAATACCTAATATATTATTTAAAATTAATTTTTGAAAATTAGTGTTAATTAGTCAAAAATAGTAAATAATTTGAAAAAATCCTTTTAAATTCCTTAAATATTATTAAAACCAACTACAATCCATTATTTAGCTATAATTAACACAAAATTACATTTTTACCCCTATAATACATAAACTTACATAATACACTATTATTACTCACAAATTCCCTAAAAATTATACAAATACCTAAACATTATTTTCTCAACATTAAATTTCTTAATATAATTAAAAACATAAAATTAACTAATAATTTCTTCCAAAATATAAATTTAACCTAATTATCCACCTTTGACATAAACTTAAAAATAATTTTAAAAATAATATAAAAATCACAAAAACTATAAATCAAGTTCTAGAATTAATAACATTTAATAATAATACCAATTATCAAAATTTCATAATTTTTTAACAATAAATTTTTGAAATTTAATAAAATATTAATAAAATATTCAAAATTCACAAAATTCACAATTAACACCATAATTTTCTATAATCTTAAATAAAATCAATATACTAAAAATAATTAACAATAATTACCCTAATTGTTAATTAAACTCAAGTAAAAATCAAATAAATTTCTGTAAAATCAATAAAAATCAAAATAATATACAAAAATTGGATTTGAACAACTAAAGTAGCATAATTCATCATCTAGCTTAGAATAAATGAAGATTAACTCATAAATCAACTCAAACAACCAGAAAACAACCCTAAAACAACCTAAAATCAACCTGCAGCAACTCACCTTCAACCTTTGATGCCGACGTTGGAGATGAGTTACAACAGCGAGGCTTGGCGTCGACCAATGCTTGAGAAGGTGAGGAAGGCTAAAATAATATATATATCCCCAAATATAATACTTATATCAAATAATAAAACCCTAAAATAATACTAACATAAATATATCTCAATTAAATAGCTAGATAAATTAACAATTATATAATATAATTTAAATTAAAATTATTAATAACACAAATTCAAAAATTACTTTATAAAAATATAAGGTATTACAAATATTGTACTCCTCTGCAAACTTTAAATGAATAAAAAAAATATTCAATTTATCAACTACTTTAATCTGATTATTAAAACCCTAACTATTTTTTCATTCCCAAATTTACTACAGACAAAAACCCTAAATCTTTTTTACCTCCTTTATTTATAGGAACATACAAGCTCCAACGAATTTGGGCATTAGCTTTTTCTTGCAAAAAAAAATCATGTTTTTATTACCTGTAAGTAATCCATTCCTTTTCTTGGCTTCACCACTTTAAGGACCATAATTCTTGGATTCACTGCTTTAAGGACTACATATGCACGCTGTCAATATTAGGATAAAGTAACACACTCATGGATTAAGAAAGAAGAAAATGACACACTCATGGATAAAAAAATGAGAAAGAGACACTCACGAATTAAAAAAAGGAGAAAGAGACACTCAGGATAAAAAATGTGAAAGAGACACAAATAGTTAGGGTTTGACCTATTGAAGCAGTACATAGATACTGTATAAGGGAAAAGAGGGAAGCTTTGTAACTTGTAAGGATTTTTTCTTTTAACTAATGGGAAAAAAAGGTCATTTCAACTCTACTTAACAGTGTCTTATGAAGAAATCTAACGAAGGGGGCAAACAGTTCACGATATTAAATTTCAAGGGGTTTTTAATTAACTTTTACAAAAGTATGGACGAAATAGTTAGTTTGCCCAAACCTCAAAGACGTACTAGCAATTTACCCCAAAAATAAATATATGATTTGATAGTGGGTCCATGATGTTATCCTTTTTTTTAGTGTAATCTATAGTAAGCAAAAATATAATGAAAAAGAGGATAATCAAGTAATGATGTGATGTGAGTGTTACACTCTTTAGAGTGTAAACCATTGTAGATGCCCTTAGTGGAAATGTAACATGTCAATGGATCACAAAGGTGTCATATAATGTGTTTTCAGACTTTAAATGTTGACTGACAAGTCAATCTACTTTAAAGATATCTACAGAATAATTGACATGTCAGCACTTTATATCAATTTTAATAGATTAGAACTAATGCTGCAATTTTTAAAAAGTTCATGAACTCAGTTGAAACTGTAATACCCTACGTTTTATTTAAATAAAGTAATTTTTGAATTTGTATTATTAATAAATAATTTTAATTTATATTACACCATTGTTAATTTTCCTAGCTATTTTATTTAGATAGAGTTATATTATTATTATTATTATTAAGGAAATACATTTTCTATAATAAAATTTAAATATTAGATAGCTATTTTTTTAAAGTGTGAATATTCTATATCCCCTTTTTTAATTTCAAACTTATGATATGTATCATATAAACTATATATTATATATGTTTTATTATTTTATGTAGGTGTTATTTTTTTTTAGGGTATTATATATATATATATATATATGCACATACATGCATGTATATGTATAGAGTACGTAAACATGGGATTTTATATGTATAGATATATATATATGTATGAGTGTATATATTTATATATACATATTATATTATATGATTATAATATAATGTAGATTATTATTATTATTATTATTATTACTACTATTATTATTATTATTATTATTATTATTATTATTATTATTATTATTATTATTATTATTATTATTATTATTATTATTATTATTATTATTATTATTATTATTATTATATACTCATGAGAATGTATACCCATAAAACCCGAAAATTCCTACCTTACTGCCTCTCCTCCCCGTCCATCACCATCACCACCACATTTCCTCTCCTTCCGGCGTGCCTCGACCTCTCGGAGCGACCATCCCGCCGCCAGCTTCTTCTTCCTCCCTCTTTTCCTCTTTTTCCTAGTGCCCTGTTCTTCCTCTCCCTCGGTCTGAGCTCTTACTGTCACTGTTGGAGCTGGATCGGCACCGTCATTGCTCCCTCAACTTACCTTGCCTTCTCAGGCATCGACCGACGTTAGGCCTCACCGCTGCAACCCGTTTTCGGCATCGGTATTGAAGGTTGAAGGTGAGTTGTTCTGGGTTGTTTTTAGGTTGTCTTAGAGTTGTTTTCTTGTTGTTGGGGTGGATTAATGCATAAATATTTATTCATTCTAAGCTAAATGATGAATTATACTAATTTAGTTATTCAAATCCGATTTTTTGTACATTATTTTGATTTTTCTTGATTTACAGAATTTTTGTTTGATTTCCTTTGATTTTTTTTATTTGCCTTTATTTCATTTTTTTTAGTTTAATTAGTAATTAGGGTAATTAATGTTAATTATTTGTAATGTATTGATGTTTATTTAAGATTTTTTAGAAATTATGAAGTTAATTATAGATTTTGTAAATTTTGGGTATTTAATTAATATTTTTATTAATTTTGAAATTTATTGTAAAAATTATGAAATTTTGATAATTAATATTAATATTAAATGTTGTTAATTTTAGAACTTAAATTGTGGTTTTTGTGATTTTTATACTATTTTTTTTATATAAATATTTTTAAGTTTATGTCAAATGTGAATAATTAGGTTAAATTATATTTTCAGAAGAAAGTAGTAGTTATTTATATGTTTTTAATAATATTAAGATGTTTAATGTAGAGAAATGATTTTTTTTATGTTTGTATAATTTTTCAAGGAATTTTTAATATTAATAGGGTATTATACAAGTTTGTATATTATAAGGGTAGAAACGTAATTTTTGTTAAATATAGTTAAACAATAAATTTTAGTTGGTTTTAATAATAATCAAGGAATTTAAAAGGGGTTTTACAAATTATCTACTAAAATCAACTTTTAATAGTATATTAGATATTATTTTGAATATTATGTGTATTTTCCTATTAGTTGGGTAAATATGTAATTTTACGCTAATTTTAATTAAAATATATGTTAATTAGATTTATTAACATTTAAGAGGTTTATAGATATATTTTTATATATGTAATAATAGGTAATTTTCATTAAGTAATATTAATTGTGAATGTTGTTTCCATATATATATATGTTGGTTTGTGAAATTTTATTTTTAAATCTATATTACGAGATAATTTCTGACTATCGATAATCATGTCTGTGAAGTGTATGTTTGGGGAAATAGATAATTTAATTTTTTGTGATGTTTTGTTGGATTGTGATCTCGGTCGGGGCTAAGTGTAGTTCTGGAAGCCCGACTCGAGCGTGAATGTCTACGATTATTAGAAGTGCATTTTTATGCAGGTTTGGCTCTACCTATGGTAAAGAGATGTCCGTTTTACAGAGGAGACTCTACAAAAATTTTGGTAGATTTTCTCATAAAATGTGATATTCATAATAAGTTTTTTCCGTTAATTAGGCTTTTTCTTATCTATCGAGTCTTATCTGGTCTTCCTCGAGTCAGCCTAGAATTCACTATTTTGTTGATTTTTGTTTTTACTTTCATAATCATGTTTTAAAATCAATCTAATAATTTCTTTTCTAGAGTATATCGGAGCAGAAGCCATGAGATCGAGGCAGACGCGCGGTCGTCAGCCTTCTTATTCATCTTGTAAGTCGATAAAATGATCTGTGCACTTATATTTTTATGTTATTATTATATGATTTATTTAATTTAATGATGCTATTTAAGTGCATTTTATTTATTTAAAAATCAATTTGAGAAATTTTGGTAGAACAGGCTATATGGTGGGTTTCACCAGGACCATGTGCACATGGTAGAGATTGAGAGATGGATCCAAGATATGTATGACTTATGGATATAAACTAGGACGGGTGCCTCGGTGGAAGCCTTTGCTCTCAGGGACCGCCAGTGATTGGAAAATCAATAATGGACTAGGATGGGTGCCTCGGTTGATGCCTTAGCTCTCGGGGACCGCCAGTGCCATATATTTGGATTAAGTGAATGACTGCGACTTAGTGCCTCGGTTGATGCCTTTGCTCTTGAGGACTAGCAGACTAGTTGGAATAAGTGGGCCCAGTTGGCCATTTAGAACTTTGGGTTTAGGGTTCTATCGAGATTTTTTAAAAGCCATATATATATATTATAAATTATTTTCACTATAACTATATGGTCTTCAAAAAGGTTTTCAAGCCGTACAACTCTTTTAATGACTTACTCAGTGAGGTCTAATTCCCCTCAATTTTTTTTTTTTCAGGAGCTTAGGAGTTTGACCTCAGACTGCCTCCACGCTAGGTTTCTTCATCACCGGCCATTTTATGTAGGTCATTGTAAGCTTTACTGTTGTAATACTCTAGAAAGTTGCAGTAGCATCTGTACTATGAATTGTTTGACTTAAGTATACTTGTGTATTTTATATGTATGAACCACGCTTATGTATGATGATTTAAGCTTGATTTATGATATGACATTGGAAAATATTTTATTTATGTATTCAATTCTGTTTTAATTTTGGAAAAATCAGTTTGATAATGTGTTCTCTTATAAAATAAAGTGTTAAATTGTAAGGTTTACTATTCTTTTCTTTAAGGCTTACTACGAGTTTCAAGGGCCTTATGCCTTTCCATTCCCTAGTGTAGGTCACATGCCCTCAGGTTCGGGTCATGAAAAAGTTGGTATCAGAGCATAAGTTTAATTAATTGTCTATGTCTGTCTTTCTATGTAACTACTGCAGTAATAGGGTTGATAATTGTCTTGAGATGTTCTTCTTATTCTAATTCCGCATTGCATTAAATATTCTTACCTTGTTTTGAATTCAATTTTCCTTGTCTTTTTCAGAATGAGGCGTGTGTGAACCAACCCCGATGCCAATCCGACTCTCAAATTTGATAAGCAGTTTGTGCACGATAAGGTCGCCCTCCTGCTCCACGTCGTAGGGGCAGAGGTAGAGGTAAAGGTCGAGCTAGGGTAGCTGCAACTGAGATTCCTGATCAGTAGCCAATCGAGCCTGAAGCCCTAGCCATTGACCCCATAGCCTTTGCAACTAGACTAACAGGGATTAATTAGGGTCTTACAGCATTGAATCAGGTGATGCCCCTTGTGCAGCAAATGCTACAGCAGAGGAACTAAGGGATGACAGATACTGATGTAGCACTCTTTACTCCCGAATCGATAGAGTTTCTTTTGACGGTATGAGTGATGCCTTAGACTTTATTAATGCTATTGAGGCATGTATCAGGACAGGACACACAGATAATCAGTGGATAATGATTGTGGAGTTGTCAATCCAAGCAACAGCTCAAGACTGGTTCATGCAGTCGATTCAGCCATCTATGCATGAGTTGACTTGGCCAAAGTTTAAGGACCACTTTTTGAGATTCTTTTGTCCTCTAGCCACCAGAGATGCCTACAGGTGGCAGTTGCTCTACATCACTAGAGGGGATAAGTCAGTGGAGGACTACACTAGGGAGTTAATAGGTTATCCCAACATGCAGAGGATATCAGGAGGGACCCTTACAAAGCAGTGGAGTTGTATGTTACTGGTTTGGGACCCGCTTTTATTGGTATGTGTACTAAGGACCGCACCCTAGAGAGTGTGATTGAGGAGGCTCGATTGATTAAGAGGTGGCATGTCCGCCAAGGCACCATGATAGATCCTTATATAGTTGGTGGTAGTGGATATAGTGCAGCTCCTGGGTATCAGCAGCCAGCATTTCACATTGGTAGTTCGAGTCAGCAGGCTGCGGGTAATTCACAACAGGGTGGTAGGACGTCCAGGACTCAATGAGTTGGCCAACTTGATTATGCCATGAATAAGAGGAGTGGTAGGGGTCACAAATTCAGTACTGGAGTTAGCAGCAGTAGTAGTGGGCAAAGCTCCTGATAGAGTAGTTTTGGGTCTGGGGCCAGTGCATGTGCGAGTTGCAAATAATTCCATCAGGGCCCATGTCATTTATTGTCAGGCACTTGCTTTAGATGTGGATAGGTTGGTCATCTTGCCAGAGCTTGTCCTCACTCAGGATATTAGCCACAGTACGCTCAGGGTTCGTCTTCATCAGTGGCTCAACCTACTATCCGACGCCCCCAACAGTATAAAGCACCAGTACAGCCATAGCAGAGACCACCACAGCTTATGGGCCAGCAGGGTCAAGGTTCAGTTGGTAGGCCTAGTGGGTCGTGGGTTTGTGCAACCTTCGACATCTCAACAGGCAGGTCGTGGCCAGGCTCGAGTGTTCACTTTAACACCGCAGGATGCTCAGACTTCTAATGCAGTGGTAGCAGGTATTCTCTCAGTCTGTGCATGTGATGCTAGAGTATTGTTTGACCTCGGTGCTTCGTATTCATTCATTTCTCTTGTGTTCGCTTCGAGAATCGAGTGGCAGCCTTCTAGGTTGTCCTTTCCTCTATCTATGTCAACTCCTCTTAGTGACGAGTTGGAGACAGATCTTTTCTTTCCTTCGTGTCCAGTGTTGGTTGATGGTAGAGAATTATTGGTGGACTTGGTGTTGTTTGATGTGTTGGAATTCGACATCATTTTGGGTATGGATTGGTTGTGAGGTATTATGCTTCTGTGAATTGTCAAGAGAAAGAAGTGGTGTTCAGAATTCCAATGAAGAAGAATTTTATTTTAAAGGTGAAAAGAGCTCTATGCCTCGTAATCTCATTTCTGCCATTACAGCCCATAAGATGCTTAGAAGGGGTTGTCCTAAGGGATGTTAAGAAAGAGAATGGGGCAATTGAACAGGTGCCAATGGTGTGTGAATTTCTAGATGTCTTTCCTGAAGAATTACCAGGATTACCACCAGACAAAGAGATAGAGTTCTGTATCGATGTCATACCTGGTACATATCCTATTTCTATACCACCCTACAGAATGGCACTAGCTGAATTATAGGAGCTGAAGGAGCAGTTGCAGGAGTTGATTGATAAAGGTTTATAAGACCCAGTACATCGCCTTGGGGTGCTCCGGTGTTGTTCGTGAAGAAGAAGGATGGTAGCCTTTGACTCTGTATTCATTACAAGTAGTTGAACAAGGTCACCATCAAGAATAAGTATCCACTTCCAAGGATCGATGACCTGTTTGATCAACTTTAAGGTGCTACATGATTCTCTAAGATAGACTTGAGATCTGGGTATCACCAGTTAAGGATCAGAAGAGGTGATGAACCCAAGACAGCATTTCAACGAGATATGGCCATTATGAGTTCTTAGTAATGTCCTTTGGGTTGACTGATGCTCCAGCAGCCTTTATGGACATGATGATTCGGGTGTTCAGGCCATACTTGGACCGGTTTGTAATAGTCTTCATTGATGATATCTTAATCTATTCCAAGAGTGAAGCTAAGCATGTTATGCATCTGAGAAGGGTGCTTCGGACGTTAAGGGAGCACAGGTTGTATGCCAAGTTTTCAAAGTGCGAGTCTGGTTGAATTAAGTGGCATTTTTAGGCCACATGATTTCTAAAGATGGCATACAAGTGGACCCTAAGAACATAAAAGCTATTACGGAGTGGCCGAGGCTGACTACAGTCAAAGAAGTATGGAGCTTCCTGGGTCTAGCAGGCTATTACAGGAGATTTGTGAAGGATTTCTCTAAAATTACAGCACCTTTGACAAGGCTGACCCAAAAGAGTGCTAAGTTTGTATGGACAGACAGATGCAAAGAGCACTTCCATTTATTGAAGGACTTATGATGTCAGCTCCAATTCTGACTTTGCCTTTTGGAAATGAAGGGTATACAGTGTATTGTGATGCTTCCAGAGTAGGATTCAGCTGTATGTTGATGCAAAATGGCCACGTGATTGCTTATGCTTCTAGGCAGTTGAGAAGCATGAGCAAAACTATCCTATTCATGATTTGGAGATGGCAGCCATTGTGTTTGCTTTGAAAATATGGAGGTATTACTTGTATGGGGTGACATGTGAGATATACAATGATCACAAAAGCTTGAAATATATCTTCCAGCAGAGGGACTTGAACCTGAGGCAGAGAAGATGGATGGAACTTCTTAAGGATTATGATTGTTCCATTTTGTACCATCCGGGCAAGGCAAATGTTATTACTGATGCCTTGAGTAGGAAGTCAGTGAGCAGTCTTGCCCACATCAGCCTAGAAAGGAGGCCCATTGTCAAAGAGTTGCATGGGTTGATTGATCAAGGGTTGCAAATGAAAGTTACCCGAAAGTGCCTTTTTGCTCAATTCATGGTACGATCAATATACTTGGATCGAGTTAAGGCAGCTCAGAGTAGAGACCCATAATTACAGAGGATTATGTTGAAGTGCAACAAGGGCAGTCAAAAGACTTTATGGTTGACAAAGAAGGTGTATTGCGGTTGGGCACTAGGATTTGTGTGCCAGATGTTAATGACTTGAGGAAGGAAATCATGGAAGAGCCACATTTTTCTACTTATAGTATTCATCTAGGTTCTACCAAGATGTATCATAACTTGAAAGATACATATTGGTGGAATGGTAAGAAGAGGGATATTGCAAAGTTTATGTCTAGATGTCTGACTTGTTAGCAAGTGAAGCTTGAACATCAGAGACCATCAGGATTGTTGCAGCCTACACCAATTTCTGAATGGAAATGGGACATGATAGCTATGGACTTTGTGACTGGGCTACCTCGGACTACAGGAGGTTATGATGCTATTTGGGTGATTGTTGATAGGCTAACTAAGTCAGCACACTTTCTACTAATAAAGAAGATGTACTCTACTGATAGACTGGTGAGACTTTATATCAATAGGATTGTTTATCTACATAGAGTACCAATGAGTATAATGTCGGATAGAGGAGCCACATTCACCTCAGTCTTTTGGCAAGAGTTACACAAGGCCTTGGGCACTAGATTGGATTTCAGTACGGCCTTCCATCCTCAGACAGATGGTCAGTCAGAGAGGACCATCCAGACGTTAGAAGATATACTGAGGAAGTGTGTAATGGACTTTGGAGGACAATGGGATTCGCACTTGCCATTGATTGAGTTTGCTCATAATAATAACTATCATGTTAGCATTGAGATGGCTCCATATGAGGCACTGTATGGTAGGAAATTTATATCACCATTATGTTAGGAGATTGGAGAAAGGCAGTTAACAGGTCTAGAGTTAGTGAAAGTGACTTCAGAGAAAGTCCCCACTATACTGCAGCAATTGAAGACAGCCTTCAGTAGACAAAAGAGCTATGTTGACCCTAGGAGGAAGGATGTATCCTTTATGGTTGGAGATATGGTGTTCCTGAAGGTGTCTCTAATGAAAGGAGTTATGAGATTTGGCAAGAAGGGTAAGCTAGCTCCTAGATACATTGGACCGTTTGAGATTCAATCTAGAGTGGGCGAAGTGGTGTATAGGCTGGTGTTACCACTAGAACTATCAAGAATCCATCTTGTATTTCATGTGTCCATGCTAATGAAATACGCTCCTAATCCATCTCATGTGTTGCAACCTCAAACCGTAGAGCTTAGCGACAATCTGACTTATGAGGAGTACCCAGTGGCGATTGTAGATTGCCAAATCCAATAGTTGCGGACTAAGGAGATACCGATGGTGAAGGTGCTATGGAGTAACCATTCTGCTGAGGATTGCACTTGGGAAACTAAAGTTGAGATGTAAGTTTCTTTCCCGTATCTCTTCTCTTCTTAAGCCCTATAACTCTTCTTTTCTTTCTTTTCTTGAATTCTGGGATGAATTCATGTAAGGAGGGGAGACTGTAACACCCTATGTTTTATTTAAATAAAGTAATTTTTGATTTGTATTATTAATAAATAATTTTAAATTTATATTATACCATTGTTAATGTTCCTAGCTATTTTATTTAGATAGAGTTATATTATTATTATTATTATTATTATTATTATTATTATTATTATTATTATTATTATTATTATTATTATTATTATTATTAAGGAATACATTTTCTATAATAAAATTTAAATATTAGATAGCTATTTTTTTAAAGTGTGATTATTTTATATCCCCTTTGTTAATTTCAAACTTATGATATGTATCATATAAACTATATATTATATAGGGTTTATTATTTTATGTAAGTGTTATTTTTTTAGGGTATTATATATATATATATATATATATATATATATATATATATATATATATATATATATATATATATATATATATATATACATGAGAATGTATACCCATAAAACCTGAAAATTCCCACCTCACTGCCTCTCCTCCCCGTCTATCACCATCACTGCCATATTTCCTCTCCTTCCGACGTGCCTCGACCTCCTGAAGTGACCATCACGCCTCCAGCTTCTTCTTCCTCCCTCTTTTCCTCTTTTTCCCGACGCCCTGTTCTTCCTCTCTCTCGGTCTAAGCTCTCACCATCACTGTCGGAGCTAGATCGGTGCCGTCGTTGCTCCCTCAGCTTGCCTTGGCTTCTCAGGCGTCGACCGACGTCAGGCCTCGCCCCTGCAACCCGTTTCCGACGTTGGTATTGAAGGTTGAAGGTGAGTTGTTCTGGGTTGTTTTTAGGTTGTCTTAAGTTGTTTTCTGGTTGCTGGGGTGATTTATGTGTAGATATTTATTTATTCTAAGCTAAATGATGAATTATACTAATTAGTTGTTCAAATCTGATTTTTTATACATTATTTTGATTTTTCTTGATTTATAAATTTTTGTTTGATTTTGTTTGATTTTTTTTTATTTGACTTTATTTGATTTTTTTTAGTTTAATTAGTAATTAGGGTAATTAATGTCAATTATTTGTAATGTATTGATGGTTTATTTAAGATTTTTTAGAAATTATGAAGTTAATTATAGATTTTGTAAATTTTGGGTATTTAATTATATTTTTTATTAATTTTGAAATTTATTGTAAAATTATGAAATTTTGATAATTAATATTAATATTAAATGTTGTTAATTTTAGAACTTAAATTGTGGTTTTTGTGATTTTTATACTTTTTTTATATAAATATTTTTAAGTTTATGTCAAATGTGAATAATTAGGTTAAATTATATTTTAGAAGAAGTGATAGTTATTTATATGTTTTTAATTATATTAAGATGTTTAATGTAGAGAAAATGAATTTTTTTTTTTTATGTTTGTATAATTTTTCAAGGAATTTTTAATATTAATAGGGTTATTATACAAGTTTGTATATTATAAGGGTAGAAACGTAATTTTTGTTAAATATAGTTTAACAATAAATTTTAGTTGGTTTTAATAATCAAGGAATTTAAAGGGGTTTACAAATTATCTACTATTTAGACTAATTAACATTTATTTTTCAAAAATCAACTTTTAATAGTATATTAGATATTATTTTGAATATTATGTGTATTTTCCTATTAGTTGGGTAAATATGTAATTTTACGCTAATTATAATTAAAATTTATGTTAATTAGCTTTATTAACATTTAAGAGGTTTACAGATATATTTTTATATATGTAATAATAGGTAATTTTCATTAAGTAATATTAATTGTGAATGTTGTTTCCTATAATATATATATATATATATATATATATATATATGTGTGTGTGTGTGTGAAATTTTATTTTTAAATCTATATTGCGAGATAATTTCTAACTATGGATAATCATAGCTATGAAGTGTATGTTTGGGGGAAATAGATAATTTAATTTTTTATCATGTTTTGTTGGATTGTGATTTCGGTCGAGGCTAAGTGTAGTTCTGGAAGCCCAACTCGAGCGTGAATGTCTGCGATTATTAGGAGTGCGTTTGTATGCAGGTTTGGCTCTATCAATGGTAGAGAGATGTCCGTTTTATAGAGGAGACTTTATCGAAATTTCGATAGATTTTTTCCTAAAACGTGATATTCGTAATAAGTTTCTACCGTTAATTAGGCTTTTTCCTGTCTATCAAGTCTTATCCAGTCTTACTCGAGTCAGCCTAGAATTTCACTGTTTTTGTTGATTTTCGATTTTAATTTCATAGTCAGTTTTAAATCGATCTGTAATTTCTTTTCTAGAGCAAATCGGAGCAGAAGCCGTGAGATCGAAGTAGATGCGCGACCGTCAGTCTTCTCATTCATCTTGTAAGTCGATAAAATGATCTGTGCGCTTATATTTTTATGTTATTATTATATGATTTATTTATATTAATGATGCTATTTAAGTGCATTTTATTTATTTAAAATTAGTTTTGAGAATTTTGGGTAGAACGGGCTACCTAGTGGGTTTCACCAGGACCATGTGCACTGGTAGAGATTGAGAGATGGATCCGAGATATGTATGACTTATGGATATAAACTGGGACGGGTGCCTCGGTGGAAGCCTTTGCTCTCGGGGACCGCCAATGATTAGAAAATCAATAATGGACTGGGATTGGTGCCTCGGTTGATACCTTAGCTCTCGGGAACCGCCAGTGCCATATATTTGGATTAAGTGAATGACTGTGACTTGGTGCCTCAGTTGATGTCTCTGCTCTCGGGGACCAGCAAACTAGTTGGAATAAGTGGACCCGATTGGCCATTTAGAACTTTGGGTTTAGGGTTCTACCGAGATTTTTTAAAAGCCATATATATATATTATAAATTATTTTCACTATAACTATATGATCTTCAAAAAGGTTTTCAAACCGTACAGCTCTTTTTATTGACTTACTCAATGAGATCTGATTCCCCTCATTTTTTTTTTCAGGAGCTTGGGAGTTCGATCTCAGACTGCCTCCACGCTGGGTTTCTTCATCACCGGCCATTTTATGTAGGTCATTGTAATTTGTACTATTGTAATACTCTAGAAAGCTGCAGTAGCATCTATACTATGAATGTTTGACTTAAGTACTTGTGTATTTTAAATGTATGAACCACGCTTATGTATGATGATTTAAGTTTGATTTATGATATGACACTGGAGAATATTTTATTTATGTATTCAATTCTGTTTTAATTTTGGAAAAATCATTTGATAATGTGTTCTCTTATAATATAAAATTTAA